>JXTB01000405.1:117657-171826 GCA_002914805.1 Parasponia andersonii
AGCTACACCTACAACCATATCAACATTAGTCTTTGATGTCAAAATGCAAAAGAAGTAAATAAGAACATCCGTAACACAAGGAGAAACCAAAGTGTGGGTATCCTTTCATTTGATACTTGATTTTTTAAAAATATATATATATATTTTACTCCTCCAAGTGTGGACATACGCAGCTCGCAAGCCGACATCTCCCTCGTCCATTCCTGACCTCTCACCACCACGCAAGTCCGGCGAGACTTTGAAACTATTTTCATCATATTTGTAACAAAAATGTCATTTATGTAATCATTTTTGTGATGTTCATCCAATGCTCAGAGAATAATTCGGAGTTCTTGCATAGTGGAACCATGCAGTACTAGCCATGAGATAGATCTTCCAAAGAATAAGGCTTTTTTCGAATAAGCCAATTCATTTGGGACCCTGCAGATTCACTCTTTTTCCGAAGATGAAAATGTAGTTTAAGATAGGAGAATAGGTGGTGGATTTGTGGAAAATAGATGAACGAAATGAGAGAAAAAACTGATGTGAAATTTATGGTATTTATCCAAATATTTTCAAAAAATGGTATTTTTGTATCTTTTCTAATTAGTTTCTAATTAAACCTAAATTTGAGCTAGAGGTCTCGAAGCTGAAATTAGACTTCGGAATTGGACTAAGTAAGATCAAGAAACGAGTTTTGATATAAAATATTAATAGGTTTTGAGGTGGCACGAAATCCGAGACACGTGGCTCGGAATTTCCCCTCGGTTTGTATGCCACAGGTATGGTCTCAGCCCAGGGCCCAAATTAATCGAATTATATGTCTAATCCAATATTTTTTGGTGTTTTGATTCGGTGATGGTCTCCATTTCCCAATTTAAGATTTCGTTTAGAAAGTCACCGTTGAAAATGAGCGCATGGGATCCCGAAACGACCCTCCGAGTAACCAGGTGACCAACAGGAGAATCTACATGTGTTAATGGACGAGGGAGATGTCGGCTTGCGAGCTGCGGTGGTGAACAGCCTTGAATTGCGGCCGGAGAGCCCAAAACAGCCGTGGATAGCCATGGCTCGCTCGCATATCCTCCTCGCGCTTGTCCGACGTCAGGGAGGTAGGAGGTCAGAGCTCTGGCGCTGGGTCAGCTCCGATGGCTGGCGATTTGGGGGAAGAAGAAAGAGGGTTAGAGAGATAAGGAAGAGAACGTGAGATATTGAGGAAGATTGAGAACTATTTTTTTAGTGATCTGGGGAAATTTTGACATGTGTCCTTAATGGGCTGGTCAAAATAAGTTTTAAAATTATGCTATAGCCCTAGCTTCGAAATTTCTTCCACTTTAACTAATTTATCTATTTTTAATTCCCATTTTTGTGAAAAGATCAGAATACCCCTTATAAAATCAAGGTTTTTACAAAAAATGTAGGAAATCTATAAAAATTTAAAATTTAAATTCATTGGTTTGATATTCTCAAATTTGAATTTTAACCCAGCACCTACATTAGAGCACCTTTAAAATTTTAAAGTACTTAACCTAATAATATATTATATAATTTTTCGTAAAATAAATCCATTACATGAATAATATCATATAGTTCCTGTAAGCAAATTATTATGTAATCGCTTTCTATTTTAGTGTAGTTTTAATTTTTAATAGGACTTTATTATCAAGAGTTCATTAAAAATTGAGAACTTCGTATGGACATTATTTTCCTAAAAATATTTCTTTAGTTTTAATACTAATTCTTTTATCATTTAATGTCTTTAGAAAAAGCTTATTACTTTGTAACAAATTTTTTTTTTTTTTTAAAATGGGGCTTACCTAATGACCACCACTTACTACAAATTTAAAGAAAAATAACTCACACACACATCCCTCAAGCCTTGGACCAACTGAGCTAGCCCCAGTTGGCAAATAGATTAGACCTACAAACTTTGTAATGAAATTGAATATTTTGGTTACAACAAAAAAGAGTGAAACGTAGCATATTCCTACTTTTTCTTTCTTTCTTTCGTGTTTTTAAAATAAGAATCTTTATATTATTCAAAAAAAAAAGTTATCAATAAATTTTGTTCTTTATCGATCGTAAGTTATCAATAAATTTGATATTCAAAAAAAAAAAAAGTTATCAATAATTTTCAAATCATTAAGAAACATTTTTTTAATGTCACTAGATCTAAAATTTAGTTACATTATTCAAATACTATTAGATCTAAATCTAAAGGTTTTTTTAAAAAAAAAACTATTAAATTAAAATTTTAATGACATTTGAAAAATGCCCCTAAAAATAAATTTAGTGATATTCTTTAAATGTTACTAAATCTATATACTAAATGTGTATGAATTACTAATATTTTTCAGTAAATGACACTAAAGATTTTCACAACATGAAATTTCAGTAATGACACTAAAGATTTTCACAACATGAAATGTTAGTAATTCATAATTTTGTTGTAGTGTCTTCTTTCTTGCTTCGGATTCAACCTCTTCTTTTCGCTCTTATATTTCTCAGTTACAACCTTGTGAGAGAGAAGGGAGAGTTTTCAGAATTTTAGTTTTTCTTATTATTCACTGATTGACATAATTTTCTCGGAGTTTTGCTTATCAATAAGATTTGGAATTTGTTGCTGGTTTAAAAGAAAATTGGCGATTTGGGATTGGACAGCCATCTTATTCTTTTATTTTTAATTTTTTCGTAGTTTAAAATAACTTTTTTGAAGCTTTTAAAGTGGATATGTGGCCTTTACTATTTCCAGACAGAAAACGAGAAAGGTGATGCATTTATGGACGGGGGACGGGGAGAGAGTATTTTGGAGTTGGAGGAGATGCAAAGATGGTTCTGAATTATATCTGAAGTTTAACATCCTATTTTTTTTTTTTTCCCTCTTTTCTTCTTCTCTTCTTCTCCGCTACATGTTGGTTTTTCAGTTTTCCACTATTGCAGTAAATGGAAAAAAAAATCAGTTCTTGGTCTGTCTCTAGGAATATGATTTACAGGGGGTAGATAAAGGAAGAAGACAATGGCATTGACTAGGGTCAACGAAAAGACAGAATAATTTTTTTTTCCTTAAATGCAAAACAATAAACGAAAAAAAAGAAAAAAAAAAATAACAAAAAAGGTGATAGAGAAACCAAACGACATTCGGGCTAGTTTTGTTTTAAGGTAACGATAGCAGTTTTTAACGAGGTGACGTATTTTAATTTTAACTAGTGAAATAGGAAAGATGACAAAAAAAAGAGACAAGTGATTTCGGTACAAGGGTGGAGGTGTACATGTGTCATTATTTGAGTGGTCAAATAAAATATTGTTGATATGCTAATTTAAAGTGGTTCATTATATAAGGATTTTTTTTTTCTTTGATGGATTCATTATATAAGGATATAAGGTTAGAATTATGTAAGTTGAATTAATTTACTGATTTTTTGTATATTGTTTGCATTCAATATTCGGCGACTAAAAATTTTGGCCGGGTACAAGTAAGAATTTCTTCTCTGTTTTTTTTTTTCGGTCGACAGATGGTACAAAACATTTGTTTTAATAATATCATTAGCATATATTTCTATATATATATATGATGAGATGTATACGTACGCATAACGCAAGTTGATCCAATGTTTATAACATATAGTTAGGCAGGCACTACCTCAAAAAATAATATAGTATTTAAACACGTGCATATTATATAATATATGTATCGCGTATATGTAGTCTAAATCAAGCACAGAAGCTAATTAAAAAGAAAAAATTCATTTTCTTCATGAATAACCTGTGTGTATATATATATATATGCACAAAATAAATGCATTTATGCATGAATTCGCTATATTAAGCAGTTGATAATGGCCAATTTAATTAATTAATAAAGTAAATTAAGCGCAGTTGGCGTTGATAAATAAAATGCAGCACCAATAATATTCACTAATTACTCATCATGAAATCTCACATTTTTATTACAGATCATCAAGCAATAACTCATTCTTCGAATCGGAAAACTAAACAATAAATTAACAATAAGAACAAATAAACATTAGCACCATCATCATCATATGCACACAATTTATGAATTAAGAGCATCGATCTCTTCCTTGAACTTTGGCATGGCTTGCTTAGGAAGAGAGGCCAATATCCCAACCGCACCTTTTAGTGAGGGGTCCGATTTTGGAGCAGGCAAGAATGTGACCAAATCCACTGACCCAAAACACTCCCATGGTAACGAAGTTACGTTGACTATCTTCCATCCACTCCCAAACTCATCCGAAACCAAACCCAAATTCCTCCAATCCGTTAAAGCCATTAGTGCTCCCGTGGCCTTAATCTTTTCATTGTCCCTATTCACCAGCTTAGTCTCCAAAACATCGATTGTGTTTCTAATGTAGTTGTTGTCCAAAACATCCTTCTTCTTCTCCTTTATCATATTCACTATTTCAGATAACGGCTTCTCCTCCAGTTCTTTCCCCGTTAGCTCCACTGCCGAAGTCAAAAACGCATTCCCATAATACCCTTCTGGCAGTGGAGGCTGTATCAGCTTCCTCAGCCCCGTAGCGAAGTAGAGACACGTCTTGCCATCGTGATTGAGTTTTAGGGCTCTCAACCTGGCTCTCCATACAAAGGCGGCGAGTATTTCGAACGTGGTGATGTTACCGCTGCCGCTGCTCAATATCTCTTCTTTCAGTCTCTTTATGCTCTCACTCTTCACGTAAAAGATTTCGTCCTCAATGTCCGAAGACATGCCGTAAGGTGACGTGGCGGGAGGACACTTGTCGACCTTGAGAGGCTCCTTGATGGGTGTTCCCACCAATCTCTCTCTTTCCCATACTGGCTTCACCGAGAGCTCTTTCCCTTTGGAGAGCTCCGCCAAGGCTTTGAAGATCTGAGCCGCGCCGAACCCGTCGGCCACCATGTGAGAAATTCCGAACCCAATGGTGAAACCGCCGCAAGCGAATTTGGTCACCTGCAGGACGAAAGGGCAGTCGCTTGTGGGAGAAGGGAACACGAAGTTCTCAGCGATTTCGAAGTCGATGTCGTCTAGGTAACTGAGAGAGGAGAGACGACAGTTGGCCGTGGCGACCAAGAACGGCACGCCGGTTGCGTTGCACGTGAGCTGAAGCCTTCCGTCGTGGTCTAGTCGCTTGAGTCTCCCTGCTAGAGGGTAGTAGTAGACCAAGGCCTCGGAGAGAGCTTGCCTGATCATATCAGCCGGGTCGACATTATTATGAGACTTGGTCTCATCATCAGCTTGGTAGACGTAGATGGCTTTGGAGAAGGCTTCGAGGTTGGCTTCGTTGTCAATGGTGGACAAAGACAGAACCTCGGAAGGTGTTGGTTTTGGGGGCTTCACAAGCTCGACTTCGTTTTTCACAACCGAAAACTCTGTTGTGGTGTTGAGCTGGGGAGCCATGGTAGTAATATTATTGGAATGAAGATGATGGTTTAAAAATTACGATCAAGAGAGCTAGCAACCTGCTTCGATAGATCGATGGTTGGGATTAATGATCAAAGTGTGGGATACAAGGTTTGAGGCGTTGAGTGATGAATTTGGTCGGGAGAGGCCTCTCTTATTTATAGTATTGATTTTCTAGGTGTACGTGTTTTTTTATCCGGTTGGTGGCCCTGGTGTGCTAGCTTGAAGCCTAGACCCTTTTTTTTTGACTTGACCTAGATAATTTTAATGAATTTTTTCTTTACACGCATGCATGAACAGTATTAGAATATATAAGTACGACTCACCAACCAAAACTTCACTGTGTTGTATTGACCAATTCATAACATTGTGTTAAAATCTATAGTCTACTACTGCTATAGTCAAGGTCAACTAACTATGGTTGGAACGTACTAACATACAATACAAGGGGTGAGAATGAGAATGCGGAAAAATTCTTAATTTCTTATGTATTTGGTGCTAGCTAGATAGAGAAATAATATTGTTCTCAATTATGGGAAATTGTCATTTTTCTTTTGTACGCTTTTGGATGGGTTTCAGATTTAATTGATTCCGAGTCATTTCGCACTATTGGGCACCAAAAATTCCACTTCCACGCAGTCGCCATCGATCCTGCCTGCTTAGACTTATGTCACACTTACTCAGTTCCGCCTTAAATTTTGCAATGATCCATTCAGTGAACACACGGAAAATTTATGCGGGCCTATATATATATGTGAACCACAACAATATTATTGTGCACTTAGACTTTGAAAATATCAGAGTGGCTAGTTCTAAAGGATTATATAATTTCAACTGGTCCATTTGAGATAAAAATAAGGAACGTCACACTCACTCTCTAGTGTGTACATTTGCGTTTGACGATAAAGAAGTTTTGAGATACAACTCTCGTTTAACTGGACGCACGGTGAAAGACTGAAAAAAAAAAAAATCGTCCTTCGTTAAAGTGAGATTTAATATGTTGTTTTGTAGTAATTACTTCTAAAAAGAAAAATTGGTGCATAATGCGTGACATAGATCGATCAGCTCTAAGTACACGGAGCCACTACGTACTTCTTTTCTTTTGTTTTTCGGTTGGGGATTGTTATTGTTTAGGAGTGGTTTTCCAAAAGAAAAATAATGAATAATACGTGATAAAAAAGAGCGATAACACGTAGAGGAGCAATAAACTTTGGTAGTCGACGATAGAGATTAACTCAAGTAATAGAAGTGTTTAATATTTAGGATCTTAATCCTATAAATTATAGTCATTGAGTTATGTGTAAAAATACATGATCGATATAATCGATATTATGATGAGATAAAAATTGAGTAGTAATAGATGTATATTTTTTAATTTATAATAAGTTAATTCATTAGTTAAGCTTACGTAGTTTCAAAAAATGTGTAGTTAAATTTTTTAAAAAATTAATAAAAAACTCTACATGTGAATATTCTTATAATTACGCTTAATAAAATTCAAGGGATGAAGTGGAGAAAGCGAATCCGATTGTATCATTTTACCATGGGATGGGAATAAACGAATTAAGCACAAATGTCCCATTTTTATGGGCGTGGTGTTTCCTGGATAAAAACAGATCAACCGGCCTGGTTGTTGTTATGAGGTCTAAATTATAGCCATAAAACCTCAACTCCTGAGAAGAATTTAGAAAATATATTTATTAGAAAGTTGGAGAATAATTGAAGAATGGACCTTTACGGGGGTAGAATTAGAAGAATTAATTGAGTTGGAGAGGTAACGATAAACATAGCTTGCTAGCTAATCAATTAGATTTCTCTCCTTTTTTTTAAAAAAAAAAAAGAAAAAAAAATCCAAGAGGAGGGAGATTGGAAACATTTTACTTTGGAGAAAATGTAGTTAGAGTATACTATACAAAAATACCTTGAGGTTTTGATATACTGTAATTTAAACCATAAAATTTAGATTATGTAAAATATATAAAATTTAGATTATGTAAAATAATATATTGAGATTACAAATTTATGAAAATTAATACTCTAAGTTGATTTTTTGAATAATTTTAACTAATAAAAGACAATAATATCCTCAAAATTTAAGGGAATAATAAAAACTAATCTAGTTTTAATAGAGTATATTATTGTTTTTTTTGTTACTAAAATTAATCAAAAAATCAGTGCAGCATCCACATATAAATTTTCATAAATTATCAATCTCAAGGTATTATTTTACGGAATCCAAACTTTAAGATTTAAATTATTAAACACTCAAACTTTAAGATATTTTGTTTATAATTTACCCACTGTAGTTACAACTAAGCTACACCTACAACCATATCAACATTAGTCTTTGATGTCAAAATGCAAAAGAAGTAAATAAGAACATCCGTAACACAAGGAGAAACCAAAGTGTTTTCATTTGATACTTGATTTTTTTAAAAAATATATATATATTTTACTCCTCCAAGTATATCAGTTAATATTGATATATTGATATATACCTTAGGACATTAATTGATGCACCTATACATAAACTAAATAGCAATACTATGAAATATTAGTGGTGCTCCACTACATAATGTGTTTTTTACTGAGAAATTTTAATTAATAAAATTATGTAGTGTTTTTTACTGAGAAATTTTAATTAATAAAATTGAGTCTCCTAAAATGTACCCATAATTAATTAGTAACATATTAACATGTCATCTGTCATTAGATATCATATGATGTTCCTTAATAATACTCTAAACTATATATTTTTTTTTAATAACTGAAAAATCGGCCAAGGTTCCAATATGATACTCTTTGCGACCTTTGTTTGGAAGGAAGGTTTGATAATACTAATAATACCGGAAGCAATGACCATCTCTAAGGACGAGCAGTGCTAATCTTTTTGTTTTAGCAGTTTTATTTAGAAAAAGAATTGCTATAACAGTAATATTTTCCTAAGAGTTGCTATTTATGGAAATACTCCTCAACTCTACCACGCAAATGAACTTGAGCTAGAGTCTAATATCTACTTTAAAGGCTCCCTTAGGAGAATTGCGGACGTGAAAATTAGGGCTTGTACATTTTTAGAAAGAAATTTGAAAAGTACGGTTGGCTGAGTATTTTTTAAGATACGGCACAGTTTTATTAGAAAATTGCTATTTTTATTAAAAGATTTAAAATATGATATTTTTTAAAAATATTTTTAAAAATACCATTTTTAAAAATAGTAACTAGTTTTCGATAATCAGTTTTCAGAAACTGGTAACTACTTACTAGATGAATTTAGAAGTAGTATATAATTGATAACTAGTAACTAGTTTTCAGAAATTAGTAACTAGTAATTATTTTAAAAATAATATTTTTTAAAATATTATTTTAAAAATAATATTTTTTAAAATATTTTTTTAAAAATAATATTTTCTAAATAAAATTATAGAAAAATGAGAAAAAAAGACTTGACCTTTATATTTTTGTAATTTTTTTATAGATAAAAGTATTATAAATCCTGTTGTTTAAACAAATATTAGTTTTCTTTGGAAATTAAAACATTGTCATAAAAATTCTTTTTTTTTTCATAACAAAATGTTTATGTATAATTTTTTTTACACTTAATATATATGTTTATGTCCTAACTAGTTTATTTACTGAGTATATTATTAGTTTTTTTATTAGATACATCATATTTTATATTTAGTATATATATTGATATACTGGTCAGTTTGTTACAATATTTGAAAAATGACATTTACTTAAAATGTAGCCAAAATTTGGTCATTTTTCTATATACCCCTAATTTATTTATTATTATTATTTTTTTAATAAATGTTCGAATATGTCAATTGTTATATAAGGTATATCAGTTTAGAGATGTAACTCAACTACTATCGGGTACAGGAATTATAAATTTGAATAGAAAAAAAAAACAGTTATTAATATAAAATGTGAAAAACGGACACCCACCTCTAATTTCTCTATTTTAAAGTTTTAAAAGGGAATCTTTTGCTTATCGAAAATGAGGTCACCGTGCTTGTTATGGAGCCCAGCCGTAATCAATATATCTTGTACTGGTTTAGCACTCAGCAGTATAGGTTTTCAGTTCAATTAACAAAAAAAGCAAGCAAACTAAGGCCAGCTTGGTCTAGGATTTGAAGTGAGGTGTTCAAATCTTAATTAAGTAAATTTATTTATAAATTTTACAATAAATATAAAAAAGACAAAATATTGAAATCTAACGTTTTTTCTTGTCTTGGGCATGTTCTCCAAATGATTACTTCTTTATGTATAAGACCGTGTACATAAAGTTGAGGGTACATGGGTTAGTTTGTATTGCTTTTAGGTTTTTTTTTTTAACTCAATCATTAGCATCGGTTTGGAAAAATCATGATTAAAATAATTAATGAAACTCAGTAACACAAGCTTTATTGGGTGAGTTCAAGTTGGATTGGATTGTCAGTTTGAGTTTTTTACCTTTTTTTTTTCATGTTCATTTCAATTTTCAGTTCTTAGAAAAGGCAAAATCTTTTTTTTTTCTTGATAAAAATAAGCTCCTGGTAAGAATATCATTGTTTGAAATAAAAGAGTTTCAAGTATAATACAAAAAGAAAAATTATAATTTCAAACTCTTCAAAAAAAAGAGAAAAAAATGGATTACAAACATAACAACAATAAAAATTTTTTATTGTTGGGTTATCTTAATAAGAAGATAAAAAAAAGTACCAGTAAACTATTGCAAAAAGGCAAAACTGTTGAATCTTAATTTTGTTCTTAACTATTTATTGTTTTGTTTAAGTCAGTTTAGTTCTTGATATGCAAGCTTTCCTGAACTGATAATCTTGAAAATTCCCCAAATGTTCGAGCTAGGTTGAACTGATGGGCCGACTTGACTCAGCCCGTTACGTCTGATTTATTTATTTATTGATTTTTCTTTCTAAAAAGAATAAAAAAGTTTTTAGTGCTTCTTACAAAAATCCAAGCTCAAAATCCAACATTTTGAAAATCTCGGATGGGCTTGAATTGTTTGAAAATTTTAGATTCATTTAGAAAATTATCAGTTTATTAAAGTTTTTTTTAGTAAAATACCATTGATAAAAAATCTTTATAAAAAAATATTACTTCTCCAAAATCGGTATTTTTCAAAAGTACTCAAGGTGACCATTCAGGTTGCTTAGTGTTGATTATAGAGTTACTTGAAGTAATTAGTCTGGTTGCCTCAAGTACCTTATTTATTGGTAAAATTGGTATTTTTCTAGTAAAAAAAGTCCAGGAGTTTCAAATTTTTTTCTGAAATTTATGTATAAAATCAAATCTCCTCAACTTTTTACCTCTTTTCTAAATTGGGTGGACCATGCCTGTCGGGCCCATCTTGACTCCTTATACCTCAGTAGCCCATGCTGGGCCTTGTTTTTTTACATGGGCCAGCCTGAGGCCTCTTTTGTGGGCCTGCTAAAATTAGGCTGGTCAGGCCGAGTCATGCCGAGCGGTCCGTATGCATCTCTATTAACTCGAGTGTCAGTTCGTGTATGATTAAACTTGAAACGATCCATAATTATAATTTTACAAATATGTGTTTGTTTGCATTCTGCTTAAAAAATAAAACTGCACCACACGAATACTTGATAAATTTGCTACAACGATGGTCTTACGCAAAAAATATTTACACGTCGCACTCGGCAAAGATGTCTTTGACTCTTCGTGCCAATTGCCAAAGTGTATCACGCAACATCTATTACGGACTACTACTATAATAAGCGGATCAAGCTCAAACCGGCCCCTTGGTCTTTGACTATTGGTCTTTGACTAGTAATCCATCTTCATCTACTTTATCATTTTCAATTCTGTCTCCACTACTTTTAACTCAAGGGCATATTTCAATTTTTTTTTTTTTTTTTTTTTCCAACATGTGCTCAGAAAGAAAAATAAACACTTACATCAAGTGGAGAAAAATCTTCACCAAATAATTAATTAGAAGTACTAATTACTTCTAGGTCAATACATCTTTGATCTCCAAACCAAAGTGTCCTTCGTGGATCTCCCATAACTAAGTTAGCTTGTCTTTACTTGTCATACAGTACAAGAAGTTTTAGACGGGGGGGATTTAGTTGATCTTAGTATATTTAGTGATAATAAGAATAATACATCATGTAACAGGTCATAGTTTGTTTTTATTCCAGAAAGTCACATTCATTAGAGCGCCCACTCAGATTAAGATAAGGAACAAGTGTTACTCTTTCAACACAACCATCATATATAAGCAATTTTTTGGTACGTATAAATCAATATTAATGTGACAAAGGGTAAACAATTATTTATTTATTTATTTTTTTTTTTGAGAAGGGAAGAACGGTAAACATATTAATTGATTTACAGAAATTAATCGTCACCTACCGCTACGCAATTATTTAAAACGAACAAAGATAGATATACCTACCGTACAAGATTCCGTCTTCTGCATCCAATAAACCTTTGTGGGCGGCCTGTCTGTGATGATGATATATAGCCCTTGATTTTGATTGACTATTTTGAGAGAGGATATGTTGATTTCAAAGTGGTTCATTTGAGATAAGAATAAGTACCATATTGCATTTATTTATCTCTGAGCTTCAGTATCTATATAATTTGCATTGTTCCAAAAAGAAAAAAAAATAGTGACAACAAATTATTTATGCTATTAATAAAATTAAGCGACATTCTATATACTTTTAGTTACAAATTTTATTATACAATAATGCAACTAATTATGATTAAAATTACATCTAATAATATCAAATTACATATTATATTTTTTTTGAGTAATCACATATTTATAATTATTACAATATAATTATTATGACAGTTTTTTAGTCACTCATATTTGTAATTCGTACTTGAGACGCAAATTAAAGATTTTTTTTTATTGTTTTTTTAGTGCATGGTTGTTTGATCCGATAGTGCAAAACAAATTAAAACATTGTTTGAAACGAGAGATTAACATTAAGTACAATTTTGTAGTAGATGTATTGTCACGACCGAAAATCCAAAGTCATGACTTTTAGTAAATTTAAGTGAAAACAATGATAAACAGAAATTTCTAAAATTTTCAGAAAGAATCGAGTACCTAAAATTTAAGCTTTAGTCCTCAAGAGTAAGTAAATTTTAATATTGGATCAACTCGAGAAATTATAACATTATCTGTTAGTTTTAAATTTCCAAGGTATTTTTAATTTTAAATTTAGAGAAATGACAAATAATAAATTTTAGAAACTTTTTATTTAAATCATTAAGTTTAATGAAAGTGTTCAATTTAAAACCATAGGCCCATAGTTAAAATAATTTTCATAAAATCATTTCTATGTCTAAGTACTCTATTAAATATCGAAATCATCCTCATACATCTACTCAGTAAATATATTACTAATTACTAAATAAATTTGACTTAGAAAAGGGAAAAATAATACAGAGTACGAACCAACCAATGAAGAGGATTGGAACTGCAAGCATATGCCAAACATGCTTGTTAAGCCACACGAATATCTATCACAGAATAATTTGACACCTGAAAGGGGGAGGAAGTAAGGGGTGAACACGTGAATGCTCAGTAGAAAACTCAATTACCTTTTTGGGAAAAACTTTTTTTTTTAGTAATTCTCAATACAACTGCATGGTTAGTAGTTCTGGAAAGCATTTTAATAAATATGGAGCATTCAAAACATATATAAAAAATATTTACAGAAAATCATGCTCAAACCAAAACCAGATATCCAAGTCAAAACATATAAAAGTCTCAATTAAAATAAGCATAGTGCACATCACATAAATCAACACATCACATGAGTTCTCATCCTCTCATCACAACTAGAGCAACTTATACTACATGTATTGAGTGCTCTCTGCCTGACATCTATCTCTGAAAACCGGAGGGATACCCATGTGTCAACTCCTATCAAACTGGAGGGGCACCGAATGCCTACGCCTACCGAATGGAGATAGTCAGAAACAAACCCCGTGTGGGTTTACGGGCTCTCATCGAAGGCGGGTATACTAGTCCGCCTACTACAATACTGTGATACCTAAGACGACTCTCATGCATGATCATATGAAATGTGCAATATATATAGAGTCTCAATCAACCATGCAGTGGTTTAACATTCTAAACATGCTCTAATCTTTAATTAAAAATCCATTTTGTACTTTAAAATCCAAAAATACAATTTCTATGATTTTACCAAAATCTAAGTATAAAAACTTGTATAAAATCATATTTAAAAATATCTAGAGCAGTCTATAATATTTCACAAATTCATAGTTCATTAAAATAACTATTCAAATAATTCAATTTAATAAAATTACAAAATTTCATTTTTCAGAATAAATTCAAATTTTAATGAAAATAATAGAAAACAAGGAAATTGAATCCCCTACCTCAATTGAGTATTCAAATAGTGCTACGGAGTTATGGAGAAATTTTGGCATCATTTGGGTATCGTGTGGAAGATCGGACATCGTTTTAGAGCCTTTGATCGATAGGTTTGAAAACTCGATTTTCAATCAGAGTTTCAGATCGTTAAACGGACTTCACCACTGAATTCAGAACACCCAAAAATGCTAGGTTAGATATATAGTTCAACTGATTCGTGCTCGAGCCGAACCCGGGCCCACAACACGCAAAACGAGACGATCTAAGCCATTATATTTAGATTTTTTTGCCCATCACCAAATATAGACAATATATATATCAAAATTTTTGTTTTCACGAGTACATCACAAATATGAGGTTTATTTTACGATCTAACGGTCGGATTGAAAAATTTAAATATAAAACAAAAATAACTCAAAATTAACAAAAATGATAAAATTCAATCCGGGCAATATTGAGCCAAGATGTATATACCATGTTGAAGATCGTGACGAAATGAGTTGAATGTGACCGGTTACACGGCGATTGGATGCCGGAATCTTCGCCGGCGGCCATTTTCTTCCGCGGGACTTTGTCTTCTTTGGCGACGTTCTGGAGCTCCAGTGGCCATGACAACTCGGCGGGTAGCTCGTGTCGCGGTGTTGCATCATTCTGGGTTGGTGGCATTGACTGCCGTCGACCGGAGGTGACCTGTCGGAGCTGCAGGAGTGGCGGCCGGTTCTTCGAGGAAAGAGAGAGAAAACGTCGAGGGAGAGGAGAGAGAAAGAGCTGAGGGAGAATGAGTTGGTCACGTGTTTGCTCTTAAATGGGCAGTGCAATTTTTTTAAAAATTACACATAAGTCCCTAATTTTAAAGTTTTATTTCAAAATAGTCTTTCAGTTTTGCAAATTAGTCCCTCTATCAAAATTTCTTTCAAATTAACCCAAAATTTGAATTTTTAATTCAATTTATTTTATTATATATATATATATATATATATATATATATATTTTTAAAAGACTAAAATACACTTCCAAAATTTAAGGGGTTTTACATGTATGCGTAGCATAATGTACACAGGATCGATTTTCATATTAATTAAGTACAACATACAATATACATATATACTTGTACGTACTACGTACGTATATATTCTCCCTCAAGTACCCAAGCTAATTAAAAAGCATTTTTCTTCTTTAATGACCTTGCTACATATATAAAATATAGCCAACGATCGATCTCATCATCATGATCATTCATGAGTACTTTAAACATTGGTTTCACACTTCCTAATATCTAATTCCACAGATTTACAAAAGTAGAGATAACGTGGCCCAGTACTGATAAAAGGCTGCAAACACTAACTATTTATACCTTCTTTTTTTTTATTATTATTATTATTATTACTTATACCAGTAATTTATTCTTCAAACCGAAATATACATATTTATAAAAGTTTGTTTAAAAAAAGCACCATCATTATCATAATCTCCATAATTAATTAAGAGCACTCATCTCTTCCTTGAACTTGGACATGGCTTGCCTAGGGAGAGAGACCAAAATCCCGATCGCATCTTTCATTGAAGGATCCGATTTTGGAGGTGGCAAGAAGGTGCACAAATCCACTGACCCAAAACACTCCCATTGTAACGTTGTGACATTCACAACTTTCCATCCAAACCCAATTTCGTCAACAACCAACCCCAAATTTCTCCAATCGGTCAAGGCCATTAGTGCACCCGTGGCCTTAATCTTCTCATTTTGCCTATTGACCAACTCTGTCTCCAAAGCATCAATTGTTCTTCTGATGTAGTTGTTGTCAAAAACGTCCTTCTTCTTCTCCTTGATCAAGTTCGCAATTTCGGAGAGCGGTTTCTCTTCAAGCTCTTTCCCTGTTACCTCAACCGCCGAGGTTAAAAATGCATTCCCATAATACCCTTCTGGCAAAGGAGGGTTTATCACCTTCCTTAGCCCCGTAGCGAAATAGAGAGTTGTAATTCCATCATGGTTGAGTTTTAGGGCTCTCAACCTCGCTCTCCAAACAAAGGCAGCAAGTACTTCAAAAGTGGTTAAAGTTCTTCTGCCATTCATCTGTTCCTTAGCTAAACTCTCTTTCAGTCTTTTTATGCTCTCACTCTTCACGTAAAAACAGTCATCCAAAATATCCGAAGAGGGCATATAAGGAGACTTAGCAGGAGAAGCCTTGTCAACCTTGAGAGGCTCCTTAATAGGAGTCCCCACCAGCCTCTCTCGTTCCCAAACCGGCTTCACCGAAAGCTCCTTGCCTTTAGAAAGCTCAGCCATGGCTTGGAAAAACTGCGCCGCGCCAAAGCCATCGGATACCGAGTGAGAGAGCCCGAATCCAATAGTGAAACCCCCACAAGAGAACTTAGTCACCTGCAAAATAAGAGGGCTGGAACCGACCTCTTCGTCGTCAAGAGGCGACGAAGTAGAGACGAACTCCCTGGCGATTTCGAAGTTGAGGTCGTCCAAGTAACTGAGAGAGGAGAGAGTACAGTCGGCTGCGGCTACCAAAAACGGCACGCCGTTTGTGTTGCAAGTGAGCTTAAGCCTTCCGTCGTGCTTGTGTCGTTTGAGCCTCCCGGCTAGAGGGTAGTAATATACCAAAGCCTCCGAGAGAGCTTGTTTGATCATGTCAGCAGGCTCGACCGTTTTGGAACTATCATCATTGTTGGCTTTGCAGACGAAGATGGTTGGGGAGATGGTTTCGAGGTTAACATCGTTGTCAATGGTGGAGAAAGAGAGAACATCGGAAGGCGTTGGTTTTGAGGGCTTAACAAGCTCAAAATCCTTCCTATCAACTGAAAATGGCGCCATGGAAAAGAACAGAGTAGTTTGATGGTATTATAGAAGGTGGGCTATATTTGATTGAGAGGCTTTGCTTCAATTTATAATTGTACAATATTGAATAGTTCTCTGTGTATATATGCTATTGATATTTTATATACTGGACCTCTATATATAGTGTGTTTGGTTTAGTTGGTGGGTTTGGTGCTTGAAGATTATCAACATGTAAATATTTAATATGATGATTAGTTCAAAGCCTTACCAACCCAAAAATGCCTTTAAGTAGTATGTATGTTCAAATATTTGACCCCTTAAAGTAAAAAAAGAAAAGAAAAAAAAGAAGATTATTTATATAAGTTACCAATCTAAATAAGTATTTTTTTTAGCCGTTAAATTATCATCTAACAGTGATCTAATAGTTCTAATAAAGTATATAAAATTATTAATTTTATTTTTCTCTCTTATTTTTTAATATAAAAAAATGTGGAAAAAAAAATTCGTTGTCTAAAATAATATTTATTTATAGATAAAAAAGATACATATTAGTATAGTTAGAAAATGTTAATATGGGTAGGTTAGTATATATTTATGTCAAATTAATGACGCGCCGTTTTTCTCTACAATGTTTAGGGGAAAATAAAAAAGGTAATTTGCTTCCCTTAGGTTAAACTCATTTGTTTAAATTTTAGCTTACTTTATTTTTCAGAGCAAAAGTGACAATTTATGTTCTAAATAAGTTAAAAATATCTTCAACTCCCCCACTATTGTTTTGTTCTATTATTAATGCTAATTCTTGTTATGTTTTAATTTTTTTTTTATGATCACGTATAAGCATTCTACATGTGTAAAAGTTATTCTTAGTTATTCAAATAAGTTGATATCATAATTAATTACGTTGTTATATTTCAATTCATTAGTTACAACATTTTCATATCCATATATAGATATTTAATATAGTCCGTAATCATAAAAAAGGAGAATTCAAACATAAATTTGTTAAAATAAAAAAGTTTAGATGAGTATTAAGGCAAAAATTTTGTGATCTCTTTTTCTTGTTTTGATGACAACTTTTATCCATAAGACGAATCTAGCTATGAGCATTTGATCAAAATATGAGTATTTGATCCAATTGTGTATAAATTAGGTGGTTTCTCATGCGGATTTTGCTTGCCTAAAATTGTACGTAGTCAAAAATGAAAAATTAAACGACACGTCATAGAATTATTATATAAAATGATTTACAGTAATTGGCCTAGTCTTAGTGAACTCTACACTATTACCGGGGTGTCGGTAGGTGAAGACCAAGGCATTGACTTCAGTGCTAATCTTTCATTTTTCTTTTTGGAAAGCTGTTAAGTCGAGGAATTTTGAAGTTTAGTCAATAATAATTGTTTTCAATAAAAAAAGTACTTTTCGAATGAAAAGCGAAATGAAAGCTGCTTTAATTAAACTTTTTAAAATAAAAAGAGAGAATTAAATCGACCTTACGCCTTAGCTTTTGTAGTGACCCTTCTTTAATATAATATAATATATATAAATAAAGTTGTAGCGGTTATTGTTATTTTAGCCGTCAGATAAAAATGAAATAGTTCCAATTAAATAAGTAGATGACCAATAAAATTTAGAATAATTAATAGTTTTGAAGTTATAAATCTCATTACATATATTTTTGATAGGTAGTTTGTTGGTGATCATGATATTTTTAATATATTTTTTTATTTATTTAAATAGAATCTTATGTTAAGATTCATTTTCTGATTTTTAATTAGAAATAAAAAGAAAAAAGAAACATCTTATATTCCCAAGTTAACTTTATTAAATGAATTAATTATTGAGAAAATAACATTCATAATATTCCACTAATTTGAAATTAAAGAAATTTGGAAATTTAATGAAAGAGTTAATGATAGACTTGTCCATCAAATATTTACGATATGTTGCTCTTTATAATTTCGATTTTGGCAATTAACTCTTCAAATTTATAAATTGATAGCAATTCAATTCCAAAAGAAAATATCATTAAATAAATAATATAAAAATACGTACAGATCATGTGAGCATTACAAAAATATAAAAAAAAAAATCCTAAAAACAAAGAAAAAAGATACCATTGATGAAAAAAAAAAATGCCATCACCATTAGTTTTTTGGGGTTGATTTCTGGGAGGGTGAGTTGATGAGATGAAAGGATAGTTTTGGTATGAAAAGTCTAAAGGATAGAAAAAGGGAATTTTATTTATGTAGAATAAATTTAGTGAAAAAAAAACCAAAAAAATAAAAACAAGAGGAGGAGGGGGCTTCGTAAGAAATGGCCTAATTTTATATAATGTTTTAATATCAATATCTCTCTCTTTTTTTTTTTTCTTCTTTGTATATGAATATCCTTTTATCATTTATACGTCCTATAATTATGAGGTCACCTTTTACAAAATTATATTTAACGTCTCTTCCTCTCATTCATTTTGTGACGTTTTACCTCTGTGCCACCAGTACTACAATTTTCTCTTTCAGTCACATTTGCCAGGTTTTTGTAGCCACAAGGGCATCAGTGGAGGCAGTTTCAGGATTGTCTATTTTTTTTGGTAGTCTTTTTCTCTTTATTATTGTTCTCTAGTAAATCATTTATAAACTAGTAATTTAACACTATTTTTCTCCTTTAGGTAAATCAGTCATGTAGCACCGATTCACCACTTTCTTTTTCTAAATTAAATCATATAAATCGTTGATATGTTACTAGTTTACTATCATTTTGTTTTCTTAACTAAGTCATTGATGTACTGAGTTACTACCTTTTTTTTTTCTTTATTTATTTTTTTTCTCATTTATCCACACACCGTTAAGTTATCACTAATTTGTCCTTTTCATTTTCTTTTTCTCTCAAATAAATCACTACTATACTAATAACTTAATTAATATCATTTTTCAAGGAAATAATTCACAAACCAATTTTTTATCACCGTTTTCTTTTCACACACCGTTAAGTTATCACTAATTTGTCCTTTTCATTTTCTTTTTCTCTCAAATAAATCACTACTATACTAATAACTTAATTAATATCATTTTTCAAGTAAATAATTCACAAACCAATTTTTTATCACCGTTTTCTTTTTCTTTTTCTTTTTTCCCTATGTAAATCAAGTAATTATTCATAGACTACTAATTTACCACAATTATTTTTCTCCGAATTAGATTATATAAATCATTGATGTGCCATAATTTACCACTAATATTTGAATCCTCAAGTAAATTACTTATACCACTACCACTGATTTTGTCACGACCCAAATTTTAGGTCAGTGGTAGAAAAAGAATTTTACGAATAAGAATTCAAAAATTATTTTTGAAAATATAATAAGAAGACTTTAACAAATCTCTATACAAACTCATGAGTAAACTGATCTCAAATAGTATTATTATATGTACGATAGAAATCTAAAACCATGAGGGATTTACTATATTTTTTTGTCACAAATAAAATCAGATACACTTCTAATTTATAACCAATATTTTCCTTAATTAAATCACTAATATATTATTGATTGAACATTATGTCTTACTCAAGTAAAACATTTATTTATTATTGCTTTACTATCACATTTTTCATATTTTTCCTGTAACTAGCTCAAGTAAATAATTGATATATTACTGACTTACCACCACTTTTTTTTTTTTCTATCCAAGTACATCATATAAATAATATATATATACAGTTTATTTTCTACTATTTTTTCCTATCAATTAAAATTAAGTAAATAATTTATATACCAGTAATTTATCACCATTTTTCCTCAAGTAGTTCACTGATATCAATGATATAATCAAGTCAATTATGATACAATTTTATTTTATTGACTATTTTATTCCTTCCCAGGTATATAATGTACCATAGATATATCATCCATACACTTTTTTTTTTATAAGACAGAAACCAGTTTTTTTTTGTCTTAGGTAAATAATTTAATAAGTTATTTTTCTTTTTGTTTTGGGTGTCTATATTAGCCTCACTAAAACTACCACTCAAAATTTAATCATTTAATAAGTTAGTTTTAAGTTTCTCGAGGGCTTGATTTTCAATATTTGATGTAGAAAAGAATTTACCCAAACTTTTGTGAGTTCAGATATATTTTGATAATTGTCATTTTATATGAACGGAAAGAAAGAAAGAAAAAAAAGGTTAAGCGTAAAAGAAAAAAAAATATGAAATAAAGGATAAACTAGAAAGAATAAAAAAAAAAGAGAAAAGAAAGGACAAAAGAATCTTTCTAATTAATGCTCAATGGTAACCTATTGTTTTACTTGCTATTGTTGGAAAGTAAAACAAACTTTATTATTCACTCAAATATATTTACAAGAGAAAATTCTCAACTTTACTCTTCAAGCTCACTCACTCACTAGAAACTATGCTTCTTTCTCTCTTCTCTTCACTCTTAGAAGATTTGCTTCTTATTTGATGCTTAGAACTCAAATGGGGAGGGGTATTTATACTACATGAGAAACAATGAGAACCACACAAATAAATAATTACAAAAATCCTTAAGCCACATATATTTTCTTCTACACACTTCTAATAATAATCTAAGTAATCAAATAATTTATATGCAAAAAGCTAATATCAAGCTAACACTAGAAGATTCTAGGTGGAAAGTTCTTCAATTTGGACTTGGCCTTTTTCTTTTATGAGCTTTACACTTGGGCTAACTCCAACTTATTGGGCCTCATGTTGATGAGCCTAAAACACTTCTTATGGGCTTAAACAAGTTTATTTTCAATACCCCCCTTAAACTTGTTTTATAATACCAAGCAAGTTTCTTAATCTTGCGAAGTCTTCAAATTTGAGTAGCTTGGTGAAAATATCAGCAATCTGATCATGTGATCTTACATACTCCAATTGTACTTCTTTGTTTGCAACACATTCTCTTATGTAATAATAGCACGTGTCAATATACTTGCTTCGGTCATGAAAGACTGGATTTTTAGCTAAAGCTATTGCTGACTTATTGTCAATACAAATCTCCGTTAGCTCATTTTGAGCCATGTTTTAACTCTTTCAACAACCTTCTTAGCTAAATTGCATGACTAACACATGATGTAGCAGTTACGTACTCAACTTCGCATGTTGAAAGGGTGACAATTGGTTATTTTTTGAATATCCAGGTGAAGGCAGTTTCTTCCATGAAAAATACAAAACCAGTTGTGCTTTTTTGATCATCAGTATTTCTGGTCCAATCACTATCATTGTAACCAACGAGTTTGTAATCATTAGAAACTGAATAGAACAAGCCAAGATTGATAGTACCTTTTTGGTAACAGAGAATTCTCTTTGCAGCTTTGAAATGAGTAGTTGTTAGAGTTTCCATGTAACGACTCACTAGTCCAGTTGCATAGAGAATGTCAGACCTTGTACATGTCAATACCGAAGATATCCAACAAGGCTCTTGAAGAGTGTTGGATCCACCTTTTCTGCTTCATCGTCTTTGAATAATTTTATTACACGCTCCACTGGTGTACGTATCGGCTTGCAATCATCCATATTGAACTTCTTCAGGATCTCCTATGTATAGCTTTCTTAAGAGATAAAGATACCTTCTTCCTTTTGCTTGACTTCTATGCCGAGGTAGTACGCCATAAGTCCGATGTCTGACATTTCAAACTCATGTGTCATTACTCTCTTGAATTCATCAAATATCCTTGGATTACTTCCAGTGAATATGAGATCATCCACGTACAAGCATACGACTAGAATATCTCCATCTTTAGTCTTAACATAGAGAGCATATTCATAAAGGCACTTAATGAATCCATTCTCTTGGAAATATTTATTAATTCGGCTGTGCTATGCTCTTAGTGCTTGCTTTAGACCGTAAAGAGCCTTCTTCAGCTTCAAAACTTATCTTTATGCCCTTTCATTTCATAACTTAATGGTTGTTCGATATAGACTTCTTCTTCAAGAACTCCATTCAGAAATGCGTACTTTAAATCCATCTGATGAATCTTCTATTTATTTAAAGTAACAAGAGAAATAATTAGTCTTATAGTTTCTAATCGTGCCACAGGAGAATACCTCGTCGTAGTCAATGCTAGCTCTTTGACTATAGCCTTTCGCGACTAACCTTACTTTGTATCTTTCTACCTCTCTATTGGCATTCTTCTTCACCTTGTATACCCATTTTACACCGATAACTTTATGACCTTTAGAAAGAGTGGATAGTTCCCAAGTATCATTCTTCTCTATGGTTTTGTCTTCTTCATCAATCGCATTCCTCTATTTTTCATCTTGTACAGTCTCTTGGAAGTTCACCGGTTCACAATCAGCAAATAGGAAAAATAGAGTGAGATTTTTGAGTCTATCGGTCATCTCATATAGACCTTCAAGACTTCTTGTACGTTCTTCATATCTCTCAGTTAAGAAAGATAGAGGTGAATCTTCATCAGTGGATGATGTTAGTGAGGAAAGCGGAGTAATAGCCTCCTGATGGACTTCTCTTACTTGCTCTACTGGTGTTTCCATATCTTCAAATTGTGGAAAGAAATTGTAGTAATTTTTTTGAGAACCAAAGTCCTATTCACCTTCTTCATTGAATGTTACATCTCGACTGATGATTACTTTTCCATTGTTAGGATTGTATAACTTATATCCTTTGGAGTTGGTGTCATAACCGATGAAAATGAACTTCTCGCTTTTATCATTAAGCTTGGTTTTATATTCGTCTCGCATATGCAAATGGGCTATGCTTCCAAAGACTCTCAAGCGGGAGATCCCAGGCTTCCTTCCGCTCCATGCTTCTTATGGTGTCTTTCCCCACACACTTCTTGTTGGAGATCGATTGGAGAAGTAAACTGTACATACAATAGCTTCTACCTAGAACTCTTTAGGTAATCTCTTACTTTTCAGCATGCTTCGAGCTATGTTGAGGATGGTCTAGTTCTTCCTTTCTACCACACCATTTTGTTGAGGAGATCTTGGAACGGTTAAAGGTCATCGAATTCCATTTGCTTTGCAGAATTCTTGGAACTCTTTTGAAGTGAATTCTCCTCCTCTATCAGATCTCATGGCTTCAATCTAAAGACCGCTTTCCTTCTTAACAACAGCCTTGAATTTCTTGAAAGCTTCAAAGACTTTTGAATTTTGCTTCAAGAAATAAACCCAAGTCTTTCTTGAGAAATCATTAATAAAGAGCAAGAAGTAATTGCTCTTACCGAAAGAACTTGGCTTGATAGGACCGCACACATCTTTATGCACGAGCTCTAATGGCTTTGGGCTTTTAAATTCGACTTTTTTGGAAAGCTTTTCCTGAATTACTTCCCGAGTAAGCATCTTTCACAAAGCTAATCAGGATGATTGATGCATGGCAAGTCTTTCACCATTTTCTTCTTAGATAGTAGCTCTAGTCCTCCAAAGCTGAGATGCCCGAATCTCAAATGCCATAGCTATGATGAATCCTTGTAACATGCTTTCAGACATTTTGCCATATCATTTTGAATGTTCAATAAGAACATTCTATTTTTTGACATAGGCACCTTGGCAATCAAGTTCACGTTGTTATCTCTTATAAAAAGACTATAATCTTTCAAGTAAATATCATAACCTTTCTCTAAGAGTTGTCCCAAACATAATATGTTTGTTTTCATTGTGGGTACATAATAAACATTTGAAATAAATTGATGCTCCCCATTTTTCAAGTGAATAAGAATTTTACCTTTTTCTTTTATCGCTACTTTTGAATCATCACTGAAAGAAACATTCCCACTGATTGATTCATCAAGCTCTATGAATATTGATCGACGCCCACACATATGATTGCTAGTACCAGTGTCAAGATACCATGTGTTGTCTTGTCCTCCGTTGTTGTCGTTATATACTAGTAGCACGGTGCCATTTTCTTCCCTTTTCTCTTCAATGTAATTGACTTTCTCTTCAATTCTACTATTGGGTGCTCTACACTCTCTAGCATAATGGCCAAACTTGTGACAATTGAAATATTCAACTTGAGACTTCTCAGGCCTTGAGTTCATTGGACCTCTTGTAGTGCTTTCTCCTCTTTCGAAATTGCTGATATGATAATTATGATTGTTGGAATTCCAATCTCGTCACGACCTCGACTTGTACCACATCCTTATCCTCGAGCTTGTCCTCTACCACGACCACGTTGATTTCTTTCGCTATATTGGCTATCTTCTTTCTCTGTAAGTTGTGTCTTGAGAAGCTGATCCTTAAAATTTGGCTTCTTCTTTTTCTTTTCCTTGTGATCTTGTAAAGAACCCAAGAGTTATTCTATCGTCATGACTCCCAAATCTTTAGTTTCTTCGATGACAGTAATAATATTCTCGAACTTTGAGTCTAACGATCGAAGAATCTTTTCTATGATCATAACATTTTCAAGTTTCTCACTATTTCGCTTCATTTGATTCGAAATGACTAAAACTCTTGAAAAGTAGTCAGAAACTGACTCAATCTCCATCATGTGTAGTAAATCAACTCTTCTTATAGAGTTTGAAGACGGACCTTTTTAACATTTTCTTTTCCCTTATATGAAATTTGAAGTTTTTCCCATGCTTCCTTAGCAGAGGTTGCACTTAAAATTTTTTCAAACCCGTCGTCATCTAAGGCCTGGTAGATAAGGAAGAGAGCTTTTTTGTCTCTCTTTCTTGAATCTTTTAAACTATCCTTCTGTATTGAGGATAGTATTGCCTCATTTCTTGGCTCTTCGTAACATTTCTCCATTACTTCCTAAACATCATGTGCTCCAAGGAGGACTTTTATTTTGATCTTCCAATTATCAAAGTTGCTACCTTGAAGATATGCTAAACTGCCGGTAGTCATAACTCTTATCAAAATAAGTTTTTGGAAATTTCGACTACACAGATTGATCCGAAACGTCCGAAAACTTTAAGATTGACTTGTATATCAACTTGGTCAAAGTCAACAGTCAAAGTCAACCCTCGGTCAACGGTCAACGATCGGGTCAACGGCGTGGTCAACAGCTCTGATGGCATAGTCAACGGCGTGATTTGATGGCTCTGATAGCTTGGTCAATGGCTCTAATGGCTCAGTCAACGGCTATGACGGCTTGGTCAAATGACTCTGACTCGGCTTAACTCGGTGAGTTGACTCAGTTATGACAACAAATTTTTGACAACTCATTCAGAGTCGTTCGGACTCCGATCGGGCTGATTTTTGCGGCAGCGTTTTCGTTTCGTCGAACTCTTTGATTTGATATGTAATAGTAGTATGTTTGGAATAAATATATAATACTCTCAATCTCAAGAATTCTTTTCTGATGTAGAAGATCAGTCAAAACTACAACTACAGAGCATACTTAGAATTTTATGAGAACTCACAACCTCGCTCTGATACCACTTTGTTGGAAAGTAAAATAAACTTTATTTTTCACTCAAATACTTTTATAAGAGAAAATTCTTAACTTCACTCTTCAAGTTCACTTACTCACTAGAAGCTATGCTTCTTTCTCTCTTCTCTTCACTCTTAGAAGCTTTGCTTCTTACTTGATGCTTAGAACTCAAATGGGGAGAGGTATTTATGCTACATGAGAAATAATGAGAACCAGACAAATAAACAATTACAAAAATCCTTAAGCCACACATATTTTCTTCTATACACTTTTAATAATAATTTAAGTAATCAAATAATTCACATGCAAAAAGTTAATATTTAGCTAACACTAGAAGATTCTAGGTAGAAGGATTCTTTAATTTGGACTTGAGCTTTTTCTTTTATGAATTTTGTACTTGGGCTAACTCCAACTTATTGGTCCTCATGTTGATGAGCCTAAAACACTTCTTATGGGCTTAAACAAATTTATTTTCAACAGCTATAACAGGTAATTTTAAATCCATGTTATCATTATAATTAATGCTTACACTAATATTTGCAATGACTTAATATTGGTTACTTATGAAATCGTAACCATTGAAACCTCCTCTAGATATATATATATATATATATATATATATATATATATATATATATATATATCCTACTTGATATAGACGTCTCATGGCTCCTCTAATTGTCCATTTTATGGCTTTAAGTGATTGTTCGTAATCTCATGCATTTTGTTTTTTTATAACTTAGAATTTTTCGCTGGATTTTGCTCTATAGTATAATTTTAACAAGGAATTATTCGGGATAGGGTTTGTTTCAGCATGCATGATTGTATTTAGAGTACCTATTAGTCTATTTTTTCAGCTTCATCTATGATTTGTTTTAAATCTTTTATTTTATTTTTTTATAGTAAAATTGGGTTAGAATGTCTTTTCTCAGTAGTTTAAAAAGAAATTTATGGAAATATTCAAGATCTTCAACTACCCACTGTACTACACAATTAGACATATCAGATTTCCACTATACTAGTACTGACTATATTATTTGTTGATAAAGAATTAGTTAAATTGGGAAAGTTTTTAAGTGTGCACCAATAGGCAGTAACGATCGAGCGGAAAAAATATTTTACTCATCACGCGGGTGAGGTTACTGACTAGTGATCACCAGGAGGTTATTTGTCCAAAAAAATTTTAGGGTAAATGAGTATTGATCTCTGACCAATTACAATTTTGATATATTAGTCTTTTAACTTTTTATTTTATGTGGTATTTCAGTACTTAACGTTTTCTGTTTTGGCATCATTAGTTCATTTGATAACTTTTATTCAAAATTTTGTGAGAATTCATTTAAATAAGAAAAATTATGCACCAACAATCCATGTTTTTTAAATTGTCTAGAATTTGGTTCCTTGTTTTTTTTGGCATTCATATCTCCAATAAATAATTTTTTTGGTATTAATTCAAAATTGTAGTGATATCTCCCAAAATAAAAAATAATTAAAGTGAAACTATTTGGCAAAAAAAAAAGAAAAAATCTATAAAATCTTTATGCTTAACTCTATTTCTTTTTTACATGTACACAATTAATTATTTTTTTAGAATAACATAAAAATATTAAAGAATCTATAAAAAATTCCAGGCTTATTTACTATATTATTTAAGTAAATAATTAATTAAATTTTTAGAATAATTATTTATAATCAAATGAAATTTTAATGGATATAGTACATTTTTAGTCAAATTTGACAAGTAAAAAATGGTGTATGTGAAATCTTTTTAGTTTTAATAATAGTAAGGTAAATACTTTTTTTCCATAAGAGTTACTGTAGTTTGACATAAACTAAGGTTTGTCAATCTCTTTTTTTGTTGTTATTGAATTTGATTCTTAAATGAACTATTTTTTTTATCCCCCTTTGAATTTTAATTTTTGGAAAGATTAATAGATGCAATATTATTATTCGAAGATATAAATGCTAAAAAAACTAAATTCTAAATTACTAAACAATTGAAATGATAGGGATTAATAGTGTAAAATTTCTCACATTCAAATGAATTCTAACGAAATCTTGGATAGAATATGCCAAAAATGAAAACGTTAGATATTGAAATGCTACCAAAAAAAGAAAGCTCAAGACTAATATGTTATTTTTTGAAATCTTATACTTCTTTAGGCCAACTAAAATAAGGGCAATTATGACATTTAAAATTCAGAGCAAGAATGGAATAATCTATGGTTTGTTATTTTCTGAAATCTTATATTTTTTTAGGCCAACTAAAATAAGGGCAATTATGGCATTTAAAATTCGAAGGAGGAATGGAATAGTCTTTTCAGTGGTTTAGATAAGAAAATATAATTCTACTACTTAATGGATTTGCTTTTCTATTGGAGTGACTTTTTTTAAATTGAAAATCTAAACCAAACAATATTATAGGTAATCCTTAGGAATACTCATTCCATGCCTTTGGCTATTCTTATAAACCAAAAGCCACCTAATTTCTTTTATGTTAAAGTAAACACAGGAATTAGAACTTTTTCTTCCTTCTTTTATAGGAATCATTTATGGTAAAATGACTGAATTTATGCTAATTTTAAGTAAATCTCCACTATTTTAGATTTTGTTGTAAAATAATTGCTATATTAGTAGGTATATTATGTATAAATTATTATGATATATCTAATATAAAAACTAATATATTTAATACATAATATGGCCTTATAGAAATATTACCAAATTTTGGATCCAATTTAAATAAATATCCTTTTACCAAATGTTATAGCAAAATGTCCGGCACATATGTTTCTATAGCAAGTGTAACATTTTATATACCAAGTAAAAAATTATATAACCAATACATTTCATTATAGTAATTGAAATTAATAGATAAACATATCTACCAAGTGTAAAAATATATATACTTGGACATTTAACTATAAAATTTAAAATATTGGATATCCACCTAAATTTCTTTACATATAATTTTAAAGTGCTACAAGGACACCCACTCTATGATTATATAATGAACAATATATTTTCTTTTTCGCAATTTTTTTTCTAATAGCCGTAACTATAAAATCAAAAGTAAAATTTATGTCATATATACTCTGACGATGCCTATTAATAATTGTTTATATGTATATAATTATTTTCCGCAACATCTTGGAACATGATTATTATTTTTGAGAACTTCACGAAAAGGAATTAAATTTGGTTGAAGTTTAGCTTAGAATTAGAGAGTACTACATATGATACTATGAAATTAAAGTGGTAAGGGGTCATTTATTTTCTTTTTCTGTTTTTATGGGGTTGTTAATTTCAGTTCGTTATGATCTCTTTAATTATTAAAAACAAAATCACAATTCGTTATGATCTCTTTAATTATCAAAAACAAAATCACAATGCACATATTATCAAGATCACTTTTTATAAAATACATATGTATAAATTATACGTTGGTCTCTCCAGTTAATAATTATCACCTAAATATAAGTTCTTTAAGGCGTAAAAAATAAATCGTAACAAATTACTAGCTATATGGAACAAATTATTTAAGTTGATGTTCAAACACGTTGTTGATCATTCTGCCAAAGTAATTTTTGGTTACAAAAGTAGGATGAAATTACCAAACTTGTTTTGGAGTTTAAGCTGCTAAAGTTATTTCGGAGTTACAATTTTGCCACATTAATCTAAATTAAAAATTGTCTTGTTTAAAGTAGGTTTAGTTTTGTCTTGTTTAAATTGGGTCCAGTTTTTTCTAAACATTAAAACATTTAGTGCTAGATTAAATGTGCAAATTTTATTGTTTAGAAACTGACTTCAGTTTTTCTAAGCTTTTTTTTTTTATAGCCAATTTTTCTGAACGTTAAAACGTTTAAGTCAAAAAACAATTTTCAGAATCAAATCTTGGTTAATTTCATATTTGTAACAGTCCTTTTGAAACCTATAAATTGACTCATCTCTTCAGAAAAATATGAATTTTTTTCTCTTTTCTCTTCTCTCAAAAACCTTTTTAGAGTGTAGATTTCAGTGTGATATAGTTGGACATTTTTGAATTTTTTATTAAGAAATTTAAATAGATGACTAATATTTTAAATTTGATTAAGTAGATATCTATTTTTTAAATTTTATAGCTAAATATTCAAGTATATATATTTTTATACTTGGTAGATAAACATATCTATTATTTTACTAAAATATATGAGATATATAATTTTTTATACTTAATATATAAAATTTTATACTTGGTATATAAATATATATACCGAAAATTTTACTATAACATTTGACAAATAGATATTTACTTAAATTAAATTTAAGTTCAAAATTTAATCATATTTCTATAAAGCTCCAAATAAATATTATATGTATATTTTGGCTAACACATTCTTTGTATTCTCCCTTTTCACGAAATAATAACCATTTTAGGCGCACGTCTACTCTAAAAATAAGCCATTTATACATTACCAATCATGATATGCCAATCGATTGCACTAGGACACTACAATGATTACGTGGATTTTACCAACCGAAAATTAAGTTACGAAACTTTAAATTACGGGTGCAAAAGATTATCCAAATGTTTTAACTTAACCATTATATATAGCTATGATACACAGCAATGTACGTGTACGTACTACTACAACTTCAATAATTGTGAGCTATAGTTGAAATTATTATTTATATATGTAGATTGAAGACGTGTACTCATGAGGATAGTAGTAGTTCAACTGTAAGCCTTACGAAGCCCTCGGGTAGCCATGTGCTCACGTAACTCCATAAAGAAAGTACCACGTGCCAAACAAGAATGCAGAATTGCGGTATTTATATAAATTAATTTCCTTAAGAAAAATGTAAAACCCCTTATTTATGGGTATCAAAAACTACAAATTCTGATTTTTTTTTTCTAATATTGAACTTCAAAAGGTAGAGAAGAGATTTTGATGAAAGTATTTTGAAGTTCTACTTGTTAATTTGTTTAAGAATATATGTATACGTATATATATATATATATTATGAATATAAAACTTATACCGAATATTTAAGGACATGCCATTTGTCATTTATTAGGAAAATAATAATACTAATAATTCTCAATACCACTTGTTGCGTCAGTTTTATTTAGGATTATAATGACAAATCATACAAGCCATGTACATGATATCTAGTTTATTTATTATAAAATCTAAATAAATTTATACGTTTAAGTAGTGTTGGCACTAATGATATCCATAGCAATATTCTTAAGAAAAACCACAACACAAATAACATCCTTGGTTCCAACGGAAAAGAAACGACATATGTTGTTCCTCTTCCACTAATCCACAAATACCTTATTTCGTTTCAGTTTCACTCATGGAATGACTTATCGCTCTTACTTAATGAATAAACGACTGGTGACGTTACCTAATTTGTTGTTAGGGGAAAAGACCAAAGCACAACTACATAGAGCGTATGTAATCACAACAACAATGGTTTGAATAGGCGACAAACCTTTCTACAACACGACTTCAGGCTTGAGGTGAAGAGGGAGACCCTAGCTACCATCAAACTTCAAAAGCATTGTAGTAGGTCAGACCAACCATGTTGCACAAATGGACGACGAATATAGGGTAACATGATAAATCTTTCATGTCACTTTTAAATTACATTGGACCGGTTCGTCTATTATTTTTGTTATGGTGAACCTAATTCCAAATTTTAGTATTTGTACAATGATAAAAAGAAAATTCAACACTCCTATGCCAAATTTAGCCTAAACTAAAATTATAACATATCTTATATTTTAGATTAAATATAGCACCTAAATAGCATGTGCTAAAATCTAACATGTGCCTCACATTTACAATAGGGATAATTCCCAAAAATATCTCATCTATTTTAGCTAAATAATAAGTTTTACTCCAGAGCCAAAAAAAAAAAAAAAAATTTTACTCATAAAACCCAAAATCATCTCATTTATTTTCTAAAATAAGTAACCCACTACCATTTTTCGGTCAAAGTTTTTAATAAAATCTTTTTAAAATGACAATAATACTCTTAATATTAATATCCAAAAAAATTATTTTTTTTAATCTTTTTAATTGCAAAAAATATTTTATAAATAATTGCTAAAACAAAAATTATTAAGATCTTAAGAAAAAGTTTTTTTAAGAAAAAAAAATTAGATATAAAAGTATTTAGTAATAGATTTTAGAAATGTACGTTGGAGTATTTTAGGTACTACACGATTCCAAAAAGATAGAAATGATATACTTTTTTTTATTTTAAAAAATAAATGTGATATTTTTAGATTTTTATGATAGTATTTAGCTAAAACAAAATGATATTTTTGGAAGATTATCTCATTTACGATATTACTATAACATGCTAAATCTAACCGTTAACATATCCTTATCCTTTTTATGTTAGAGATGATCTCATCCATGTACAACTTGAAGACTTGATATTACACGTGGCGTTCAAAATGAGATTTGGAGTTGAGGCTTTGTTGTCTTGTCGATGAGATTTAGAGACACGTCATTGATTTGAATTAATAATAGTATAGACTCGAGATCCATGAGAAGAAAACTGGGTTGAAGTTGATCTTTGTTTCAAATTTGAAAAAAGTAGCACTAGGTGAAATGTCTCCTGCTTTGTCCACACTTAACTTACCCCGGTTCACTTTTGTGAGACTGAAGACCCCTGCCTTGCCCACACTTCAAATGGTTTTAACTTCTAACTAACAACCGTTCTCTCTCTCTCTCTCTCTCTCTCCCGCTTTCTCTGATTTTTCTTTTGTTTTTGGGCTGACAATTCTGTCATTTTCTCACCAACCCATTTTCCCCTTTAGTCCAAAGGCCAAACTTTACAACTCAGCCACATGGAGTTATATATCTTCCAAGAACTTTCACTAACTTCCTAAGAAAACCCATTCGAAGTCAAACTATGTCGCATTCAAGCACCAAACTCAAACTTTGGTTCCTATTAAGTTGTTTTCAGCGTAGTTTGTTAGAATTTATATCACGACTTTTCTAACTTGGTTTATGCATTTTCTAATTAAACATACTACCATACTCACTTTTTCATTTTCTATTTTTATTTTTAAACAATCTTTTGCCTCTGTTTGCACATAATTGGTATTGTCTATTCGTCAAAGCGGCAACTGTAAGTTTGATTTATTTGAAAAAATATATATATATATATTTTTTATTTCATTTTTTTATGGGCTTTTGAAAGAGAGATTTTATAAGAAAAATCACCAACCTTGAAGCCGCAAGATCACCGACTGAATCCATCAACGTGTGATTCGCGACCGCTGTGTCCAGGAATAGTCAAAAGACTCCTCATGAGTCACGAAAGAGAGACAAAAAAACGTTCATATAAAACGATGGAAAGCCAAGCTAGGCAAATTTAAGAAACGATGACCTCTTTTGGAATTACATTAATTAGCGCTTAGAAAGATAATGAATAAAACAATTTTCGAAAAATCGACACTAATCCAAAAAAACGACAGAAAAATCGAAAATTTGGAAAAACGACATCAATCCGAAGCCGGTAGAAACGTGAACCTGAAAACGACATCAAAATTCAGAAAACGACATAATTGCTCAAAACGTGAGAACAGAAATGACGCGAATCTAAATACGACATCAAAATTCCAAAAACAACATTGATGTGAAAATGGGAGAAAACGACAGCATAAAGAGATTTATGACCGAAAACGATATCTTTCCAAACAAGAAAAGACAAAACGACTGTAACTTCAACCAAATTAAAATAATAAATGAGACTAAGCTAAAGGAAAAAAATTACAAAATAAAAAATAAAAAAAGATAGCTGCAATAAAATACCATGAAATATGTGTTTTCTGTAATTTTATATGTCTTGTAACTTGTACAAAACTATATTTCAACATTTTAAATTTTTACAAATTTATATCTTTTGTCTACGAATTGAGTGATTTGTATTAAATATTTTAAATTATTTTTAATAAATTTTTCATGTTAATCATTAGAAATAAGATATCCTTAATTTAGTGCTTAGTAAAAAATTTATTAGTCAGTTTATATACAATATAAATTTACAGAAATTTAAAATATAGAGGTATAATTTTGTAAAAGCTACCTGATTAATTTGCGGAAAAGATTCTACTTTAAGTTTTATTTTTTTATTTTTTATTTTTTAAGATAACCCAGATAAAAGAAAATTATATTTCCTAAAAACAACAGTGACGTAAAAGACAAGATATCATTGGTGAACCAATGAAATCTTTGAAATTTTCTGTGAAGCTCGTGGTACCCTCCGTGCTAAAAACAACAATGACGTAAAGGACAAGATATCATTGGTGAAATTTTTTGTGAAGCTCATGGTACCCTCTATTAGTGTCAGATAAAAGACATACAAATACACTCAAAAACGGATTCCAATCAATCAAGGATAATCAAATATTCAAATAATATCATATATATTGCATGAAACACAAAAGCGTCAACTAGTAAAGTTAGCAAACGTACCTGTTACTCTGCATCTAAACCTGATGTATTTTATTGTGATTTTGATATCGTAAATAACTTAAGATATGATTTAACAAAATTACAATAATGATAACAATACAAAAACATGTATAGGGGTAAGTGGTATACTAGATAATATCATTAAACATGCTTAATTCAATATAACATTAACTCATCTATGAATAAGTTGATTCACTTTGTTTAGCCGAGAGAGAGCGACACGGTTAAGTAGATTGACTCAACTCTATCTAAGGCAAAGAGTAACAATAGAACATCAAGTATGTACTCTTCAAGTTTGAGTAAATTCGACTGAAGAGTGGGAGTCTGATTGTTAGTATTAGATTTTGCTTCTCTCAATTTTTTTGGTGCGGGTGAAAAGTTCCACTTGTACTATTTTGAGATTAGTCAAGTTAGATTATTTTAGTTTAGATCAATCAAATTTGAGTCAATACTATATAGGGAAGCTAATTTTTGGTTGCACACATAAAAGTGTTGGACTTGCATTCCATTGCTTTTACTTCATCTGAGGGAAGCCTAGTTTCAATCAACCCGTTTTAGGTTGACTCGAATCCAATAAGGTATAATCTAGCTGACTCGAATTTAGTAAGCTAGAATCTAGCTGTATTCGAGTAGAATTTGGCTAACTTAGATTTTTTTACTAGTTTTACTAATTTAAAATTTGGTTATAGATTTTTGGCTCGACAAGGCATAGGCAGGTTCAATTTTTAACTAATGAAGCTAGCGGGATATCTAAGCCAGTCAAACTCTACATAAATGAAGCACTCGGGTTAGCTAGATTCTACCTGGGTGGATTTGAGTCAGCCTGAAATGGACTATTGAAATTGGGCTTCCCTGAGATATAGTAAGAACAAAGGCATGCAAGCCTAGTACTTTTATGTGTGCGACCCAAAATTATCTCCCCCCATATAGCGTTCAAATAAATTTGACTAATCCAAACCAAAATGATCTACCTTGACTCATCTCAAAATAGTACGAGTGTAATATTTCACCCAACACTAAAAAGACTGAGAGGAGTGAAATCTGATCCTAACACACTCCTGCATAAATAAAAAAAATATTATAATAAATAAATGGCATGAAATCGAATCCAAGAACAACAACATGAAGAAACAAAATAAACAAGAAAGACACAACTTTATGAAAAACTATATAGATCGGAAACAGACAACAAAATGAATTTGATAAGTTTTAATCAAATAAATGACATCAACTTTATAGAATTCATGCATGTATGCGTATGACGATGGGAGGAAGCATTTTTCCCTACTTTTTTTAAGTTGCTTGTTCAGGATGGTCGGGAATATTTTATTTATAATGGAATAAATAGTGACATTAAGCTAAATTACCACTTCTACTCACGATGAGATATAAATATGAGAGATAAATTGAAGGTAAAATCTAATATCGTGTGTAAGTAGATAATTAATTAAGTGATGTTCAGATGTGTCAGCATGAGAGTGATTGAATATCCTTTTTACAGGGGCACTAGCTGCAAGGTTATCCACTTGCAGATTTGCAGAGTTAACATGGTAATTTAAAGGTTTGCAGGATTAGAATGGTAATTTGTGATTTTTAGGATCTCATTCGTGTCATTATTGCATAACGTGTGCTTCGAATCAACCTTAGAATAGTAATTTGTGATTTGCAGGGTCTCATTATGTCATTATTACTTAACTATCCTTCGTATCAACCTATGGCATAGCAAGGTTGCAATAACCTCGCGTGATGACATCAAGGTGATACGAACCTTGCAGTAATATCGAGTTAAGCTCGTGTCAGTTATATCTCTAATATTTCTCAAAATTTTTTCAATTGTACCCTCAAAATCATACCATTCATGAACATTGCATATTATCATCTTCTAGTCAAACTTTTCATGGCTTTTGGTATAACAATTGTTTCCAAAGAGTTCATTAAATTTTAGCCTCATGAACTATGCATAATGGATAATTGATAGATTGCAAATAACGTAATAGGTCATTCATTGGCACAATACTCTGTAATATAACAGGAAACAAAGCTAGTAAAACACTGCAACAAAAGTTGGTACAGGCAAAAGAAAAAGCACATATCCACATATCCAAACATGTCCAACGTGATGATATTAATTGCCTTCTAATTTTACCCCACTTCTTCTGCTAAACCTAAATTTCTCTAATATGTTAAAAAACCATTACTGCACCACTAGCCTCAAACCTCACATTCTGATCACTAATCAAGGTATCTCGAATGTCGATTGATTTTCTGATATTATCGTTACCAAAGGCCTCCTTTTTCCTCTTATTAATCAAATACGCAATTTTAGATAGCGGTTCTACATTAAGCTTACTCCTTTCTAGCTCAACGGTTAAAAGAGGTATAAGTATTCCCATAATCATCATGACTACAGTCGTGTGATAAGTGATTAATTCACTCACAAATCAAGTATCATTTGGCTCAAATGATTGTAAGTTCTCAAGCATTTTTATTGCTTTGATGTGCTTTTATGTTATTGTTATAGTTCTTATGAAAAAATGAGAATTAAAATAAATTTGTGCCAAATATAGGTAATTCAACCCTCTTAAATAAAAGCTGAGTTTGATACGAATGCAAAGTAATGAAAATTAAGCAAAACAGAGCTAAAATGAAGAAACGGCGCTCCTCGGAAGAAAAGCGGTTGTGTTGAGTTCCAAAACCGAGAGTACCACGACACTATAATAGTAGCGCCACGACACTGTCTGGAAAATTGAGTTCCGAAGGGTAGAGCACCATGGCACTACCCAACATCTTGAAATACATTTTTAGTGAGTTTTTAGAGTCAATCTAGACTACTATTGATGCCTTCTGATCGAATAGTTGACATTCTACTCGGCCTAAGTCATCTTGGAGTACCTTAAATATATGTTTAAGCCTCCATTTCATGTGTGGAAAGTTTGAAAGAAAATACAAACTTGATAACTCAAAAATCATAGAGAAGGAAGAGCTTTGTAGCTAAAATTTAGAGAGGAAACTTGAGAGAGTTGCTTGAAGAATTGAAGCTTGAGGTTCTACCTCCACAAAAAAAGTTTTTGTTTTTTTATTCTCTTTCTCACCCTAGTCTCATTTGAATTTTGTACTATACTTGATTATTGGACATGTTTGGATATATAAATTCTTGTTGTGATTAGTATTGGATTCTCCAGTATTGAGTTATGCTTGGGGTATGATGTACCTTAAATTTTGATTCTATGTCTTGATTTCTAATATTTTTTAATATTATTCTTGAATTTACTTATGATATTCCATATTTAATTTTTTTCAACTAATTAGCTACTAGTTAGATTATTTGGTTACTAGAATTTGACACTTGAGAAAAGAAATTTTAGAAATAACTATAGGATAGTATAACCTAGGATTTGTAGAGTATGAGAGAACTTATAATTCCTTTAAAAATACGATCAAAGAACCATTGAACATAATGAATTCTTAATTTTTAAGTTTGGAATAGAAATATTAGAACTGAGATTTTGGAATAATTTCACTCGACACTCGAGAGAGGGAGTAGAAATATGTTTGGGTTCTTAGCTTATAAGTAGTTAGAATATAATTGGTAATCAAAAGACATAGTTAATAGTTAAGTGAATTCAATCCTTAGTACATTTTGCATTGAGTTTCCATATTTTATTTTTGTATTTATATTTATATTTGTATTTATTTAATTATAAATTCATTTAGTTTGATTGTCTATATAAAGTTAGGTCACGATAATTTAATACCCAGTTCCTCATGGGATCGAAAACTCTATACTTATCACTTTATTACTTGATTATGACACTTGCACTTATAGTTATTATATATATATATATATATATATATATATATATATATATATATTTAGCGTAACAAGTTTTTGGTACCGTTGCCGGAGAATTAGTATTTTAGATTTTTGTTGATATTGGAAGTAAGTTGCTTGATTTTAATTTAAGCATCTATTTTCATTTTTAATATTTATTTTTAAATGTTTATTTTGCGAGTTACTTAGAGATGTTAAATCAATAAGTTCTCTTGTGGTTTGCTTAACGAGACTCAGTGCTATTTTATTGTGTATGATAGAGATACAAGGAGTTGCTCACACTATGCTAGAATCATGATTTATCTATGGAGTATCAAATACATAATTTCCTCAATAACTTTCAGCCAGAAACAAGAATGTAGGTAGAAAGAGGAAATAGCACCACCTCTATCTGCCAAGTATTCATTAGTGAAGCTTGTTGGTTGCTGGAAGACATGGCCAATTTTGACTATCGGAGTTAGAATTATCTATCAAGCCACCTCGATTTAGGAGATAATTCTGTCATTTCAGTGCTATGATGTGATACTCTATATCACTAAGAAGAGTTTTCTCCCAACCTTGAATATCTTTCTGTATAATTTTCAGAGGAGACAAGACTTCGCCATAAGGAGTGGAAGAGAATGGAGACCATTCATAATTCACAATTTGAGTCTCTTTATGATTCCCTTAAGGCCATGATAAGGGCAGTGGTTATGATTGATGCACATGTCATAAAAAATGATGAAAACCACTGTGAGAAGCTGAGCACAAGCGAAAGGACCTTGGGTTTGTTTGATGATGAGGACTCAAGTGAGGAGGAGAATCAAGAGTGGACTAAGGAGAAAGAATCACAAGACAATACTTGTTAATCTTCACATTTTAAGATCCAAATCATATGCCTCGATCATTCATTAAAGATCACAATTATAACGATCTTATGTGGCCAAAACCTCCACCACCACCGCTAACACCGTTCATTCAAGCCCACTAAATACATGTACTGGAGCCAAGTCAAGTTGACCGTACAAGCCGATCACTTCCATATATCGCCAAGCTTGAGGGCATTCAAAACTAAGACTTCGATGTCGTGTTGTATGACGTACTATGGGTAGAAGCCGCTATTTGATGAGCTTCGCCAATGTGTGTATGAATAAGCCTAAGGATGCAATTTATGGAGAGGAGTCCTGCACTACTCAAGTTGAAGTCACCTTGCTCGGAGTACCACATTGGCCAACCTTAATAGGAGACGAGAATATCTCGCCTCCCTGGTACATGTTTTCTTCTCTTATGCTTATATTGAAATTTAAATTTTGATAACATTATCAATTTTGAGTTTGGGGTTGAAAATAGTTATTGATAAACTATTTGTTAGGTATAGCTTTGCTTGTGTGTTAGTAGTTATAACTTTTTTTCCTATGAGTTGGTTTCATTTGGTAAATCTTTTATTCACTTTTGTTTTTTTTTTTGCTTGTTTGAATAAATTGTGAGTTTTATTGAGATAAGATAATATGGTGCCCAAGATTCTCACATACATAATAAGCCAATAATAAACATATTCATATTGCATAATAGACATATCATGAAACTAGTGTCAATTTTATGGTAAATTATTTAAGCTGATTGTTAAATGCTTTCGATATGTATTGTTGTACCAAAATTTGTTGAAGTACTCCCATACGGTGTAAAGGCTCAGTACCCTCAAAGACAGAGCTTAGTATATGAAAGGAATAAAGAATACATTCATGAATAGTAATACTATATGCATATACATTAAAATCATGTCTATTGATAACTTGGTCAAATAGTAGTTTTTTAGTAAAATGTATTTTTCACGCTTTTCAAAGCCAAATTTATTGTGTGTTTAACACGTCAAATAGCTTTAATTCAACGTTTAGGACTCATTTATAGCATTTTATTTGTCAGCTCTAGGTAAGCACGAGGTGACAGTCATTGTACTGAATTGTGTTTAATTACACTAAGCTAGCTTAGATTTAGCTTAATCGCGTAATGTCAATTTTATGCATTCTTATAATTAGGCATTGATACTATATTTGTATTATTAATAGGAGTCTAATTGATTTATTTTTATGTTTATGATTCGTTATGGGGTTAGGTACCACCGGATTACAATAAGGTTGGTCACATGAGATTATAGGTCAAAGTATGACTAGTTTTCACTTTCTAAGTTAGGATTTACTAACTTTGTCTATACTTGGGTGTATGAGAGTGAACAGCAACGTGGTGACTATGCTAAGGATATTTTAGAGCTAGACACATAGAAATTAAGGTGCAAAATACCCCTTAGAACTTAAGTTATTCTATTTCTTAGTCATTAAGTATCACTTTTAGATTAAATTTGGTCATTTTCTGTATCACCTTTAGACCGAATCTGGTCATTTTCTTTCTCTTTCTTCCCAACCATGATCTAAGCCTCTTCAATATCTTTATATACTTTTCTCAACTCCTCTTAGCCATATCCAAGAGTTTCTAAGTGGTAGAACTCAAGTTAGAGCTCTAGAAATCAAGATAGATCAAAACTAGTCAATGTGGTTCTACTAGTCCTTCTTCCTAAGTTTTATTTTTTTTTAATTTTAATTCACCACTAATTCTCACTTAAATAATGGTTCCTATAGGTTCTCTTGAATCCTAAAATCAGTTTCAAATCCTTGAAATCAATTTAGTGGAGGTAGAAGGCAAGAGCTTTAGTAAAAGCTCAAACTAGTCAAGGTGAGCTCTATGTAGGATTTTGAATTTATAGTTAATTTCTTTTGCTTTATCTCTTAAATCAAAACTTTTATTTGATAAATAAAGGTTCGAAGAAACCTTATATATTACTGGAAATAGAGTTTAAGTAGAGGATTAAAATTAGACTTAAGCTCTAAAGTTTACTATTTATAGATTCAAGTGTTTTTATTATTGGAATAAGTTTTCTATACTTGTAATTTGATTTCTTTACTTAGAATGTGTAAGACATTGGTCCTTTTATATATATATTACATCATTTATTTGCTGGTTGTAATATTATACAAGTGTAAAAGTGGGTTTAAACTTTGTCTAAATCAAAAGGAATTCAAGTGTACTTAGGTTGTTCTAAATGATCCTCTTTGATATGTATATATGAGAATTGACTTGTCGATTTTTATTGCAGGTTTAAAACCATAATTTTAATCATGTGGAAATATCCTAAACATAGAGGAGGTACTGCCCAAATATTTTTAAAATCAAATGGTACCATTTAGAAACAAATAGACTAGTTTTTATGAAAGTATGTGAAGTTTTGGTTCATTTTATAATTAGATTTTCTGATTTTGTAAAAGTTGTAATTTTAGTCTTGTGGTTATTTTTTAAAAGCATTTTACATTGTAGTGATCATCTTAGTAATGAAATTGATGTCAAGTCTTCTACACATCTTACTACAGAGAATATTAACATTTTTCACTATCTTTTCTGTCAGATACAAGGTAAGTAAAGATTTATTTTAATTGCATTACAAGAATAGTAATAGATATAAGATTTTTTCCCACATACTTATATGTATTATTTCAATTATATGCTATTTATATTGTTGCTATAAAATTTATGGAAGACATAAGTATGACATGATCATTTAAGCATAATTTTCAAAGAAGTGAAATATTCTATACATTGGATTCAAAGTAGTACCATTGTACTGATTTACGAGATATGTTTTGAGTGCAATATTTAGTTTTTCTCCGTTTGGTAGGTATGGATTGCACAGACATCTTTTCCATATAGGTGGGCACAACCTACCGACTGCCAGGACTGAACATTGTACTATAAGTTATGTGAGGTGCATTATCTAGTCAGTCTACATTGGGTAGGTATGGTTCGCATTGGCCATGTGATTCTTTCTCACACAGGTAGGTATGGCTTACCGACTACCACGACTTTGTGGTATACTCAAGGATCCTATAAAGAAATGTTTTCAAAGAAAAGTGCATTAAAATGAAAATTTATATAAGAAAGAGTATAATAGGAATTTCAATGACATATTCACGAGCATGCATGATTTTTACTTATCGAGCTTTAGCTCATTTAGTTCTTGTGATGCAAATGAGAAGATATATGATGTATAGAGTTACTGATTGGCTAGTATGCTTTCTTATTACCATAATCATATAGATGTAGACGAGCTTGACTTGTGGAGCGATATTTTCTTTGTATTTCGATATTTTAATGTATTGTAAATATCATTACTGATAGCAAGATAAACTAATAAGGATCTTTTAGTTGTACATTTTAAAAAGATACTTTCAGAAAATAATGCCACTCAGCTTCTTTAATTTTAAAGTTTGAAAAGTTTAAATTGACCCATTTTTGAACAAAACTAAAGTTATGGTTTATAAAAGAATTATACTTCCCAGTTTGACCTATATAGCCATATAGATAATCTAGGGGGTGTTACAGATAACTCGTTACTGATGATGAGTATAGTCATTTAATGTTCTTTTAGATCTTTTGAAATGTAATTCATTGAGATTTTTTGTGTGCTTAATTTACATTAATTGAATCTCTTTCTTGATTCTATACAATTGAGTACAATAATCATGATCACTTTACTCTTGAGCTTTTGGAGAAAACTTGTGTGTATTAGATAGGCATTGACATCTCATGAACTCTAGAACCCATTTGAGTGAAGCTTGAGACGAAATTCTATGTTAGGTGTCATTAGAAAAATAATTTAGGCCATCTTTGGACCGTTTGAGCCTTTCAAGCCAACCTTGATAAATTATCATAATATACCCACTTTGAGCCTATTTGTACCATTCTTTTTCTACCACGTACATTTTTGTCAAACCAAAATAATGACCATCAACTCTCATCTTTTAAGCATATTGATTGTTTGAAAGAGTTATTTTATGTTATGTTCATGTTCGGAAGAAGGATGGTGTTATGAAGCACCAAGAAAAAAACAAAAACAAAAACAAAAAAAAGGAATAATTCGGTAAAAAATTTATGTCCTTACCTTTTAATTTGTTTTTAAATATTGGGGATAATGTTGATTCTGAGTTTGGGGGAGAGGTTTTTAATTTTCATCCTTGCTATCTTATTTCATATCTTTCATTTCAAGAAAAAAAAAAGACGAAGAAAAAAATTATAAATAACTGTTTGGCAGAGTATTGATAGAAGAGAAGTTTAGTTGAAAAGAAGTGTGGGAGTGTTATATGATGTACCAAGGAACAATTCTACAAAAGTCTTAGATTAATGTGCTTAAGGATTATTTTAATCTCAATTTTTTTTAGAAATTACCTTACCTTTGCCCAAGCCGATATTACAAGCTTAATGAAAGATCTTCTGATCTTTGATGACATATTAACATATATTAGTAAAGAGTAACACGAAAAATGGGCATATGGTAGTTTCAAATTACATCACATAGAGATATTTCATTGTCTACTGAAATACACAAATTTATCTGAAGTTCATTTTGTTAAGTGATATTGATTTTGCACACACTTATATATATTAAGAATCTTAAGTGAAGTTAAATTGATGCTTGAAGTTGAAAGTCTAGATAATCTCCATGTTTGTATTTCTTTTGAGCTTGGAATATTTTGTAACTTCAGAGATACTTGCACGGGATTTGATTTGATATTAAACTCACATTTTGTCGTTTATGTCATTAATACTTAATTTGGGTTTTCCTTTTCTTTTCTTTTTTTGTTTTACTTGAGGATAAGAAAATATTCAAGTTTAGGGGCATTTGATGGGTGATTAATTCACTTACAAATCAAGTATTATTCAACTCAAGTAATTGTAAGTTTTCAAGCATTTTTGTTGCTTTAATGTGTTTTTACTTTGTTTTTATAGTCCTGTGAATAAATGAGAATCAAGATAAATTAGTGCCAAATATGGGTATTTTAAGCCTTTTAGATGAAATTGAGTCCGATATGAACATAACGTAATGAAAATCAAGCAAAATGGAGCTAAAACAAAGAAACAGCGCCTCTGGGAAGAAAAGTTATCGTGTTGAGTTCCAGAACCGAGAGTGCAATGGTGTTGCCTAGAAAATTGAGGTCCAGAGGCTAGAATACCACGATGCTACTATTACAGTGTGGTGGCACTACCCAGTGTCCTAAAGCGTATTTTTAGTAAGTTTTTAGAGCCAATCTGAACCATTGATGCCATCTAATTAAATAGTTGACATTTCATCCAGCCTAGGTCACCTTGGATCCCCTTAAATACATCTTTAAGCCTCTATTGATGTCATCTTAAGCCTTCATTTCATATGTGGAACCCCTTAAATATAAACTTGAAAGCTCAAAAATCATAAAGAAGGAAGAGTTTTGCAGCTAAAATTTAAAGAGGAAGCATGAGAGAGTTTGTTGAAGAAATGAAGCTTGAGGTTCTACCTTCACAAAAGAGTTTTTTTATTCTCTTTCTCACCCTAGTCTCATTTGAATTTTGTATTGTGCTTGATTATTAGACATGTTTGGATATATAAATTCTTGTTGAGATTAGTATTAGATTCTCCAATGTTGAGTTAATTATTATATACTTGGGGTATGATGTAATTTAAACTTTGATTATATATCTTGATTTCCAATATTTTTTTTGATATTGTTCTTGAATTTACTTATGCTATTCCATGTTTAATGTTTCTCAACTAATTAGCTACTAGTTGGATAATTTAGTTTTTAGAATTTGTCACTTGAGAAAGGAAATTTTAGAAATAACCATAGGATAGTATAACCTAGGACTTGTAGAGTTTGAGAGAACTTATAATTCTTTTGAAGTTGTGATCAAAGAACCATTAAACATAATAAATTAATTCTCAATTTTTAGGTTTAGAATAAAGATATTAGAACCGAAATTTAGGAATGAATTCACTCGGCACTCGAGAGAGGGAGTAGAAATACCTTTGAGTTCTTAGATTATAATTAGGAATAATTGATTAGAATGCAATTGGTGATCAAAAGATATAGTTGATAGTTAAGTGAATTCAATCCCCTAGTATATTTGTGCATTGAGTTTCTATATTTTATTTTTTGTATTTATATTTATTCAATTATAAATTAATTTAGTTTGGTTGTCTAGATAAAGTTAGGTCACAATAATTCCGATACTTAGCGATAATTTAATACCTAATTCTTCGTGGGTTCGATTACTCTATACTTATCACTTTATTACTTGATTATGACCTGTGCACTTGTGGTTATTTCATATTTTTGTATTTAGCATAACATCAAGAAAATCAAAATTTTCCCTTCTAGGTTTAGCTCTAGAGCTCTGAATCTTGCTCTCCAAATGAAGGTACCAAGTGCTTCAATGGTAGTGAAACTCTAATGTTCATGATCATGATTATCATGATCATTACTTGATAAAACTTTCTTATTAGTAAATCATAAGCTTTGATAAAATGAGTTTTAATGAAACTTTGAGTCCAAATGTACGAAAATAGTTTACAAAGTTAATCATAATTTCAAGTACTTTCAATTTTAAAAATATGTTCCCATAGAGCTATAAAGTCTCATTTATATCTTAAATATCCAATAGTAGAGAAATCATCCTTATACATTTACTTAGCAAGATATGGACACCAAGAAGATGGAAAAAATAAGATATGGACACCAACCACAAAGCAAGGGAAACTACGGACATGAGCCAAACAACTTGTTTACCCAACAAGAATCCTATCTCAATCAAACAACATCTAAAAAAGGAAGAAAGAATAAGGGTGAGCTCGAGAGCTCAATAGGAAATTCAATTACCTTTACAAAACTCTTTTCTTTATAAAATCCCTGCATGATTAATTATACTAAAAAATAATTATCCAACCATATAAATAAATCATGTCAAGATAATCATACATGAAATATAATAAGCAAAGCATAAAAACCTGCTCATATCCTTAACTTGCTCAATTAACATGAATTCAACTCATCTTATACAAATCATGGATACCTGCTTATAGCATAAACCAACTCAATTGCCATGAGCTCACATAGCCTTATCAAAAAACTAGAGCAACTTGTACTACGTGTACTAAGTATTTTTTTGTCTAATTACTAATCCTCGAATACCGAAGGGACACCTAAGTGTCTCGCCTGTTGAACCAGAGGGGTACCGAATGCCTACACCTACCGAGTGAGGGTAATTAAGAAAACATGCACATAATATAAACCAACTTAATTACCATAAGCTCACATTACCTTATTGCCTATAAGAATAATCCACACTAGTGTGAGCCAAATATCCTAGACTCAAACCTACATGTGGCCATGTGCCTAAGACATCTATGTGGGTCTATAGACTCTGTATGACGGTCAGGTCGTGCAACCAACAACTAAAAAGGTCCACATAGATTTATAGACTCTGCACCAATGGTAAGATCCAGCCACCAACTATTGTCTCATGATGCCCAAGTACCTCAAACGTGATTCTAGATTATTCACTACATAAAATATACTTGCATAACCATACCACACTAAACCAGAACCAACAATATGGTCTCGTTTCTATGTTAACAATTCTCACTCTCAGAAATTTGGCTGTATAACAATTGTATTTTGGGTAATCCTGAAATTTAAACATCTATAAAAACCATCTATAAGTATTTCAGGATAGTTTATAATTATTTTATCCGTTGGGATATTTACTCTAACTAATTTTACCCTTTTAGTGTAAACAACTTTCTATTATATGCGATTATGATATTTGCTAGATTAACTGTCTCAGTTAAATAGTTTATTTATCTAAAAAAAATTCTATGACTTTATTTGTATATAAAGAAACAAACATAATCAAGTGTTAATTATGAGGATACTTGTTTCTTTATCTATGTCTAAATTAACTAGTTTACAATCTGTAAATAAAGATTGAATACTTTATTTACTAAAGATGGAAGTGTTTATCTATCTTAATAGGAATAATATGTCTCAATTCATTGAAGTATCTGACTTCTGATAGAAACATTAGTACAACATAAATAAAGTATGTGTATTGAATTAGACCAGATAATATAAAAAATTGGAGTACCATAACTCAATTGGTAATGTTACCATAAATTAGCTCTTAGTATGTAGATCTTAATCCTTGATATTTGTCTGAACTTGCTTTCATAAGTTGTAGTCTTTTGATTTGTTAAAAGACTAGCCTCTATGAAATTCGAAATGAACTTTAGCATATTGGAGGTTATGGTTTATGAATTTATGGAAATACCAAATAGTTAAGGACAACATACATTAATGCCATTTTAAGGTTTTTAAGATTCATGAAATAATTAAATCTAAAATCTTAGTATTCATTTTGTGAATTGGTTGATAATTTTATCTAAATGGTCATTGAGGACAAAATTATCGACAATATTATTCATTGATAAAAAGATGGTAATTTAAAGGTAAATATGTTGGAGGGGTTTTAGAGTAATTTCACATATCCAACTATAACATTGTATAAGGATTTTACATGTAGTATAGAGTATACTAGATAGATCGGTTAAAGAAGGCTGGTTGATTAAATCACTATAAAAGGCATGACATTTAATCCAAGAGTATAATATTAGGCTTTTGGCGGAGTATCCCTTTTACTAATAGTAATCATATAAATACCATAATAAGAGTTATTATGTATTTATCATACTATTAGAGCTTAGATTATTTGCATTTCTCTTGTCTTGCTCAATAAAGCTCATTAATTGGTTGGCGGTATTTATAAAATTAGTTTCATGAGACTATGTAAACTATGTAAAATTGGTTGGTTTCTCTTATTTTTCTTTTGTTTGCTTCATAACACCAAATTTCCTCTCAACATGAATATAACAAAAAAATAACTCTTTAAAACAATCAACATGCTTAAAAATAAGGTTAGTGGTCATTATTTTGGTTTGGCAAAATGTGGTAGAAAAATAAAGGTGTAAATAGGCTCAAAGTGGGTGTACTAGGATGATAATGTATTAAGGATAGCTTCAAAGGCTCAAAAAGTTCAAAGATGACCTAAATCATTTCCCCAATGACACCTAATATAGAATTTTGTCTCAAGCTTCACTCAAATAGGTTCTAGAGTTCATAAGATGTCAATACCTATCTAATGCACATAAGTGTTCTCTAAAAGTTCAAAGAGTCAAGTGATCATGATTATCGTGCTCAAATATATAGAATCAAGAATGAGGTTCAATTAATACAAGTCAAGCACATGGATAATCTCAATCAATTATATTTCAAAAGACCTAAGAGAACATTTAGTGACTAAACTCATTATCAAAAACAAGTAATCTCATCTCAATAATACTCACAATTTGTTTAAACTAGCAAAAGAAAAGTAAGAAAAATGAAATGATTACCTAAAAGTACACAATTCATGGAAAGAAAATCATGGCAACTAACACAAGCAAATCCATACTTAAAAAATAATTAACCAACAAGTATTTTCACTCTCAAACTTGAAATTGGCAATGTTCTTGAAATTTAAATGTTCAATATAAGTACAAGTTAAAAGAACACGTACGTCTCACCTCCTATTAAGGTTGGCAAAAGTGGTGCTTTGGGCAAGATGGCTCTAACTTTGGTTTTATAGGACTCATCTCCATAATTTGCATCTTTAGGCTTATTCATAGGCAACTTAGTAAAGCTCATTAAATAGTAGCTCCCGCCTATAGTATGTGTCATACGACACATCAAATGGGTCATGGTTTTGAACATATTCCAGCTTGGTAATATATGGAAGTGATCGGCTCGTACACTCAACTTGATTTGGCATTGATACATATGTTTGGTGGGCTTGAATGAACAGTGTTAGTACTAGTAGAGGAGGCTATAGCCACATAGGATCGTCATATATGTAATCTTTGATGAATGGTGGTGGTACAATGATTTGAATCTCAAAAGCTGAAGATTCACAAGTGTTGTCTTGTGATTCCTTCTCTTTGATCCACTCTTGATTCTCCTCTGCACTTGAGTCGTCATTATCAAAAAAAAAAAAATCCAAGATCCTCCCGTTTATGCTCAGCTCCTCATGGTGGCTTTCGTCAATATTTGTAACTTGTGCATGTATCATAGCCACCGTTCTTCTCATGGCTTCAAGGGAGTCATATAGAGATTCAATTTGTAAGTTAAGAATGGTTTCCCTTCTCTCCCACTCATTGTATGTAGCGAAGTCTTATCTCTTCCAAAAATTATGCAAAATGATTGTCAAGGTCGAGAGAAGGCTCCGCTTGGTAATATTGAGTATCACACCATGACACAGAAATATTAGAGTTATCTTCCAAACCGAGGTGGCTTGGTAGATAACTCCAACTACGATAGTTAAAGTCAGCCATGTCTTCCAACAGTTAATAAGCTTCATTTGTGGATAATTGGTGGATGAAGGTGGTAGCATTTCCTTTTTTCACTCATATTCTTGTTTCGGGCTGAAGGTTGAAGAAATTTTGTATTTGATACTCCAAAGATAAACCATGATTCGAGCTTCATGTGAGAAATTCCTTATATCTCCACCATGCATGATAAAATGGCTCTGATTCTTATTGAGAAAACCATAAAAGGACTCATTGATCTAACATCTCTAAGTATCCTAAAAAACAAACATTTAAAAAAAATATTAAAAATGAAAATAAAACACCTAAATTAAAATCAAGTAACCTACTCTCAATATCAACAATAATCTAAAATACCAATTCCTTGGTCACGATGTCGAAAACTTGTTATGCTAAATGCATATACGCAAATTAACTGCAAGTACACGAGTTGTAAACAAGTAATAAAGTGATAAGTATAAAGTTGTCGATCTTATGAGGAATTTAATTACTGAAATATTTGTACCTAACTTTATCTAGGCAACCAAACTAAATAAGTTATAATTTAAATAAATACAAATATAAATATAAATACAAAAATAATATATAGGAACTCTATGTATAAATGTACTAGGAGATTGAATTCACATAACTATCAACTATGCCTTTTCATCATCAATTTCATCCTAATCAATTATTCCTAGTTTATAAGCCAAGAATCAAAGATATTTCTACTCCCTCTCTCAAATGCCAAGTAAAATCATTCCTAAATCCTGGTTCTAATATCTCTATTCCGAACTTAGAATTTAAGAATTTATTATGTTCAATAATTCTTCGATCATGGCTTCAAAGAAATTATAGGTTTTCTCAAACTCTACAAATTCTAGGTTATACTATCCTATGATTGTTTCTAAAATTTCTTTTCTCAATTGCCAAATTCTAGAAATCAAATTATCCAACTAGTAACTAATTAGTTGAGAAACATTAAGCATGAAATAGTATAAACAAATTCAAGAACAACATTAAAGAATATATTAAAAATCAAGACATAGAATCAAAGTTTAAGTTACATTATACCTCAAGCATATAATAGTTAATAAAACATAGAAGAATCCAACATTAATCTCAAAAAGAATTTCATATATCAAGATATATTTATAAATTAAGTGTAATGCAAAAATTCAAATGAGATTAGGGTGAGAAAGAGGATGAGAAAAACTCTTTTGTAGAGGTAGAACTTCAAATCTTCAATCTTTACAAGCCACTCTCTTAAGCATCCTCTCCAAGAATTTTAGCTCCAAGCTCTTTCCTCTTAAGAAATTTTGAGCTCTCTTTGTTGTGTTTTCTCTCCAACTCTTGATGCATGAAATAGAGGCTCTAAGGTGACCTAAGTTAGATGAAATCACTACTAAAAATGTGTACTATCACGGCATGTGCACGGAAGTACCGTGATAATTGATTAACTATCACGGTGCTTAACAAGCGCCGTGATAAACGGAGAAATACCACGGCGCCTAAAAAGCGCCGTGGTATAGAATCATTAACGGCACCTAATGGGTGCTGTTGAATATAACTTTCACAGCGCCTATAAGGCGCCGTGGTATTTAACTTTCACGGCGCCCATTAGGCGCTGTGATATACTTTTCTTGGCGCCCATATGGTGCCGAGGTAGGGGCCCTATATAAAGGATCCAAAAAAATGAGGCCATGTCACTTTTCCCTCTTACTTTTCTCGCCATTTTCCTTCTTCACTTCCAGCCGCGGCCAATGCCCTTCCACCATTTTCACCATTTTTTCTAGTAAACAAGGTATGTTTAAGCTTTTAAACTCATTTTTGTCACTAAAATTAGATTACTCATTGTCTTAACCATGATTTTGACCAATTAATTTGTAGAAATTTCATGTTTTAGGTTATATTTGAAAGAGTTTATATTTGTTTATGCTTAACGAGTATCTGGTCTCGCCTTTCAATTGTGTGTTCCGGAGCTTGAGAAATTATTTATTGCTAATGAAATTAACACACTTTTAACTAAAGATGACTTTATTTGATGGCATCATTTGAATATAACTGCTGAGTATTGGTGTCGTGTGAAAAGAACTTTACATGCATTGCATTTTAGGGATTATAGTTTGATACAAAATGTAGACATTTTTGGCTACTCCAAGTCTCCAAATATGATGTTTTTGAATTTTTTTTCCTCTTTCTTCCTAAAGGTACGATGGTTTGACATGTTGGGAAGCCCTTTTTAAGTAGGAGTACTGTTTAAAAAACCACCAAATCGTGAAAATTGTCTAATTCAATTCAAACCATCCAATTCATGTTAGGTTATGCTTTTTAATTTCTATCCTTAGTGTCAATTAAACCAAATTTATGCAATTTTAATCGAATATTGTGTAGTCTTTTAGAAATTTACATATTCAATGTTTAATTTAAAGTATTATGGATTATAGATGTTTAATTTAATTTATCATTTTAATTTGCGTATAGGTTTTAGTAGAAGTTAGAGTACTGAGATTACTTGTGAATTAGCAAACTGAGCAAACTGAGGTATGTTTTCTCAAATTTTTTTCTTTTATTGACCTATGCATGTCACTTTCACATTGGTTTTATCTTATTATTTTGGAAAATTTAAACTCGATGAGATATGATATCATATAAGAAATTATATGTTGTGGTGATATGATGATGTTATAATTGTGTGGGATTGGTTGAGTTTATTATTTGTGTTGATATTATTTTGTCATATGTTATACTTGGTTGATTGACAAATTGTTTGTAACAAATGAGTTTATTTAAGAATAAATTAAGTTCTGAATTTGGTAGTACTTAGAAATATAAAAATAATTTGAAATGAGTGTTAATTTATAATTGGTGGTTTAGTTACTCAATTGGTTAATTTTAGAAATAGGGGAGATTATGTACAATTTTTTATGGTACTCAATTGAATTAGTTAGTTTTTTATATCAATTGTTTATTTTTTATTTTTTTTTTCAATTGTGCTTAGAATGGATAAGGAATAGATATTGGCCGATAGACTATCGACTGAATATAGAAAGAGAGTTAATAGCTTTTTGGAGTTTGCTATTGAAAATGTCAAAGATTCTAATTTAATTCCATGTCCGTGTATTAAATGTGGAAATTTGCAAAAGATAGGTGTTAAAAAGATAAAAGAACACTTATATTTCAATGGAATAGATCAAAGTTATAAACAATGGATTTGGCATGATAAAAAGGTTCCAATTACCGGATGTTCATCAAAGAAGAGTATAAGAGATGATTATGAGTTAAATTTAAATGATGATCTTTTTGAAATGATTGATGATGCACAATATGAAACAGATGTAGATCCTATTAAGTTTCAATTATTTCTTAATGATGCTGAGAAACAGATCTATCCGGATTATATGAAATTTTCAAAGTTGTCTGCATTATTGAAATTGTATAATTTGAAAGCAAGACATAGATGGAGTGATAAGAGTTTTTCAGACTTGTTAGCTTTACTACGAGAGATATTACCAAATAATAATGAGATGCCACCTTCCTTTTATGAGGCTAAAAAGACTTTATGCTCATTGGGTATGCAATATGAGAAAATTTATGCTTGCCCAAATGATTGTATTTTATATCGAAAGAAATTTAAAGATGTAATTTGTTGTCCAATATGTGGCGAGCCTAGGTGGCAACAGAATAAGAATTCTAAAGAGGTAAAAGTTGGAACCCCTGCTAAGGTTTTGTGGTATATTCCTCCAATTCCTCATTTTACCCATCTATTCCGAAATCGTGAGTATGCTAAAGATCTAATATGGCATGCGAATGAAAGAAGATGGTAAACTTAGACATCCAGCCGATTCACCAGCTTGGAAAACAATAGATTACAAATGGCTTTCTTGATCCAAGGAATCTTCGTCTTGGTCTATCTACGGATGGTATTAATTCTCATATAACTCTAAGTAGCAAATACAGTTGTTGGCCTGTAATGCTTATAATCTATAATCTTCCTCCATGGTTGTGTATGAAAAGAAAGTTTACACTTCTTACAATGTTAATATCAAGACCTAGACAACCTGGTAATGACATTGATGTATATTTAGCTCCGTTAATTGATGAATTGAACAGTTTGTGGAATGATGGTGTGAAAGCCTATAATGCATATAAGGATGAAGATTTTACTCTTAAGGCTGTGTTACTATGGACAATCAATGACTTCCGTGCATATGGGAATTTGTCTGAGTTTTCCACTAAAGGATATAAAGCATGTCCTATTTGTGATGAGAAAACAAGTTGTCAGTTCTTAAAACATGCTAGAAAATTGAGTTATATGGACCATAGAAGATTTTTATCTCGCAAACATGTATACAGAAATTGGAAAAAAGTATTTAATAGTTCTCAAGAATTTGAATTGGCACCACAACCTTTAACTGGGACAGAGATACTAGAAACAATCTCTAAGCTCGAATTTAGGCTTGGAAAGGTTAAAATAAGTGATATCAATAAGAAAAGAAGAAGACCCAGTAATGTGAAGGTTGTAAAAACCCCAAAGAGTTGTTGGAAGAAGAAATCTATATTCTTTGAGTTGGAGTATTGGCAACATTTACTTCTAAGACATAACTTAGATGTCATATATATTGAGAAGAACATATGTGATAGTATAATTGGAACTTTATTAAATATTCCAGGGAAGAATAAGGATAGTATTGGTACCCGCATGGATCTTGTTGACATGGGTGTTC
>JXTB01000405.1:176683-298899 GCA_002914805.1 Parasponia andersonii
TCACATTGCATTTTGTACTTATAGGCATTTACACCATTTAGTGACCCAATATGGCTATCAAGCTAGGTATATGTTCATGGATCCTAGTGCAGTTGCTACAAAAGGTGGTCCACATGAGGATCGTGCTATAAGTTTAGCAACCCGGATGTTATCCATGGAGAATGAACATCAATTTCTAATTACACCTTGGAATCATGGGTAAGATTTTAAACTTAACAAATTGTCATATGATCAACTACTTCCTATATGAAATTAATTGTTACATATTAATAATCTTTATCATCAATTTTATGAGTAGGGACCATTAAATGTTACTTATCATATATCCTCTTAAAGATTATGCATGATTTCTAGATCCTTTCGGCTTAGCTCTCTGTGAGGAAATTGGTTTAACAATGATCGAGTAAGTTTTCTAATAGTTATTTTGTTATAGTTTAGTTTCTTATGGTATTTTTACTTATGGTTGCTATTAGTAACCTTTTATTATTGTGTTTGCGCATTTCTAATTCAAAGTGCATTCAAGATATATAATGTAGAAAAAGGGAAGAAAGGAAGATCAAATGGTCCGGTTTATAAGTTAATAAAAGTACTAAATTTGAATTAATAACACTTGTTAGGTGGAAGATTAATTAAAATTACTTATGTTTACTTTATACTTATGTATAGTGCCCAAGACAACGAAAAATGTTGAGTGCAGATTCTACATATGTAAATTTATGAAAGAAGTCATTGATCAAGCCAATGTTAAATCATTTACCACAATGGTATGTAACCATATGTTTTATTAGTTCTATTCTAATTTATAGTTTGATTGATAACTTTCTAACAAATAAGGTGTTTGAATTTGTAGTTTAATGGGCAAAATTTCTATACAAAGGATGATATCAACAGACTTCTTGAAGAGTGGGTTGAATAACTAATACAATTTCTCATTTGAGATTTTTAATCTTTGTTTATGTGTGGTATATGTAGTCTTTGATGATCATGTTAGTTTAGCTTAGAAAACTAATGTATATATAGACTATATGGATTATTATATTAATTAAATATTACTATGTAAATATATATTTATACTCCATTTTATTTCAAATATTTGGTATATGTAATGAATTTGGATTACATTTATAAAATTCTAGAGGATAGTATAGACAAATACGTTACAAATACCTCCTGAAAATTATCTACCAAGGCGCCTAATAGGTGCCTTGGTAGACATCTTTCACGGCGCTTCATAGGCGCCGTGGAAGATGCCTTTCACGGCGCCTAATAGGCGCCTTGATAGACCTTTTACGGCGCCTTATAAGCGCCTTTGTAGCTAAGGTCTATCATGGCACCTGGAACTAAGGCGCTTTTGTGGGCACCTTGAAAGACATTTTTTGTTACAGTGAATATGAACCATTCGATTAGATAACATCAATGGTCCAGATTGGCTTTAAAAACTTGCTAAAAACATGCTTCCAAACGTTGTGTAGTGCCACAACACTCCCTGACAAGAGCCGCGACCCTCTAGCCTCTGGAACTCAGTTTCCTAGTCAGCGTTGTCGTATTACAATTATAGTGCCACACCGCTCTCGACTTTGGAACTTAACATAGTAGCTTTTCTTCCTGAGAGTGTTATTTCTTTGTTTTAGCTCTGTTTTGCCTGATTTTCGTTGCGTTACATTTCTATCAAACTCAACTTTCATTCAAATTGTTGAAATATTAATATTTGTCACCAAGGGTTTTTGATTCTTCTTTATTCATAACAACTACAAAAATAAAGTAAAAACACATCAAATTGACAAAAATATTTCAGAAATAACAATTATTTAAGTTGTATAATACTTGATTTGTGAGAGAATTAATTACTTATCAGCTATGCATGCAGCCAACATACCTAGCATGCAGCTTTGCTGCACGTAGCTTGTACGGTCGCTACTGCATGACTTTGCCATGCACTGTAGCTAGGTGGCCTTGCCTTGTTGCTCCGCTTCTCACCACCTTCCTCGAACGGTGACAGCCCATAGGCCGATGGTGGTGGTGTTTCTGCCACCACCACCACTAATTTTTAAATTAATTATTTTAATTAATTAGATAATTATTTAATTTGAATTCAAATTTTGAAATAGGAAACTATGTAAATTAGATTAGGATAGTGAACTATTTTTGAATTATCCTATTTTAAGTTTGATTTGCTATAGGATACTGTTAAATTTGAATTAATTACATAAATAGGATATTATTTAATAGTTAATTTAAATTTGAATAGTATATCTACTATTTTTTAAATAGATAAGATTTCCTATATTTTATTTTTTTCTATTTAAATTTTGAATTTAAATAGATAATATAAATTTAAATTGATTAGATAATTAGAATATTATCTAGTAATTAATTTAAATTCAATTAGGATATCTACTAATTTTCAAAAGTAGATAAGATTTTTTATATTATCTCTAGTATTTAAATTTGGAATTTAAATAGATAATGGTTACTTAAATTAACTTGATATTTAATGTGATTAGATATGATTAGATAATTATTCATAAATCATGAGAGTTTAAATTTGAATAATTTAATTTTAGTAATTATTATTAATTTAAATTTGATTTAAATTAGGATATATTTTTGAATTTTAATTCAAAACTAAATCTAATCAGATTAGATTTAAATAATTACTATCCATAAATTATTCAAATTCATAATTAATGAGATTAATTAGGATAGAAATTATTTGAATAATTAGGATAGAAATTATTTGAATTTAATTAAATTAATATTCTATAGTTATTTTAATAACTAATTTGATTATAAACTCTACTAATTAATGTGATTAATTAGAATACTAATTAATGAGATTAATTAGTTAATTAATTAGGCAATTAATTAATTATAAAGTTATATATTTTACAACTAAATAATTTTAATTAGTAGTAGAAATCTAATAATAATTAAATTTCTATTACAATTAAATTTAGATATGATCTTTAATTAATTATTAGAATTATTTGATCATAATTAGGTATAAATAATAGATAAATATAGAAACGGTATATGAGTTATGAGTTTCTAATTAATTAAGATTAATTAGAAGGGCTTTAATTATTTCATAATTTATAATATTACAATTAATCTTTTCTAAATATAGTAATAGAAATAGGATTTCTATAATTAAAAATAATTATTTTTTATTACCCTTTAGATCTTAATGAGTTTAAGATAGTTTCTAAATGAGATTAAGATAAGATTAGATGAATTAATTACTAATTAAATAATAAATATGATTTATTCTCTAATTATTTAAATTACCTTAATAAGTCAAAAATTTAAATATATTTGATATTTTTCAATTTAGACACGAATTAGATATAAACTTAATTCTTACATATAGGATAATATGTTTTACTAGAAAACATTAATTATTGAATTTGATTAATTTCGAATTATTATTTAATAAATATTAATATCATAAATTTTTATTATTATTTAATAATTTTCTAATAATTATTAACATGATTGATAATCTGTAATTAATATTAATTAATGAGATTAAATATATTAATTAAAAGGATAATAATACAATAAGGATAATTATTTATTTTTCATAATTTACGAGGAAATTAGAGCTTGATTTTAATGAGATAAAAATATTTTAATTTTGATTAATAAAATTTTTTAATTATAAAATAATTATGATAATATTTTATGCGGTGGTATTTGATATAAAATATTGATAATTAAGATAATATTTTGTGTGATCAAAGACATTTTGATAACTATGAGATAATTTTATTTTTTTAAAAGATTTAAAATTTTTTTTGTCAAATTTTTTTTTCCAAAATTAAAACCATTTTTAGCTTTGAAATGATTAATTTTGAGAACATTAATGAATATATATAAAGTTGTTTATATTCATTACTTGTATTTATAATTATTTGCTAAATTTTTATACAAATTTTTTTATAACTGTTTACTTATATTTATAAATATACTTGGAATTTAATTTAATTAAATTCTACTACAAAGAATCTATAAAATTATTTGTTGAATATTTCAACGGTTAAAGTTTCTTAGTTAGATTTTTCAAAACTAATTTTTATACAGGACTTGGTTTAAATACAATTTTCAATTATTTTATCTTTGTTTGAAAGATTATTGATCAAATGATTGAATTTTCTTTTGGAAAAATTTTGCTTGAATGATTTAGAATCCAATAACTTTCTTACTTGATTGTTATATCCTATATACTTTTGTTGTCTACTTTTATATACGTCTGATGTATTATATAGTGTGAGCACTTTGGCTTTAGAGATAATAATTGTTCAATCATAGTACTAAGTCTAGAATAGTATGTCATATTGTCTTAAATTAGCTCATTCTCTTGAAGTCGCATAATTAGATATACATAATTGATTTTGCGGTTATCAAATAAGATAGATAACTAAGTAAAATTAGGAATTCCTAATTTTAAAAAAGATTGAGTAGGAGCGGTTATGAGTTATTTATGGTCTCCATCATTGATTAAATAGTTCTAAAGATGTGTCTCACCTTAGAATCTTATTGAGCACCCATAGAAAGATTTTCATCTGGATATTACTAGAATTGACTCTCTTAGGATAAAATTGCGAGTGGACTTTACGTACTGATCTCCATATGAGATTGTATTGTATAAGAAAACTTGTAAATTGAAATGATGGTTATATACTCAATATAGAATGTTGTTATTAACTTCATGTAGGAGCTATGTTAGTAATTCTATGGACCAATAAGTAGGATAATTAGCGAACCAGAATATGATATATTTGTCTTTTTGTCTAAAGTGAATTATTCACATTTAACTTATAAATTTATATGATTACCCGTAGGTAACTTGTGATCTATGGTAGGTTAAAATACCTTGAATATTTATGATAGTCTTAGGGATACTTCATAAGTATTTTATCTTTTTTGATTTAATGTTAAGCGTTCTAAATTCTTTTATATTCAGATAAACCAACAAACTTAATTGAGTACTAGGAAGATCATAATTTGCACACTTGTCCCTAGTTTATCCTTAGTTTCTAAATGACCAATAAGAGTATAACATATAATCTTCTTATTTGATTATGTGTCACATAATCTTCTTATTTGATTATATGTCATTATATTTATGTTTCTTATTTTACTCTATGTATACAATAATATCTTGCATGAATTGTCTGTAGATTTTAAATCAGTTACTTTGATTAGCAAATCACAAGAGTTGGTGATTACGTCAAAGTTCATTATTGATAATTAATACCTTAATAGTTAATACCCTTATTAAGGTATTTATTATCTTATTCAATATAATGAATACCATTGTTGAGGCATTTATTATCTTACTAAAAAATTAAATCAAAACAAATATATATATTCAATTATTTTTTCATATATTTTTAATTATGAATTAAACTTACAGAATTTAATTGTGAATTGAATTCATTAAATTCGATTATGAATTAGATTTATTTTAATACTTTTATCTAGTTAGGAATTTTATCATTTTGTACTTTTTGGGGAAATACTATTTCATAAGATGGATAAGATTTCCAAAAAAGAGGAAAGAAACAAAGGAATACTATACATGGAATAGAATAAGGCCATCAATGGAGTCATCACTATGTTCAATGATTTTTAATAATAATCAACCTAAGGATACCTCTACTAAATAGAGGTTAGGATCTTTTTCAATGGTTAAATCATCTAGAAGGCCAAGAAAATCAATCTCAACTATGGATATACGAGATCTCTAGCTAGTGGACTCAAGAACTAATGTCAATATCTGCACTGAGAAGAAGTGGTTTATTGCACCAACTCAATTAATTAACATTGGTTATCATGTGGAAGTTGGGGATAATCGAAGAGTTCGAGTCAATTATGCTTACCTGAAAATCAGTGATAACTTTATAATCGTGAGAGATTACTACTATACACTTGAGTTTAGTATGAATGCTCTCTTAGTATAAAAGATGTATAGAGAAGGCTATGGCTTCATGTTTGACAAGAAGGTACCCGTCTTCTATAACAATCTATTATACTGCGTAGGCAAAATGCAAAATAGACTTTATGTTTTGATCCCAGAGCTACAAAGTACATCATCTTTAATGATGAACATTAGTAAACTCTAAGAGATGGTGAAAGATATTAGGAAGGAGTGCAATACTATCGATTGGCACAAGTAACTCAGACACATACTATGTTCAGAATTTTGTAGACTTATGGAGCTAGTCACTTATATGAAGTACATATCAGTAACAACAAAGACTACGAGGATTGCAAGAAGCCTATAGAGTACAAGCGTCATCTTTCCACTCGTTATGAAAAAACTGAAGTGTGTTTAGAGTACATACATGTGCATATCTGCGAACTAATGGAGGTAGTTTCCTATAAAAAGCATACATTATTTGTCGCTTTTGTTGATGAATATTCAAACTTTGGATAAGTGTATCTTATGAAGAAATATAATAAAATCCTAGATGCTTTCTAGGACTTCGACAAAAAGGTACAGATACAACCCGACACTAAGGTCAAGAAGTTTAAGATTAAAGTTGAACACAGAGATATGGATTCTCTACGAGACCTACTGAGACCAACTCTGACTAATCTTGCTATTCCTTATGAATATGTGACTATTTATAAGTATAGTCGTATAAGAGCTACTGAGAGGTATAATATCAGACTCAAGTATACCATAGAACTAATGTATAAGGAGTTGCTGCTGTCAAAAAGATAGTGGGATTATGCTTTGAAGACGGCTTCGTACATCCTTAATTTCACTCTATCAGATAAAGTTACTTCGACAACTTTTCAGATGTGGATGGGCTATGTAGAGAGCTTAGAGCATCTAAAGGTATCGGGTTGTGAAATATATCCGTACAAGAAAGTGGGAGACGAAGTTGACAAGAATTCAGAAAAATGTTTTATGCTTGACTATCTGATGGAAGAGAATAGCTACTTTCTTTATAGATAATCTATCAAAACTACCTTCATCAGTAAAAGTGTAGACTTTCTAGAGGATGAGAGAAAACTCTATTAAGAAAATTATGAAAAGAGAGCTTATGACCTTCATTATTTTTCTTAGTTATTTAGGTTGTTAATTGAATACTTAGATTTTTGTTTTTATTAATTTCAGTCATTTGGAACAATTTTGGGGTTTTAGAAAGTTAGTTTGAGTAATTATTTTTTGGACAAGTGGGAGATTATTGGGATATTTGCCTAAAAATAGATTTATAATTTAACCCTTTTAGTGTAAACAACTTTCTTTTATATACAATTATGATATTTGCTAGATTAAATTGTCTCATTTAAATAGTTTATTTATCTGAAAAAGATTCTATGACTTTATTTGTAGATAAAGAAATATACATAATTAAGTGTTAATTATGGGAAAACTTGTTTTTTATCTAAGTCTAAATTATTTAGTTCACAATCTGTAAATAAAGATAGAATAATTTATTTACTAAAGATTCTATTGCTTGTCTATCTTAATGGGAATGATATATCTCAATTATTGAAGTGTCTAACTTTTGATAAAAACACTATTACAACATAAATAAGTTATGCATATTGAATTAGACTAGATGATATAAAGAATTGGAGTACCATAACTTAATTCTTAATGTTACCACAAACTAGTTCTTAGTATATAGATCGTAATCCTTGATATTTGACTGGACTTGCTTTCATAAGTTGTAGTCTTTTGATTTATTAAAAGACTAGTCTATGTAAAATTCGAGGCGAACTTTGACATATTGGATGTTATAATTTATGAATTGATAGGAACACCAAATAGTTAAGGATACTATATATTAATTCTACTTTAAGATTTTTCAAGATTCATGGAATAATTAAATTTAAAATCTTAGTATTCACTTTGTGAATTGGTTGATAATTTTGTCTAAATGGCTATTGAGAACAAAATTATCCACAAAATTATTCCTTGATAGAAAGATAGTGACTTAAAGGTAAATATGTATTAGAGATGTATTATGGTAGTTTCACCTATCCAACTACACATTGTATAGGGATTTTATATGTAGTATAGAATATATTAGATGGATCGGTTAATCAAGGTTAGTTGATTAAATCTCTATAAAGGGCATGACATTTAATCTAAGAGTACAGTATTAGGCCTTTAGTTGAGTGTCCTTTCTACTAATAATATCTCTTTATTAATGATGATCAAATCTCTAACCCTAGATCTTCTCGTATATTCTCCTGCTCTTGGTTGATAAGGAGAGGGGGCACTAAGTTGAATCTTTAGTTAGAGAACAATCAAGAACACCTTCTTGATCCTTTGGAATACGTAGATGTGAGATGAGAATGTAAGATTATAGGAAACTTTTTCCTCCTCTCTTTCTCTCAGCATTGGCCGAATTCTCTCTCTCTCTCTCTCTCTCTCTCTCTCTCTCTCTCTCTCTCTCTCTCTCTCTCTCTCTCTCTCTCTCTCTCTCTCTCTCTCTTGCCTTTCACGTGTAGCACTTATAGTGTTAATGTATATTTTTTTCTCTCATATATCTTATATATTTAGGCCAAAAAAACTGCTAATCCTAGTCTAATTATAATTAGGCTTATTCTCCAATTTAGGCTTTGAGTATAGTTTTATAAATATGTCCAACTCATATAACTTTTTTATAAAAATACCAACTTTTGTATAGAATTATTATTTTATACAGTTTTATGAAACTAATTTCACAAATACTACTAATAAATTAATAAGTTTTGTTGAACTAGACAAAGGACCTAATGGATTCAAATAATTTAAACTCCAATAGTATGATAAATATATAATAACTATTATCATGGTATTTATATAGCATGGTACAAGAGGTAAATCTCATTCTTATTTCTAGGATTTATGCATCTAAATTTAATTTATGTTATACATGGTCCTGTGTTTGATATATGCATATTTTATGGTTATAAAAATTATTTTTATGTAAAAATTTTAAAACATAAATCTATTAATTTTTTTATGGGTTCATAATATGATCATGTATTTTCTATAGTTTTCATGCATGTATAACTTTTTTTAAGTGTTAGGTTAATTTTCAGCATCACCCACTAGATATTATATACATCCAAAATAATAAAATTCACAATTTCTACAAAAATAATTGAAATTTATGCAAAGTACTATGAAAACTAGGTAACTGAATCCACTACCTCACTGTAATAGTCGTACGAGACTATCGTGTGGCTGTAGCATTGTTGGACTATCGTTTGGAGTGCTGAAGAGCGATTTCTAATATTCAATTGCTCACTTTTAAGGATTGTTTCTCCAATGGAGCCCCAAATTAGATAACGGATTTATTTGTCATTTTTCATATTTTCATAAGTACAATCCAAAAATGATAACTATTTCACGATTCAACGGTTGAATCAAAAAGTTACTATTTGAAATCTAACACCTAAAACAACCTAATATGACAAATTTTGAATAGAGCAAATAGAGAGTCAAGACTCATACCCGAAGACTGCCTATGACGAGACGAGTTGAACGACATTGGTTTCACGGCCTAAAGTGGCCAAAATTTTTTATGGTAGCCGAAAAACATTTGTAGCTTCAAGTTGCTGACGATGGGCTCCAAGCTTTCAGCTAGGAGGTTTCTCGGGGGAAAACGAGGAGTCAGGTGGTGGCAGTTGACATTAGCCAGAAAGCCGTCGACTTGGGACAACCATATGTTTAGCTATGTCCAGCTGAGGAAGAGAGAGAAAGATCAAGGGAGAAGAGGGAAAAGATGGGGAGCTGGATGAGATGGGCCACATGGCCCTATTCAAGTGGGCAGTGTAATTTTTATAAATTTCAATTTGGCCCACACTTTCTCAGCTTTGTTTCAACTTTGTCCTTCAAAATTATACTTTAGTCCCCGGTCTTTAGAATTCTCTCAATTTAAACCAAAATTAAATTTCAAAATTTTCCCCTTAATAAATTTGAAAATTGACCATTATGCTATTTCGAAATTCCGGGTTTTTACACACTGTATATTAAAAAGTTCTTAATAGCCTCATGATTGCTATTTAAATATACAATGTATACATATGTGGCACCAAAAAAAAATCTATAGATGAAAAAAAAAAAAAAAATATCTACTCCACTATAGCCCGATACATATATATATATATATATATATATATATGGTTGCCAATCCAATAGGTATTTTTTTTCTTTACCTATGGATATATATTTTTTTTTAGCCGTTGGATCACCATCTAACGGTGATCCAATGGCTATAATGAAGTGCATGAAAAGACGTGCATCATTAATACTCTTTCTCTTTATTACTTTTTATAATAAAAAAATATATATGCCAAATTTTCATTGGCCAAATTGATACCTATGCATAGGTAAAAAAAAAAATACCTACTGGATTGGTACCCTATATATATATATATATATATATATATATATATATATATATATATATATATATATATAAAAGCGGAAAACAAGTAAGCTAATAGCTATGTTCATGTACGTCATTGAGTAATATCTAAAACACAATCGATCAATGTTTGCTAATTCATCCGGTGTCCCCTTTTTCCCTTTTTTTTCCGGATGTTTTGGCATTATTGGGCTACATACCATATGTTTATACACAGTATTACTAATATGAAAACATAGATATATGGTAGATGCACTGACGCCAAATGTGCCCATGGACTCACAAAATAGATCAGAAAGAAAGTTCAAGCGGGGGTGTATATATGTGAATATGAAGTTATAAATATGTACAGGCAGCAATTACATATTCTTGAAATGTGGAGTAGCTGGCCCCCAAAATGGAGATGAGATGACCGACGGAAGTGAAGAAATGAGCGGGGGCACCGCTAAACACTAATAGGAAATCAAAGTGTTCCGGCTTTTCTAACAAAAATAATAACAATGAGGGTTTATTCCCATTTTTTCGCCCTGATTTATATCAGAATTATTTAAACTTGGGGGAAGAAAAAAAAAATTCTACATCAGACATTAAGAAAGTCAACGACTATAGAAATTTGAGTTATACTTCGTATGAAATAAAAATCAAAGGATAAATTACCCTATTAGTTCTTATACGATGGGAAAGTCGCACTTTGATCTTTGTTATTTTGGTTCTTAAATTGAAAAAAATATATATTTTAGTCTTTTTTGTTATATATTTTATTTTGGATAATACTAGAGGTCCTAATTATTGTATCAAATTTTTTGTACTAATATATGTGGTATGTCAATCGTCATCATCATCTGTATTAAAACTTATTACAAATAGATTAAATATTATCACTAATTAAGTGGTGATAAATCACATAACACATGTATTGGTATTAAAAATTTGGTACAATAATTAGCACTCCAAATATTATTTTTCATTTTATACTTAAAATGAGGTGATGAGACACTTGTCTCCTTTGTTGTTGTTATTTTATATGTAAAAATATAGGCCGACACTGCAAAGAGATTAGAACATTAATTGAAATAATTAAAGAATACTTGATGAAATAAAAATTAGCTACATATCAAATAGAAATGCATTTTTTAAACTTTCCAAAATATGATATTATGTTGAGATTAATAATAGGGCAAATGTGTTTCATGCACTCGAATAATAAAGGCTAAAATGAAATATTTTCAATAGAATGAAATATTTTTAATAGTTTAATGACCGACAAAATTTAGAATTTTGTGAACAAATTAAGACTTTTCTAATAGTTCAAATACCAATAGTCATTAATCTAACATAAAAATGTGGTTGTTTCCGATATAAAAACTTTCCACTGTTGTCGATTTGGAGAGCACTCTCGTTTATCGAGTTAATGTCGTTTTATCAGCTAGTGTAGTTTATTTGCTTACCTAATAATGTCTAAAGTTCTTGTCCGTTTTTCATGTTGCATCCTTTTTAATGTCGTCTCTTATTTTGGTTTGTACTTGAGGTATCATTTTCCCGTTCGATCTCGTTTTCAAGTCAAAAACTCATTTATAAATTGCAATTACGGGCCTATCGAACTATTTCTTGTGCTGCTCCAATCAAATTAATCTCTAATTTTCTACTCCATAGGAGAAAATCTAAATCTCTATATCTTTAATCCATTAAATTTCAATCGATCGCTCAAAATAGGATGATCATACCTCTGTATAGGTTCGGATGCATTTGCATTTAGATACACGCACATAGGCTCAACTGATAAAAGCCCATATGTATAATCAACTTCTAACATCAACCTACTAGTCTCGCGTTGATAATCACCATGTAGAAGGATGTAAATTTCATAAATCATTGTACAAGGAGTCCAAATATTCATGGGCCCATACATCAAGCTTCACGGTAACCACCAACACCAATATCGTCATAAATAAAATCATCACCTTCACCTTCTTCATAATCATAATCGTCTTCATAAAATAGTTCTTCGTCTTCGGACAAGTTATGAAGTTCTAACTGCTCAGATTCAGTAGATTCTTCACTACGGCTTTCTTCTCCTGATTCATTATCAGAGACTTCACTATCCACTTCTTCATCTTCTTCTTCGGATATTTCATCGGGGTAATCATTCAGTGGATTGTTTTCAGCTAAGAACCAAGAAAGGCAACAAGTAAACAGTAAATACCGTATTTTGAATGCGGGAATGGGAGGAAAAGAAACTATAATTACCATTTGAATTATCGCTTTCGTATTCTGAATCATCTGGCCCATAACAGTAATCGTCCTCATCTACTTGTACCCTGATCAGAAGTTACATATCAAATATAAGTCCCATCTTTTCTTTATAAGAATAAATCCCATTTTTTCGACTTACTTTTATGAACAAAACAGAAAATAATAAATACAGAAGACAAGATACTTACAGAGGAAAGGGATGTGAAGCTTCTATAGAGGTCGTGTCCACCTTATCGTTCACGGTATAGAAGTCATACACATAATCCTCTGTTTATGCAGTATTCAACACAAAAGAGAAACTAATTAAACAGTACATAAAAACATACACAAATACAAATCACTAGAAAAATAGAGGCAACTGTACTGAGGTTTAGTCAGGTACTGTTGTGCTTTCTAAAGAAACACTCAAAGCTAAGAGTCGTATCTTCTAAATACCAAACTATGCCCAAGTCCCAAGGGCAGGCCAAGTAGCATTTCACAAGTCGAAAGCAGACAAAAATGCCTCACTTAAACATGTCTTTCTTTCCAACTCAAAGGAGCGTACAATTGAGATAACTAAAAAATTCAAACTGCAGGGACGGCTTGTTTAAGACAGTAACTGTAAGGCAAAGAAATCTTAAAGAAAACACTAAAAAAATAAGGAAGAAACTGCAAATGCAGGAGAACTTTGAGGTAGAAGTGGGTTGTTAAAAGAAATTCCAAACTCAAAAGAGAACTAAAGTACTTGCAAATTCTTCACTTTGAGCCAGAATATTTTAAGAAATTAACTTTTCATGCTGGTTGAGCCAGCACCCTTGGTCATTTTTCGTGTCCTTAAACTGAGTGGAACTTCTAAACACATAAAGGAATTCAAAAGAATCAGCTCACTATCCCTTAAAAACCTTTTCCAACTCCATAGGCTTGTAAATCCGATTCAATTTCTTCAGCAGCACTTGGGATAAACTCCCTCAGTAGAGGCAAATAACTACACAAAACCCTGTGGTCCTCTAAAGTTTCTCTGCAGTAAAATCAGGAATAATCATTCTCCACAAAATTTGGAAATGCAAATGGGAAGAGATAATCTTAAAAGTTTCAGAAACTTACCCCTGCTGGAGCACCTCATTAGCTCTTTCCTCATCATCAATACGGACAACATCATAAAACTGACACATCTCATGTAATTTACCATGCATAACCTCTTTATTTTCCTTTCTACTCCTCCATATTTGTTCAAAACGAGCATTTTTGGCAACCGCCTAAGAGATATTAAGGAAAAGAGAAAGTTGGAAAAATATGCATATAGAGTGAAAGTGGTTCAATTTCATGAAATCATAAAGAATCAGCGACCAATAAAACAGATATCGGTCCGCTCCTCAATATTTTAGTGCCAATATGTCAATACATATGAGTAATATTCAAACAAGTAATTATCAGTAAATAGAAGCAAAATTCTGATCATTTCATGTGCAAAAAAAGCTTGAATCAAATGTTATTTCAACGTAACAATATATCATTAGACTATTGCTAGCTACACCAAAATTCCAATAAGAATAGGTCTCCTTGTCCCTAGCTGTTACGTCAGCTTCCAATTAATGATTTAAATGAATAAAGTGCACAAAAACAAGAATATAACAGAAATTTTGTGTTAGTGTGAAAGAAATGTGCAACTTCATGAACTGCCTGAACATATAATATCATAAGCCGGAACTTGAACACAAAAACCAATAAGCAGAGGGAGGTGGTGGCAGAAGAAAAGAAAAGATCAGCTTGAAAGAAATGAAATTAAATACATTAAGGGCATGTTTACTAATCTGCAATGAAAAGAATGGGAATGGGAATGAATTTAAAGAGGAATGAGAAGAAATCAAAAATTGAGTCATCCTTCCAAAATTTAACTACCATGTGAAGGATTCCCAAAATAGTGTGCTCCAAAGTAAACACACGAATGGAAGAGAAATGGAATCACTTTCCTAATTTTCATCCCATTTCCAGTCCATTACAGATCAGTAAACATAGCCTAAGGTTAATTCAAGGCAAACCAATATTCCACAAAAGCCATTATCTATCAAAGGAAACCACAGATAGTTCATCTAAAACTCAGACAGGGGAAAACAAGTCCTAAATCTGGAGGGAAAATAAACAAAACTTAGTTATGCTATGTAACATACCTCCTGCGTTTGCCTGGCTTTAGATAAACGCTGATCTTGTATCTGCTGTAACTGTAATAGAATGGAAACCAAAACTTCAGATACATTAAGTGATGGTATTAATAATTCAAAATGTTAAACTCTTAATCTGTCAAGGTATTTATTGTTTTCTAAAGCACATATGAGATGGGTAGATAAGATGATGCAAGAAACGAAAACAGAGCTCACGTTCACCTTAAAAACGCGTCTTCGTTCCTCGCCCTTCGTTTTAGATTCAGATGCATTTGCAGAAGATACTGGTTCCTGAACAATGTAAGCGAATTGATCCCGCGTCATTATATGACACATTGAATGGAAAAATGTTCTTCGACGGTATTCCCAAGCATATGCACAAGTCAACAGTTACAAGACTGACAATTGGACTGAGTTACTGACCACAAACGTTTGCACAACATCAATAGTGGCCTCAGTGCTGCTCACTGTCTCCACATGCTGTACTAAAATCTTCTTACTCTTCGACTCCTCTAATGCAAAAGAATTACAAAAAATCATAATAAAAAACTTCAAAACTCATAGAAAATTAAATATAAAGAAAATTGAACATAATAACCCAAAAAAAAAAGGTCAAATTTTTAACTTTCCCAGTGACATTCAATACCTTTTCCAGGTGAACCAGAGAGTGATAGATTCTCAAAATCCAATAACGCGCGCTTGAGGGGCCTCTCATTGATTTCCAGCCCTAAATTACACAACCATCTCAAAACAGTATCAATACACGAGTAAAACATACAAAAAGCTAATGCCTTTGAAATTTTTCCAGGAAAAAAAAAAAAGAGGGAAAAATTCACCAACTACCATATTTTTCTCTGTACTTATTCCAACATTTTCTCGGCAACCAAACATCTCACGAAGCAAACAAAAAAAGAAAAAAAAAAAAAAACGAAGAGAGAAATAGTGAAGAAAGAAAAAACTCACAGAAAGCATCGAGACAAGACTGAGAGGCTTTGCGCTTAACCCTAACGATAACTGGCTTGGCGTCGGTGGGTTTGGGCGAGGCCGAAGAGGTTTCGCCAATCGCAGCCATTGACCCGTTTGAACAAGCTAGGGCTAGGGAAAGAGAGCTTTAATTTTTTTTTTTTTTTTTTTTTTTTAAATTTGGAGGGAAGGCTAGAAGCTTGTGTATAATGGTGACGAGTGAGAAATTGAAGCCACGAATGCAAAGAACCGCGCTCTTGGCTCCTTTTATACTTCACTTCACCCTCTCTCTCATCCTCTCGCATATTCCCACCAGGTAAAGAAGGAACGTTTCCATAGATTAAAAAAAAAAAAAAAAAAAAGGGCTTCTTCGCCAAATGGCCGATTTTTGGGTTGTTTTAGGAAGTGGTCGTATTTTAGAAGAAATTATCAAATTTATCAACAAAGCAGAAATATATCCATTTTACAAGAAATATATGAGTAGCAAAATTAACATTATACATAAAATTGATTTACTAAAGATCGGCCATTTAGCACCAAAAAAATGTTATTTACTTACTTATTAAGTAGGTGTGAAAAAACAATCCTTTCTTAATTTGATGTGAAAAAAGGAATCTTATAGCAAAATGATAGAATTTTGGGACTATTTTAAATATATATCTGTTTTTTATATACCGTAATAAAATGACCGATATATCAAATATATATGTTAAGTGTGAAATATGATGAACCTAGTAAAAAAATTGGCAAACTTTGTCTATAAATTGAAGCTAGTATAAGCAAGGGCAAAAACATCACCAAAATTTCGGAAAATTGGAAGTACCCAAATATCTTTTGGTGGTAAAAAAAAGTTTTAGAAAATATCGGTGTAATTCAGTAAAAATATCGATTTCAGAAACTTGGAGTTTAATTTTTGAAGAATTTGAAAAACTTTTAGAGAAATTTTATGAAAATTTTAGAACTTGAAGAAAAACCGAAAGATAATAATTTTTTTATTGGATTATTTTTTTAAAATAACAATTTTACAACCTTTGCATTTTAAACACAAAATATAAATATATTTCAATGTATTTTTTAATTATAAATATTTTATAGATTTTACATAAATTATATTATATATAACTTTTTTTCATGATTTTTTTTGTTTTTGAAATGTTGTTTGTTAATGTTTTAACTCTACTAACTATATCTATATATTTCATTTTAGTCATAGATTTACAATGTATTTATGTAATACGTGCATGTATTTCCAAGAAGTACAGTAAATTTTATAATTTTAAATTAAACTAAGCTTCCTTTTAATTTTTCAATGTTTTATATAGAATTTCTATGCTTTTTTCTGTAATTTCCACTAATATTGATATTTTCCTCAAGATTTCATTAAATTTGAAGTACCACTATTTCGACTGAAGTCGATATTTTTGTCTTTGGGTATAAGTAGATATACCAAGTATAAAAATATATATATTCAATCATTTAACTATTAAAAAATAAAAAATATATTTATTAAAATGAAATGTAAAAAAAGGACACACACACACTAATTTCTCAAAAAAAAAATACCATTTTTTTAAATATTTGGACAATTAAATATAAAGCCACCAGCCTAATTGGCCTCCAATAATTAAGGGAAATAGATGTAAATAGCCCATTTTTGAGATATTTGGACTTTTTTAAACTGTTTTTTCAAAATGACTTTTCTATACCAAATTTTTGATATTTTTAGCTTGTTTTGGAGAAATAATTATTTAACTTTCTGAATATGCCCATGTGCAAAAAATTACTTTTTTTTTTATCACTTTTCCACAACGTGTTCCCTTCCTCTTCATTGATTTCCATTTTTGTAGCTCTCTCTCTCTCTCTCTCTCTCTCTCTCTCTCTCTCTCTCGTAGCTCCATAATCCATCCACCACTCATCCATCCACCATAACTCCGGCAATCGTAGCTCCATATGAAGTCTTAGTCTTTTGCTTTGACTCTCACATCTTCCTATTTGATTATATTAATTCTACGATGAAGAGGTGTGTGTGTTCTTTTTTTTAGTTCATGATCACTTATTTGTTCTTACTGTAGGTTCTGGGTACAGAGGATGGTAAAAGTAATTAGATATAAATCTATTAGTTATCAGATCTATATTGACGTAATAGATCTAGATCTGATTGTGACTATTTGTCACAAATTTGTGACACGAATAGATAGTATGTCTTAATCTCTCTCTCATACACACACACTTTTTCTCGACTATAGCTCCATATTCCCCATGTGTTAACTCTGGCCACCATAACTCTATATAATGTCTTAGTTTCTCACTCTCGCATCGTCTCATTTGGTCGCATCGATTCTACGAAGAAAAGGAATGTATTTTTTTTATTATTCTTGGTCACTTATTTGTTCTTACTAGAGATTATTGGGTATAGAAGATGGTTGAAGTAACTGTGTATAGATTTGTTAGTTACCAGATCTAGTTAGATTTATGTTAGTGTAATAGACTCAGATCTGATTATGATCTGTTGTCACAAATTTGTGATACAAAGTCATAATGCGTCATAATTTTATATTTACATTTATTTTAGAAGAAGCCAATATATGTAAGTTTATTTTAATAAAAATAGAATATTGAGTATGTGTGATGCGAAGTATGTAAGTTTTATAACAAAAAATCATATTAGTGTGACTAACAGTCAATATTTGGTTTGTATCTTTTTTTTTTTTATTTATATCTTTATGAACATTGTGAATTCCTATTATATAATATATTGGGTAGTTGTTTTATGAAAAATATGGTAGAAGTAACTAGGTATGGATCTGTTAGTTAGCAGATCTATGTTGATGTAATAATCTAAGTTGTGACTGTGACCATTTGTCATAGTTTGATATTTATGTTTATTTTAGAAGAAGCTACTGTATGTAAGTTGATTTATAATAAAAAGAAAAGACACAAAGTATTTTTGTGATAGGCAGTCACATTATTATGACTAATGGTCAATATTTAGCTTGCTTCTTTATGAACATTGTGAGTTCCTATCATATAATATATAATATGTTGAGTAGTTGTTGTTCTGTGTTAACTTTCTAAATTTTATGGTTTACAGACATAAGCAGTATTGTTATTTTCTTAAATTACAATGGTAACTAGGATCATAATAACTATCATAACAGAGTCTATAAGTGTTTTGGTTCCAATCCTAGATGAAATAAAAGGACTAAAAATAAAATGATATCATCAAATGGTGAACAAGCTCCTAGACAAAAATGCTCACATAGCAGACAAATAATCAATGATTGGTTATTGTGACACAAAATTAAATGAATTTATAATCAGATAATTTGTGACATATCATCATATATTTTGTGATAGTCATAGACTAATAATGAAACTAACGGATTATCATTGCTGTATTTTATTATCCCAATTATACGTACCCAAGTTTCTAGTTTATGATCAATTTTTATTAAATACATCTATCTTGCTTGAGATATTACATATTTTAATTTGACTTAGAGTTATACATTTGTGACGGGTGGTAATAAATGATAGTTTTAAATTATGGAGAACGTACTTCAAATGTAATACCTCGATACAAATATACGACAAGTTATAACATTAATTCATTCTTGATTTTGTTGCTGTATTTTTTTAATCTTAGTTTATATATATTCAAATTTTCAGTTTATGATCAAATTTTATTAAATATATCCAGCTTACCTGAGATATTATATATATATATATATATATATATATATATATATATATATTAGATTCATATATTAGGAGCCATACATACTTCAACTATAATACCTCATCACAAATATGTGATAAACTGTAACAAATGATAGTTAAATAACCTACATAATTAATATTACTTTCCTATCTAAATAGTTGGCCATTTTGACTGAAAAGAGGAGAAAATATAGTTAGCATTTGCAGTAATGAGATCGATAGTGAGGTAGTGGGGTTTATAGTTTCAAATTTTTTATTGCAAAAAATATTTAAAAAAATAACTACAACAAAGTATTTTTGTGACAAACAATCACAAAAAATAACTAAAGAGGGTTTTGTAGCAAATGCTGATGAAGGAGGAAATGTTAAGGGTTCCTTGGGCAGTTTTGTGACTATTTTAAATATTTTGTGATGTTTTTAAATTGGAATTGGTTTTGACAATCGATAATGGGGTTTGGATAGTTTTTGTGATGAAGGAGTTTCTTTTTTTAGGTCAAAAAAAGGGGAAAATATACTGTGTAATTAGGGTTTGCAGTAATGATTTTGGTTGTGGGGTAGGGGAGTAGTGGGTTTATGGTTTTCAAAATTTTATTACAAAATAAATAGTAAAATGATAGTGAGATAGTAGGTTTATGGTTTTCAAAATTTTTATTACAAAAAAATAATAAAATAGTTGTGGGTAGTGGGTTTACGGTTTTCAAAATTTTTATTACAAAAAATAAATAAAATATTAATATCACAAAACTCTGCTAGAAGGGTATTTTGGACTTTTACGTTCATAAATTTGTCTAAAAAAGTCATTTTGAAAAAAACGGTTTAAAAAAGTCTAAATGCCTAAAAAATGGGCTATTTGCGTCAATTTCCTAATAATCAATAGTTGTGACTTGTGTAGTATAGAAGGACAAGCCCAAAGCCCAGTAGCAAAAAATGGCCAGACCTCTCAGCCCAGTCCAATAATCATCATACCATACTCTATGAACCCAAGGGGAAGGTAAATAGATTACCCATTTTTGTACATATATTTTTATTTTTTAAGCATACTAACATAGATACTCGTTTTTTTTTAATAGATTCATACCTTATACGTTTTTGGAGAAAGATATACCTCAGATATTTTATACATAAACTGTACATCTTTTTTTTTTTTTTTGATAATCACAAAATGTACATTAATCAATGGTGTATATTTCATGTATAAAAATTGTACCTACAAACCAGTATACATTTACACTATAAATCTATATTAAGCATATTTAACATATAAAATATATATCTAAAAAATGAGTATGAAACTACTAAAATGAAAAAGTAAGTGTTGGCATGAAAAATAAGGTAAAAAAGTGGGTGCTGAGAAATCTGAATCTACATCCACAATATTTTGAGCAAGTATGTGTTGATGAAACATAAGGTAAAAAGTTGTTTCAAAAAAAAAAAAAAAACGGCAGGTACTGTGAAATTTGAATCTAAAGTGAATAAGACCATACCTCCTCCCATTGTTAGGGAAAATATCTTATAATTAAATTTTTTTTTTTATAATACAGAGCTTCATGTGTTTTTAATAATATAAGAAAATCTCATTAAACATGATTTTGTTTAATTACTTATAATTTAACTATTTTTCAAATCTCACATTAATTACAAAGATAACCCTAAGTAACCCTAGTGGATACTAGATTTAGGCTTATATTAATTTTTTTAATTTTATATTTGGATACATTGATTATTGTTTGATAATTATTACATAACTTATTAGATAATTAAAAATATATATAAATAATATTTGGAAACTAGTATAAGCAATTTTAAAGTTCAATATAGGTCTAAATTATTACTCAATAATTTTGCCTTTTTTCATCAAATTTTCCTAATTTAGCTAGCATGATAGGATCAATTTTAGAGGTAGTCAAATTACAAGATATTTTATAATAAATTAAAATTAAATATAAGAGGGTGTTCAGGATTAGATCTCGTGTTCTGATTAATTAACGAGACATGTCATATTGGTGATTGTAAAAATGACTCGCTTAGTGTACACATTTGGTGTAAGAGTTATTACAATACTGTCTACGTGTCGAAGTCCTGATGTACAGTAGATATAAAAAACAACACTTGTTACAGTATTCTTGCCATATTAGTGATTATAGGGATAACGTATTTACAATATAATAATAATAATAGTAATAATGATGATGATGATGATGATGATGTAGTGCTAATAAAGATGTAAGTGTTATTATAATACTGTCACTACATATCGAAGTCCCAATATGTAATTGTAATAAGCAACAATATTGCCTATGGTGCCCTTGTACGTAGGCGGTTGCTAGGATAATAGATTTATAGGATAACAATAATATAATAATGCATTAATGATAAAAGAATATAGTTGATAGAGGCGAGTAAACTAAATATAATGTCAACTAAAAGTCAATTACCGAAAAAGGAGATTAGAAATAACAGAGATAATAATAATAACAGAAATAATAAATAGTGAGAGAACACAAAATCTTGAACTTGTGTCACAGGTCAAGCACAAAGTTCGAGGAGAGTAGTATGATACCCACAGATCACTATAGTAAGGGTTAGAGGCTGCATGCAAAGAAACTTGTGATATAAGTTAGTAGAAAAAGCGATATAAAAATAATAGGATAATAGAAAAGTGATATATAAGTAATAAAATTAAGGGGTTGCGATATTATTGTAAGAATGAAGTAAATGGGCTTGGGACATGCAAGAGAATTGACATAGGCCTAGAAATGGATACGTGCAAAAATATCTAAGCCTATACATATATATGTAAATGTGACAATATTTGATGACTAAATTCTCTATATATGCATAGATATAATTATATGAAGATGTATATATGAAAACATGAACATACAAAGGCGTATATAAAGATATACGAAGAAGGGAATCAAGATGGAGATATTGTGCCACGGATTGATGAAGAAGTGGCAAGGTGTTGGTGATATTAATTGTGTGGAGCCACAGGTTTAAAGAAAGACAAGGGATATTGGTGCTGATGTGAACGTGAAGTAGGAATAATAGGATGATGATGGAGTTGTTATGGATGCGTAATCGAGGGGTGATGGAAGGATAGGAGCTTGGTGGCTTCCGATGAATACAAGAACACAAGAATAATAACGAGAGAGAGAGAGAGGAGAATTGTATTGAGAATAATATATGCTCATTAGTTTACAAATGAAAGGGTAACACCTCTACTTATAGGCAAATGATGCCTTTAGCTTGTAGTACAAGGGGAAGAGGTGTCAAATTCCTATTGGATAATCTAGCTTGATGTACAAGGAGATTAGGTATTAAGGTCCTATTAACTAGTCTTAGTGTACAAGTACTTAGAGTAGAAGTCTTTGTAATTACAACTGTTAAATTTGTAAGCACTTAAGCTACAAGAACTTAGGGTCTGTTTAGTTGTAGCGGTGGAATGTTAATGGTAATGGTAATAGTAATTAAAATGGAATGGAAAAAGAATGGTAATATAGTTATACTCTTTGGTTAGAGTGGTAGAATCAATAGTTGAATGAGTATTCTTATGTTTGGTTGACGGTGTAAAGGAATAGAATTAGGTGCCTTATGACAAAAATACCCGCAAGCTTAAAATAAATATTTTAAGTATTTTAAATTAGATTTAACATTATATTATTTCATTAATTTCATATTTTTACTAAAAAGAACACATTTGATAAGAAAAAAAATATTAAAATAAAATTTTCAAAAATAAAATAAAATATTATTATTTCCTTCATAAAATATGTATTGTTAATAACTTTTCTTTTTCATTAAGAAAAAAACACAATCAGTACTAAAGGAGTTACATAATGCCTATGTTATATAATGGCATATCTTGTATTGTAACTGAAGAGAATAAAAAAGATTTAGTCAAATTATATGCTTAGCTATACTATACTTAGCTAAATCACCTACATATTACATCATTAATTAAAGTCATTTATGTTGTCTCTCAAAAGATTCTCCTCATATTATGAAGATGTTGTCCTAGATAATTTCATCAAGGAGAGCTCTCACCCACTCATCCTTACCATTATCGAGAACATTAAAAAAAAAAAAAAGAAACCATAACATTGTCTTGCATGATCATCCGAGCTACCTTATGATGCTCTGTTGTGGTGAGTATCGTAGTCATCTTTAATTCATCTCCAAATTGCATATACTTACTATTTATATGCTTACCAATAGTTTTGCTCAAATGAATAGAGTCTTTTTCAATAACTTTAACAATAACATAAGATGACTCCTTAAGCACTTCCTAAGCATCTCCGTTGTTAGTACTTTTCCTTTTTTTCTTATAAAATTATTGTGCACTAGTAGAAGGGTTTCCATCTTCTCACTCATTGAGGTGATAACGTTGACCTTGAAATGGTGTAAGAAATCATTTGTAATTGGTATATCCGGCATCTACAAGGTAATAGTTACCTAAAAAAGTTATTTAAAAAAATACGTTTTCTAATGAGTTTCTTCAAAAAAAAAATGACTTACAATCTAGTAAGTTTTTCTTTAAACAAGACCTTACAATCTAATATCCATATATACCATTTAGAACACAAAAACCATTTATCCAACGTAATGTATCTTGTAGGATTCTACTATCAACTGTTGAGCTTTCCCATCCAAGTAGTACATATATGAATTGCATATCTTAAGAATAGACTCCTAATACATTTGTAGCTACTTCTCCCTTTTCAGTACGGTATTTGGGTCTCTCAATCATAGAGAGTCTTACCCTAATATGAGCCCTATCTAATGCCCTTAAGCAATTCTATCACAAAATAAATGAACTGTATAATTAGTAAAGTAAAATGAATTTCTAATAAAGTTTATAATAATTATAATTGAAGCAACCTACAATTGTAACTTAAACAGTTTCCATCTTTCATTAGTTGAGTTCTCCGGTATTGGCTTGGGTCTTTTTGATAACTCTCTATGCAGTCGAATAATCGAGTGTAATATATTATGAAAGTATTTACTAACAGTCTCTCCATATCTCACAAATCGAAATTTGATGACTCTATTTTTTACATGATGAGCAAGTATGTGTAAAAACATAGTCACTTGTTCATCTACTTGCAAATACTTTGATGATTTTAGCCCACCATAATTTCAAGAATTGTGAACAAATTAGTAAAAACTTGTCTTTTTATCCTAAGTTGATCTAAGCATGTAACATCAATCTCATAAACTACTTGATATACAATTTGTCAATTGACAAATATATCAAGCACATATAGTTGTCTTCTCAAAGAGTTAGATTCAATATCCTCCATTATGACTTTTTTCCATAATTTAAAAAACTATTCTACTATATGCATGACATTCAACCAATGCAAAAAAAGAATCAGGATCTTCTTCTTTCTCATAATTTGTCTTTCGGCTAAACTTAAATGAATCATTATTATATAGTCACAATAATGAAACAATATACAACTCTATTAATATTTCATTTACTTACTACCAAAGCAAACACTTTTTTAAAGTTCATTTTTTTCATTAAGAAAAAAAAAGAAATAACACTTCATTTAGATAAACGATTAGTAATAAATAGTTGTGTCCTATATATTTGAACCAGATATAATTCTACTAATTACAAGTAAATACTCACTCATGTTCTCAATTTTAAGTTAAGACCTTTTAAGTGAATTCCCACTCATATTATCTAGGAAAATATTAAGAATAAGAATAATAACCAATGATAAACTAACAAATTATATATCGACGTGATATAATTTTATGAAGTATTTATATACCAATTAAAGCAAACTAATTTTACAAGGGCACATGCATATTGAAATCTTTTTTCTTTTCAAAAGACAATTATACATGGTTTTTTTTAATAAGAAACGAAAATTATATTAATAATTTATAAGTTCTAATTATACATGGTTAACAATTCATATCACTAAAATTGTCATATAATAATTTGGATGTAAGTTCTAATTTTTTATCTTTGTAACTATAAATATTGATGATTACTATATATCTCATAACCAATAACCTTTGGACACTCCTCCAGTAGTTTATATCGTTTTTGAATAAAACTTATTTTCTGCAACATATGAGAACAAATATGATTTTTGGTTTTTCGAATATCTATAATGGGAGGTTGTATGAGATATATACTGTATTGCTCTGGAAATTTTCTGAATACAGGTTATTTTGGGTATATTAAAAATAGTGTCGTTATGCTGCTCATTTTTCTATTGTAAAACCAGAGCACGATTATTTTCACACTTCTGTTCTGTATTGCACGTGTTATAGGATCATACATGAGCACCGTGTTAGCATCATGGGTTTACAGTGTGGTGCTACGTGCCCCACCGTCGGTGAAAGTCTGAGAATAGATACAAAATGGTAGCCAGTTTTCACCCCCATTCATCCTCTTCTTCCTTTCTCTTGGGTAGGCCAAGGGTGCCTGGACATACCTGCATTTATGAATTTAAGTTATCAGCAAAAAGCAAATTGAGCAACCAATAATTCTATATGTTCTTGGCAAACGAATTACTCTATTAAACAGAATAGCTTAAAGCAATTGGGACTGTAAGAGGTCAACTTTAAAGGCAAGCAAGCTAGTAGTCAAGGATGTCCGTAAATGAAGCTCCTCGCAAATTGTTGAGTTGGCCTTGACAAGTCTGTATCTCTTTGAAACCCAGATACAAATTACAGAAGAAGTTTGTAATAGGTGGAATCATAATGGGAAACTTTCTAAAATATTTATTCACTATTCAACAATAATATCTTCTCGTAAATTATAAGTGGGATTTTTTTTATTTATTCATTAAGACAAGAAAAGATGGGGAAGAGGTTTAGTAGAGCTTTCACTTTCTCTTTATTGCCTTTGCCTAAGGAATAAGGATAGCATACTCTCATGGGCCATATAGATAGTGATCCATATATTAACATTATATACACTATAATTCTTGGTCTTGTCTATGCTTTCTCGAAAAGTTACTTTTGAAAATCATGAACATGAATAGAGAAAGACCAATAATGACAAAACTAATATATATTAAAACTCAATAAACTAATCTAGCACCATTGTCATTGAAAAATATAGGAAAACATCCTAAAAGTAGTCCAAAAGAATTTTCCTCACCAGATTTAATAAAGAGAATAAAAATCATCAAAATCAAACTCACATAGCTATCGAACATACTTATAAAAGAAAAAAAAAATCACAGTCAAATTCACTATTTTGTTCAATCTAATCATACAAAAGAGAGAGAAAGAGAGAGAGAGAGAGAGAGAGAGAGAGAGAGAGAGAGTATGTGTTATACAAAAATGATAGAGAGTGATATGGTCAATGACTTACTTCCTCAACATCAATGAAGGACTGCCCAATGAAGAACATAGGCGGCAGAGTACAGAATGGTCAATAGCAGAGACAATGAGGTTTTCAGTTAAGGCTCAGTAGATATGTAAAGTCATGAGAATTAGGATTAACTATGGGAAGAAAAAGGCCTATTGGAATGGAGTAGGTATTCCACCCAACCTTTAGTAGAATACAAATCCATTCAATTGCTTTCCATAGGAAAAACCTTTCCTACGTGACCTTCCTAATCAAATAAAAGAATTGGACTTTTTTGGAATTATAGGCTTTTTATTCCATTCTATTACTCCGAAACAAATGGGCCCTTAAGATACAAGTAAGAAGTTTCAGAACCTTCTAGAAATAAGGGAGCAACTTTTCTTTAAAGTTGGCAACTTGTATCCGAGCTATTTGTAGCTTGCATGAAGGACAAAACGACATGTAGTTCGATCCATACGACGTGTAGCTTGACTTCGATAGAGGAGCTTTAAACGACATATTGTTTAGGTCATGCTACATGTCATTTCCTTCGGTTCAATGTCATTCGTCCGTACTATATGTAATTTAAGTGATCTTAGCTTAGGTCTTGTTAATTTTACGTTTAATTAGTACTAATTCATACTTTAAGATTAATTCCAAAAATCAAGAAAATCCCAAAACAGAGGATTTTTCCATATTTTAAAAAACACAGAGAGTTTTATTAAAAAAATTAAATATATATATATATTTAGTCTAAAATTAAATACAATGATATCTTATGATATTTTGTCATTTTTCCTTCTTTTATTTGGAAGGGGAAAAAAAGCGTGACCACTGAGCAATGTAACCCCATGGTTAAAATTCATTCACAGAAATATGTAAAACCAAAATATTTTTTAATTTTTTTTTATTCATCTCATATTGGCTTTCCTTTGTTGGATTTTAATGTAAAATAAAGAACAATAGTTATTAAGTTAAAGTTGATTTGGATATACCCACTGGATTCAAATTTGAACCTACTAGATCTTAAGCCATCTTCACAAAGCACAGTGTTATTATATAAGATTAAAATATTTGTCATGTAAAATATTCCTTATATAAAATGCACTGATTTTGTTGGGAATGCATTTGTCCACTACTTTTTAAAACTGATTAATACATATCATGGTCGACCCTTCATTGTAAACTAACAAAGTTCCTTGTACACCCACTCTCTGAACGAGTATAAATCAATCATAGGTTATATTGGTTATAATTACGTTACATAGAGACCGCGGTTATTATTTTTCTCTTTTTCCACAGAATAATATCACCAAATAAGAATGAATGGGAAATAAATATTTAATAGGAACTATGATGTGTCATGAATCCGGAAATGAAAGTAGAGTATATTTGTAGAAATGCATGGAATATTTTGGGATTCATGAAAGTAGAGTATGTTTGTAGAAATGCATGGGATATTTTTCCAACGTATTCTAAACTTTTTTTCCAAAGGATATAGATTACTATGACATTTTGTACTGATGAAAGGACAAATTAATGGCTTAATTTGGTCCCTTATAACATGTTCCGTGTGGCTAGCTGTTAATTAGTTAAGGTACGTTCAACGCAACTAGGGTTCAAAGTACTAATTGAACTTACGTGGGAGAGAGTTTAGGTAACCTAATGACTAGCTAAATAAAGTGATGAGTTTTATGTATATAACTTTGTGAGAGATCTTATGCTTGCTTGGTTCTTATTAAGGTGTTTGGAAGACTAAAAACTGAGAGTACAATTGACCTGCTTTTTAGTGAAATGTACATTGGTAGTTTCTTGCGGGCGAATGCAATATTACTCGAGACATTACTTTATCTTTTTGTGTGCGTTTAGATCTATATTCAGTATATATAAAATTTAAATCAAAGATAAATGTTAGCTTCCGAGCTGCCACTGGCTCGGTTATATAAATGAGACTGCTCACCAAATAAGAAGGTGCAATTAATTGTGTCCAAATCACACACATGCTCTTCTTCTGAAACTCTGGGCGCTACACTCTTCTACTGTAGAATGGTAGAATTTTCAACAAAGAACACTTCAATTGTATTTCGATCATATAATCTCTCTAATCAGTTTTTATCCCTCTCTAATAATACCCTCAATCTTACACTAAAAAACTTACACAATAGTACGATATCATTTTTAGCTACATATAAATAAAGAGTGGTTAAAATACACAACACATCATGTAGTGTAAATTTTTTGTGCAAGATTTTTATTACTCTATCATTACTCGTTTAGAAAAATACCTACAAATATAAATAAACGCCTATGTGATTATATTTGCATGGGTTAATGACCTTATTGGTCCTTCTATTATGGGAAATCTCTTAGTTTAATCCTCAAACTTTTAATTTTGTTATTTTAGTCCTTAAATTGTTTTAATTTTTTTAATTTTAGTCCTTTTTATTATATATTTTGTCTTATTCTTAATAAAAAAGAGTGAGACTCACATGCTCTATATATGATTTATTTATTTTATAACCACAAAATAGGGTAACAATTAATGTAAGAAGATTTGAACATGTGCTGATATTAGGGCAGTTTATAAATTAAAACTGAGAACAAAGATGTATATGTTTAGTTTAGGAAAAATCAATTTACAATATTAGACAACAATACATCTTAAAACTCTCTAAGTGCAATATTTTGTTGAAATCAATTAAACAGAAGACAAGTATACTTTGCTTTTTATGCTAAGAATCAAACAGAATATATAGTGAAAATGACTAAAATGGAATATTTATAAAAATATAAGAGTCAAAATAATAAAATTTAAAATTTAGAGTGAAGTGTAAAAAAAAATACCTTAAAGTTTGAATATTTTACAATTTAAACCCTGAAACTTAGATTCTACAAAATAATACTTTGAGATTAAGAATTTATGAAAATTAATACACTAAACTGACTTTTTGACCAATTTCAGTAATGAAAAAACAATAATATCCTACATAAAATTAGATTAGTCCTTATTATTCTCCTTAATTTTGAGGATATGAATATCTTTTATCAGTTAAAGTTATTCAAAAAGTCAACGTAGGATATTAATTTTCAGATATTATTAATCTTAAAATATTATTTTATATAGTCTAAATTTCAGGATTTAAATTGAAAAATAGACAAACTTAATGTAAATCTATATATATACAGTTTACCCTAAAATTTAAGCTTCAAAGTGATACTTTACTTATATTCGGGTACCAATAGAATCATTTCTCCTATTTTCACTCTACCATTTTAAAAAAGGTGTATCCTCTGCTACATAATAAACTCCTGCATGAAAAATATTCCCACATAATAATATTGTTGCTTCAGTATTGACTTTTTGGTCCTGTAACTGCCACCTCCCATAGGCAGCAGGGCATTGAAGAGTGAAACCGGCCTCTCAGGCAGAATCTTTAATTATCTTCCGGTAGTATACATCCAGTGATAAGAGAAAGAGAGTGTCGACTGGTGCATTATTCATACAAATAAAGATTACTATGCCCGAGCAAACGTTAGGACCAAATTAAAGTATTAGTTAATATTGATTTAGTTTGCTCCACCGAAGGGGTTTTTGAAAGAAGTTCCCATACATATACCGTAGAATAAATTCTTGTCAATAAGTTCTGGCCCCACACTACTCATATTCATGAATATACTAATTAATGAGTTTTGTACGAAAGACAACAGATATAAATATGATAGGTGAGTTTAGGGTTACAATCGTTTGTCATTAATTGACATGCACGCCTCTTCAACGAGATACTTCTAGTAAGTTCGCAAAATTTCACCCCTATGACGACATAGGATTAAGTACTAGTACTATATGGCACTTATTGAGAATGCAGAAGTGTTCTATTTGTACTAAAATAAAAAAATAAATAAAAACTTATCATGAATAAAGCAATGTTCTTGTTTGTTCATTAAATATGTTATTATGGAATATAAAATAATCACTGATAAGCTGCAAAATAAGATAAAGATGTTTCTGACATTAACCCTTTGAAATGCTTTATAAGGTAAGCTAATAGTATGTCCCAATAATATGAGCAGCTAAGATAAATCCACGTACAAAAAAAAAAAGGATAAAAGAAAGAAATAACTCTAGGTAATTCAGTACCAATATATTATATTCTAAATGATATTAAATAAGTAATTGTTCTCTATTAATCTTTATAAGATAAGCTTTTATATTTATATGAGCTTTATATGGTCACTTAAATCCACGTGAAAAAGATGAAAGAAGTAACTATATGTGATTAAGTTACTACCAAATATACACTTTAAGGGGCATTAAGTATTTTAGTTATGGGCATTGTTATGAATATTTATTTGCCTTGACTTACAGGAAATTTAGAGAGGAAAAGAAAAAGTGTGACGGGCTTACGCAACTACCTAAGTTGCTGACCCTTGAGCTGCTTCTGAACTATGAAGCTAGCTACCATTAATATTAGACCTCCAGCACTCTCCCATCGAAACCGGCCTGTTTTAAAATATTTGAGATACTATAGAATATTTAACTAGATTTTAACCAAATAAAATAAATAAATAAGATTTTAACAATTCTAAATTATAATTCTAACAAATTTCAAGCTACAAAGAGATATAAATTTCTATTTATTGTTTCTTTTGCAACAATTCAGTTAATTTAATTTTGCCATTGATTGTGACCAACTTGGAGGCCAGTGGTATTCCACTCTTTTTTTTTTTTTTTTCCTTTTTTGAATGAGGTATTCCACTCTTTTACAATAGTCTCTCACCAAGGAGAGTACTATTAGTATAGCTGATGTGGTATAATTATACTGGAGCTTAAAAAAGGATCTTAAATTAATGTTAAGGTCTCATTTAAGGTGGACCCTTTGTAATATATGGACTAAGATCATCATGCATGATTTCATGGATGATATCAGAAGTAAAAATGACATTGTCTCTCTCCTCTCATAGGAGGCTATGTGTGACATGGCACATATCAAATTAAAAAAGCATGCACCATAATACGTTTCATATATGTTTGCCCATGTCAAAATGACGGAATTAGAAATATTGCTAACAATAAAATAAATAATAAAAATAGATTTATGTGTCTAGTAAAATAAATTATTGAAGATTTGGGGTTTAATGCCAAAATTTAAAGATTGAGGACCTAAACAACAAAGACTCTAAAGGTTAAAAAATTTTGCCGCAAATTACCTTACTTTTATTCGTTTCCTACATAATTACCCACGTCAGAATGACCAAATTATCAATATTACTAATATTAAGAAAATTACGTGGGTACGGTCAGGTTTATTTGTTTTAGAATCAAGATGGGGATGATCACAATTCATACACAAGTGTTTTGGAAGAAGAAAGTGTGTGCACGTCCCAACTTGTTTAATTCAAACCCACGTAAGAATTTATGTCTGTTTTTAAGTTCACAGACATATTGAAAATGAAAAAAAGCAAAACAAAAATTGAAAATAACTCTCTATAGTTATCTTTCTGTCTTTCCTTTGTCATTTCATATCCTAATCATCGTCCTGTTTTGAGAGCACCGTTAACTTCACGTCTCATAAGATTACCACAAGCGCCTTTTTTATTTATTTATTTATTTTTTTGGGTGCCAAACTCCGTTCCCACCATAACTCTAATCTCTCTCTCTCCCTTACAAACACATGATTCATTAATGGCAAAATGTCTCGTGGTCTACACAAAACCACATTGTATTAATACAACCACATTATTATTATGTCCTAGTAATTCTCCTAGCTAATAAGGCTATATTTTTCTGTTACAATTTCGTATATAGAATCCCCTGTTTTACTAGTTTAGTTGTCCCAAATCAAAACCATATAATAAAAATTCACTCTATATTAACAACTCAAATCATCAAAACGGCCTTCTTTTTGTACCTATCTATCTATCTACCTTGTGATGCCTTCAAGAGCTCTTCAATGGCTCAGCCTTGTAAGCATCATATGGCTCCAATCCATCAATGGAACCAACACCAACTTCCCAGCTTACTCCTCCCAACTCAAGCATGCCTTCTCCATGTCCCAACTCCAACTCAACAACCTCGCTTTCGCCTCCGATGCCGGAAAACTCCTCGGTTGGTTTTCCGGCATTGCCGCCATCTACCTGCCCCTTTGGCTTGTCCTCCTCATCGGCTCCACTCTCGGCTTGACCGGCTACGGCCTCCAATACCTCTCTATAACAAACCAGATTCACTCACTCTCCTACCTCCAAATCTTCTCCCTCACCGTCTTAGCCGGTAACAGCATCTGTTGGATCAACACCGTCTCTTACGTCGTCGTCATTCGCAACTTCCCGTCTACTTACCGCCGAGTGGCGGTCGGGTTAACGACGAGTTATCAAGGACTAAGCGCCAAGATTTACACAGATGTGATTGCTGCTCTGTTCCGTTCTTCTCCGTCGTCGGTATCTTCGAGTACTAAAAAGGCCAAGGCTTACCTACTCCTCAACGCTGTCCTACCTCTAATGGCGTCCTTTATAACGGCGCCGTTAATCAGGGGAATCGACGACGTCGGACTAGTGACAAAACCCGAAAACATGGACGCAGGGTTTGTCCTAATGTTTTTGATAACAATGGCTACTGGAGTCTATGCTGTGGTCAGCAGTATGGGGTTGATCGTGTCGAGTTCCGCCCTGATTAGAGTTATCGGCTCTGGTGTTTTCCTATTGGCACCGCTGGTGATCCCGGTAGCGGAGAAAATTCGAGAAGGTTTTGAGAAGTATTGGAGTTTGAGTAGGGAGAAGAAGGTTTACCATTTTACTATTGAGGAAAATGTTCATGAAGATCATCATCATCATCAAGATGGGTTGAAATTAGATGGAGATCATCAAGATCATGATCATGGTAGAGAAGTAGTAGTTAGTGAAGGTGATCATCATGATCATGATGATGTTGATGTTGGTGTAAGAGAGGAGATTGGAGTTAAGGCCATGCTAATAAGAATTGATTTTTGGCTGTATTTTTTTGTGTATTTTTGTAGTGCTACACTTGGTTTAGTGTTCTTGAACAACTTGGGGCAAATAGCTGAATCTCGAGGGTCCTCTAGAACCTCTTCTCTTGTTTCACTTTCTTCTTCATTTGGGTTCTTTGGCCGTCTCATGCCTTCTTTTATTGATTATTACTTCTCAAGGTACTTAACTTAATCCCTCTCTATTTTTTTTTTTTCCACATCTTTATCTATTAATGCGTTAGTTGACAAATTGAATGGTCCAATTAATTTGAGTAGCTAGGTAGTCTTTTTGTTGAAAATCTCAACCCAAAACAGCTTTTGAATTTTTTTTCTTGAAATTTTCAGGAGAAAATATGTGGTTTCAAGACCAGCTTTAATTGCGGCGTTAGTAGCTCCAATGGGAGGAGCATTCTTCTTACTTCTCAACTCAACAAACCTTTCATTATACATAAGTACAGCCGTTATAGGAGTTTGTACAGGAGCAATCAGTTCGATTTCTGTGTCCACCACCACAGAGCTATTTGGTGCCAAAAATTTCTCAGTAAACCATAATGTTTTGGTAGCCAATATCCCAATAGGGTCACTTCTCTTTGGTTCCTTGACTGCTCTTCTTTACCACAAAGAAGGTAATGGATTTGGCAAATGCATGGGAACCAAATGCTATAGAAGCAGCTTCCTCATTTGGGGTTCTCTCTGTTTTCTTGGGACGATTTTGGCTCTAATTTTATGTGCTCGTACACGCAAGTTCTATTCGCAGAGATAAATTATTTGTGACACTATCTATATATGAGACTTCCTTTATTACTACATCTTAATGACGTGTGACAATTTTTAGTTACACAGCTAGCTAATTCATCTTGTACAAGGATGAGTTATACGACTTGGGATAAAAGATTACAATGCAGATACGTACTTAGATTAATTATAACAAGTGCAATATTGAGATATGTACTTTTTAGTGCCATTCAGTTTAATATTTGTGCGTAGATGATACATGTGGTTCAATACATAAGCTTTATTTGTTTTTTTAGCTAAACTGTTGGTGCCTCTTAAAGACCAAATACTAACAAATATACGTACAATTGATTGTGAAGCATAAGTACTATATCTAAATAAACTGATACCTCCTCGAAGAGGAAAGGAAAATATAAAGCTGTATCCAAATGCATGAAATGTTTATATTTATATATATATATATATATATGATTCCTAACCAATACTTATTTATAAATATTTTATTATCGATTTAACGGCTATCATAATTTGAATATTTTAAAAAAATAATAATAAAAATAAATACTCATTATTTAATATTTTTTTTCTGTGTTTTTTTCATCATAAAAAGATGTGCGTAATTAATTTTAATAGGCTAAAATAATACGTAAAAAAAATACCTATATATATATATATATATATGCAATTCTCTTATACGCCATCTTATTTTTTGGGCAAGTTTTTCTTTTTTGGAGAGGAAACTCTTTCGTATATGATCAAATACGTGTAAATATTATAAGAGAGCCTATAAAGGTTTATCAAAAGAAGCTACGTGAAATTTTCTCCTTAACTTCTTTACTTATATTCTATATATCTTCATGCACGTGAGTAATTAGCTGTTAAGCTCTTGCTCATTTCAGGCTCATATATACCGTACGTCGTACATAAATTCAAGTGGAGAAAATAAAAACAATAATTTAGTTCCACTTCCATATCTGGAAGACAAACTGTACGTACGCATGCCATATCACTTGTGATTTGGGAAAAATAAGGGAATTAATATCCATGTATATAATATAAAATAATAATACTAATAATAAATTGGGCATTTTTATGAAAACACAGACTAACTAACTACAATACTCGACGAAAATTTTGATTTGATTACATACTCAATATTATAAAGACTCCGCCATTGCATTTGGAATCCATAAAATAAAAGTTACAAGTGACTATACTAGTTAAAAACTTGAACGGTTCGTGTGTATTTTATGTAATTGGCCTAAAATACAATTAGCTTATAATAAGGCTCGTTGGTTACTCCATTTTATGTGTGTATCCATACATTTGAAAGGATTTTGTATATATATTTTGAAAACGAAACAAAAACAAATGCACGGTACGTTACACATATACATAGCTGAATTTTACAAAAATAATTTACGAATCTGTATCTTCATACAAAGAGCTAGCTATGTGGTTGGCAATAATACTCATCAGCCAATACTGATCAATATTCCAAGAAAAAAAATTACAATAAAAAATAAGAACGACAACAAGCCACTTAATTGTTATTCTTCATGGTATTGCTGATTATATAATTGGGTATATGATATCAAACTGTAAGAGATAAGTTGGACCATATAATATGCATGTGACCACGTCTAGGTACGAAGACTACTCTTGGTAATGCGTTATTTCTAAAATGAGGTGGAATCTGACTGTCAAATTAATTGTGAGTTAGATTAGATGGATATCGAGAACTTAATAGAGGAGGTTGAGGTTGATTTAGTGGTTAGAGATATTTTAGACCTTGTATATATCCTCATTCAAGTCACTTGGTGACCTTTGTACATTGTATAGTATAAATAAGAAAGCTCTTGTCGAGAATCATGATGTGGTTTAGCTAGAAACTGGGCCAGCCAAATTGGCAAATTGGTTATAATTTGATGCCAAATGTGATGTGGGTCCGGTTTTGTATTTTTATATATATATATATATATATATATATATATATATATATATATATATATATATATATATATGCTGCTTAATGAAAGGATCATTGATTCTGATTAAGCGAGTGAGCAAAAGTTAAAATCTATACTTTTTAGTACCTTTTTTTACAGCAGTTGGAAAATTGACAAGTGATTAGATTCGGGGCTGATCACTTCTAAATTTTTCACTGATTAAATAATAAACATGTTGATGATCAAACACTAATTATACCTGAAATTATTTCATAATCCAAAATCAAAAACTGTAAAAAGCAATCCTAAATTGCGTGTAGATTCTTCTTCTGAGTAATAAAAATTCAGAAGAAGAAGGGAAAAAAAAAAGAAAAGAAAAGACTGCTCTTGTTAATATACTTTACAGTCCGAATTTAATTATATATAGCGTGCATGATTTTTCTTTTCGCCTCCTTAATTCCTTCTTTCTTTCTTTTTTTTTCTTTTTTATTTTCAAAAACGGTTCTAATTTAGCTTTTTGTTTCTTTCGACCACTCAACTTCTTGTTCCCTTGTGAGCGTGACTTGAATAACATTTTATTGTACGCGTGTTTTTCTGCTCCGTGGTGTGAATAATAATGTTAGTTTGGAGTCATCAACCATTAACTAAGTAAAAATTACTAGTATATGTGTTAGCATTTTCTTTTGAGCAATACTACGAGCATCAGATGTTTTAATAAATTAATTTTACATAAATTCTATTTAAATTATAATTATAATTAGTTAATAATAGACTCATATATTGTATAACATTATTCTTTTCTTTTGCCTTTCTTATTCTTCTTTTCTTTCTAATGAAATAGGTATCTATATATATGTATTGGAATCTTAAGATATATTAATCTGGTTTTTTTTGAGATATTTTAGTTGTATAAACGTGATTTGATAATTGATATATTGATTTAAAATTCAATAACCATGCTACGGCTTTCAGCTCAATATTTACGTTAACTTGTTCTTCTTTTTTTTTTATTTTCTTTTGTTTTTGTTGCTGCTTGCTAAGAGTGTTTGACTTCTTTCTTTTCTCCTAAGTCCGAAGGAAACTGATTATTATTTTTTCCCTGTGACTATTTATTATTATTTATTTTTTATCGCTTAGGTTTGGTTGATATGTGAGATGCTAACGTAACTATAAAAATATAACTATCCCTAGAAGCTCAGCAACCTTTACGGCCTAACATTTGTTACGCTTTATAGATAGAGATATATTATTTGTATGTATGTGTTAAATAAGCACTTCCATGTTTTGTGTTTATCTTTGAATTCGTCTTATGTTTTCATAAATGACAAATTAATTTAGTACATCATTTATGAATTTGATAGTATAACTTTGGTTCTTCCTACTGCAAAATACAAGAGATGGAAACGTAACCAATCTCTTCAACATACAAAAATTTTAAATTCTTTTGTTTTATCTTTTTATTTTTTGATAAATTATTTTGTTTTATTAAAACTTAGTATTTATAGATGTAATGGATGTATTACATGGTTAATTGCAAAAAAAAAATACTATGAAATATGCATTTTTTGTAATTTAAACATTGTGTTTTAGCATCTATAAAATTATATATTCAAATTTAAATTTCAAAAAATATATACCTTCCTCACATATTTTGAGTAAATTTCTGGTATTGAAAGTCAAAACCGCCTCTCACATCCTTATAACCAAACAACAAAATATATAAAAATTAATCAAACCAAAAAATTTGAAAGAAAATTAAAATAAAATCATATTAAACTAAAGGTTTTAATTGTTTTTTTTTTCAAAGTTTAATTGTTTTAGCAAATTTCTATACATTTTATGTGTTGGGAAACAAGAATAAGTAAACCTCAATTTGGTTTCAATGTTAAATGAGGGGTAATTTATCATTTCACACGCAGATGGTATAAAATTTTAGAAATTTAAAATCCAGAAATATAATTCTATTAAATTAAAAATAATATTAGCGTTGCAAAAAACGCATAATATTTTTTTGCAATATAGCATAAAATGTTTATTTAATAGTTGCGGGTTTGTGAAGCGTGAACTCCTCGTTCTCTTCTTCTTTTTTTTTCCCTTTTAAAATTATAGTTTGCCTTTTTAGTTTAAGGAAAAAAAGTCCATTACATACAAGAAGAGATCACTCGTTCATTCTCCAATCTTAGAATGCTAAAACAACCTAATTAAATCAAGTACAATTTCATGCGATACACAATAATTTAAGGAAAACAACTACTCAAAATATTTATTTCCGTCTCTAAATCTTTTTATATATTATTTTATATATCTTTTTATCAGAGATAATACCGAAAATCTGGTTGCAAAAATAGCCTGTCCATTCTTATCCCAATAAATACAAATAGAGATAGTACTGAAAAATTATAATAACGCAATGAATTTTGCAAATGATTCTTCAGAAGATTTTGATAACAGACAAAAGGAGCCGCTCTTGAGAACATAAACCAGTAAGTCAACAAAGTCAGTTCATAATTACCTCGTTGATTTGCAACCATTATTGTACTCACATAGATGGCCAAACTACCAAAACCATAAATGTGAATCTGAGGCAACTTAATTCAATCCAATATTTTCTTGGCATTAATACCAAAACTAAAAACTCCTTCACTAACTAGTGAGAAAGGGGGTCCAGTACTGCGCAAAAGTGGGGTCACCATGTGGTGTCGTGTGTACCCCATTTTGCCAGCTTTCACCTGGACCAAATTCTTTCGTCATATTATACGTGATCATTGCATCATTATTCCAAAATGTTTTTTTTTTAGATATTATATATAATTTCTGTTGAGTTCGTATCGTTCTTTCTACATTATGCAAAGTACGTTTTTATATAGGGGCTTTACTTTTTTCCGTGGCTCTGTCTTCCTTCAAAATTCAATAATTAAGGTCTCCAAAAATTTATATTGTGATATGAATTCCATAACAATTATGATGAAAATACGTGAGGACATTAAGATTTAGATGCATCTTTTTTTTCGCTTGAAAGATAGATTTAGATGCATCTTAATTGGTATTGTTTCCCTCCGGCATGCGAGCCATGAAAGCACTTTTTGGAATATTAATAAGACTTTTTGTATTATACGAATATGCATGCGTGCCATTAGATTATTACGATGCTTGTTCCTTTTTAATTGGCTGAGAGCATTGTACATATACAAATATACAATCAAACACTTTAAAATGGAACAGAAGAGACCGTTATTTCATCTTATAACATGGACAAGAAATAAAATAAAACAAATTTCCGCTGGAAAATACAAATAATTAAGAGGATAATATCAAAAAAAAAAAAAAACCCACAACATTTTGCCAAAAAATGCCCAAACCTTTTTATTAATATCTAATAAAAATTTTTATTTATATTTTTTTATCAAATCTCATCAGATATATATAGTCAAAATTATAGTTAAAATTATTAAAAACGAATATTTCAAAATACTTCTTTAAAAAAATATAGATAGCAAAGTTATAATAATAAAAAAAAAAAATTGTGCACTTAAAAGACTATTACAATTGAATGAAATTGCATATCATTACCTTATGGCTAAATCTATGAATGTCAATCGACAATTTTAAAAAAATAATGTCATTTTGACTACATAGTTAAATATCCGACGAGATTTGATTACAAAAAATAATAATAATAATAATAATAACAAAAAATAGTTAGTTTTATTTGATATTAATGAAAATGTGTAATTTTTGCTAAATAGCTAAAAATCATAGAACCTTTTTTTTTATATTGAAAAGGTCTATTTCTTAAAACACACTGTTCAAAGATATGTTTCACCCGATTTTAGGAGAAAAAATGACCCAGTCTACAAAGAATAGTTTCACTATGTACCACGGTATGAGTCCTCGAGAGGAAGAGGTTCACTATGTACCACGGTATGAGTCCTCGAGAGGAAGAGGTCCTTTTACACAAAACCGTACCATACTTAAGATTTTTCTTAAATATATGATTATTTATTCGCCAGTAATATAAATAGAAGAAACTATCTCTTTTACTTAGGTTGACATAAAAGTTGACAAATAAAACAATAAAGAAAAGCTGTGGTACTTGGTCTAACACCGGCTACAATGTTAAGGTTCGTGATTCCAATCCCTATAAAATTTTTCAGAATAATATCATCTAGGTCTCCAAATTTTTTTTTTTCTAGTGTATCACTCAGGTTCCGTACTCTTTTTCGTATCGTTAGAATTCCCAATCTATTGTTTCTTGTAACTAGTCTTTGGGCACATTTTCGTCCAAAATAACTGTTAAAATATCCCGTGCGTAGCACATGTTCTTGCTTCCAAAGGTTATATCCCGGAAATAGAAGCCCATTGTACAAAAATCATCACCGGCGGTGGAGAAGAAACGCATAGTGGTAACTAACACAGTGGCAACTGATGAAGAACCTGGACAACCCTCACCATGTTGTGGCCTTATTTTCAACTTCCAAGGGTATATAACCAGGAAACATAAGCCCAGTGCGCAGAAAAAACTCATCCAAAAAGTCAAGAGCTAGATGGTCTAGGATAATATAGCTAAGCAAATCCGGTAAACAATAAAATTTACATGTTATGTTCTAGTCTTCTACACTATGACAGCCCTATAGAAGCTCGAAGAAATTTAAGGATCCGTTTGGTACAAGATTCGAATCCTATTTTTCTAATTCATAAATAATTTTTATTCTTTTAACTTTCTACGTAAAATTGTTTCTAAATTTGAAGACCTTAAACTTTTAAGAGCATATTCCACAACTATCTCACCTTAAAGACAACTTATACAATATAATAGTCATAACTAAACAAAGATTGGGATGAGGACAGAAGAAGATTAAAAGGGCCATGGTTATGTAACAATAATAATAATAAAAAAATAGTAATAACAAAATAAGATGTGATTCTTTCTTGTTCATTAATGAATTGCATGATCCTTTAAGAAATTAAAGTAGTAGCCAAGGCAGTTCTGAACCAAATGTTTCTTATTGCTTATAAAATAAATTAGATCAAACACTTGCAACCATGTATATACAAATACCATCACATTCACTCATGAGCTATACCCATCAATTTAACCCCAAGACTTTTAATACTTGTTCAATGAAAACTCAAAAAAAAATTACTAGTTCAAATCCAGAAACACAATAGCATTATTAAGAGTATGAAAAATGATACATTGGAATTTTCTTTTCCTGTAAAAAAATAGAAGCATTTTTACGTTTTTTTACAGTAGCAATAAAAGCAAGTGATTGAAAAAACTAACATGAACTCTTTGTACTGAAAGAAAGAATCGAGAGCCCAACCTACCATATTTATGACTTGGTCTTATTAGTCGTCACTACCGAGAACGAGATCAAAGCAGAGCATAAATCTAGAAATCTTAAACACCAACAAAACATTCTTCACTAGACCGTATTGCCTCTTTGCCCTATTCCTATCGGACAAGTCAGGTCTTCGCTTTCTCCAATTAAAACTATCAACCCCACTACTTCCGGAGCCGGCGTCGGCATCTTATTGCTGAATATCTTCAATGAAGACGACGGTGGGCTAATTTGGGTTTCCAGGTAATACCCCTTGAAACAAGGCCATGTGCATAGCACATGGTATTTTAACACCTATTTTAGACGGAAATTCGCCTAAGGACTAACGTGTGATGAGAAATAATAATTTGAGGATTTAAATGCTACAAAATAAAAGTTGAGAACCCAAGTAATAAATACACTGGGAAAAGTTTAGGGACTCTAAGTGATATTATCCCAAATTTTTCGGCGAGAAAAGAAAAAGAGGGATATTTGGTGAAAGGTTTTGATAAACCAAGTTTGTTGTTCATTTTGCTATGCTTTGTCTAATGTCTACTTGCGCACGTTGAGAATAATATCCTTTCTGAAGTTGTCCAGACTCAGCAAAAGTAAACAACTTTATGTTCTACTAGGAACACTTCATTTGCATTTTAAGCCAAAAAAAAATTGTCTGGCAATGAATGGAATCAGTAGAAATTACCTTAACCAACGATGGAAATGCGCTACGCATAGATGACACTGGAATCCCGATACCCCAGCTCCAATGATGCTGGAATAACTTCCCCTACAGGACTTGCAAATAGTAGCCTGGAAAACCTTAGTAGGACCCTTTTCAGAAGACCTTACCTTTGATTACTGCAGCGGCAGCCAGTGCCAAGAAACAGATATAGAAGCCAGGCTGCATCCAGAATCTCATCTAAAATGGGAAAAACTGCAACTTGCTTTACGCAGACATTTGCTGCCTAGTTTTTGCGCATGTGATTTGTGACAATAATGAAAAAGGCATACAAAATAAGGACTCCTGCTACTAGCCTTACCAGAGTTGACAACTACGGATAACTATTCTTTTCCCCTCTTGGTTTTAGCTATACTATAACCTATGACTCGGCTCATTACCTTCTTCTGCACCCAATTTATCATTCAAATTCCACATATTCTCGTTTGTTATAAGCTTTCCATGCTCTGAAAACCAATAATCAGGCAATCACCCTGTCTCTCAGTTTCCGCAAAAGATCGGAATAGACTTATTCAACTGCAGCAAGTTCCTGATACATCAAAGACAGAGCAATGGTATTAAGTACCCAATTAGATGAATTGCATAGGAGGCTGCTATATCTACACTACAAATACATGCACACAAAACCCCAATCAGGGCCTAGTAAGCATTTGTCTCGTGGTTCATCACAAAAACTTGAAACTGCAGTCTGCAAGCAAGAGAACACTCGGAAAGAAGGCTAGATACATGGAAAGCCATGTAGACTGGAAGCTGTGTCTCCACACAAATGAAATTAGGCAGACTAGGCCAAATAAGATACAGTGACGGTCAATTTATCTTGTCACTTTCATTTGTCACTGATGCAACACTGGTTTTGCTGTCAAACGTTTCCTTCCAAACTTTCCAAGCAGTCCTAACTTCATCTAACTCTGTCTCTGGAATGCTTGTGTTCCGATCCAAGTTCTCAACCCATTCCTGCCAAGGGGATCCTGATGGGTCCAAGAATTTGGTAACCTGAGGAATCATTACAGATGTATAGAACTCATTAACTACCCTCAGAATCTCTTCTGATTTGACCATTGCAACCATTTCCGGTCTAGTTACATTTCCAGGTCTTGTTCTCAATGAAAAGCTGTTTGCCCTTAAGATCAGAACTTCTGATGGAGCAAGTGGTAGGACAATTCGTGAGAACTTGCTCAATGACAATGTCAAGATATCTCTGGGAAGTAAATTCCGCTTTACTGCCACAGCCGTCCCAATCATTTTGCGAATCTGAATAACAGAACAATAAATTATGCAATCAAAATCTGAATTCAACAATAGAACAACAAGGACATGCTAAGCTTTCTTTTCCTGAGTTCCCTCTAAAATGTGCATATAGCATACAGGTACCTAGTAATTCTAAAATCATGAGTTTATACATCTAATTTATTGAAATCAGGATAAAATAACAAGACATAAAATATAGTGAAAAAGAGGCCACCTGATGTAACATGAACGACTCCCCCCATACGGACAGCTCAATGTAATTACATCCACGTGATTTCTCCAGCTTTTCACAAGAACAGCGAAAAATCTTCCTGAAATGTGAGGCACCTATTCTGTCTGTCTCATCAGGTTCGTGTAGCCATCTTGCACGAACAACTAAACTAGAACCTTGAATCTTCAGACCACTTACAAGCTTCTCACGAGAATCAACTATGTTCCCATCTGAAATGCTTGACGCTGAAATATTTTGGCTTACTCCCTCAGCTTTCGAAGTAGTCAGCCCATCACATTCAAAATTATCTTCTCCGTCACTTACTTCATATTCAGATTCTCTAATGCCGTGTCACATGATTTCACTCTTTTTGACACATGACCATTCCTATCTGATTTCTTTGCAGGAAACTTCTTCCTATACTTCGCCCGTATAGTATAATTATGAAAAGGATGTTCTCCCTACAAAACACGTTAACACAAACAAACTTGATAGTTCACGAAATTTCTTCACATAAAAAGAAGGATGAAAGACACAGAGAATAAAAACAACAAATTAAAGCACCTCGAAAGTATTCAGTATCTCATTGAAGTCAGAGATATGAAAATCCATTTCATCTGTGCTAAAATTACTTTTGATTCCAATGATATCTGCAGGAAGGAGGTAGGAATACTTCCGGAGATTGCATTCCTTTCTCGGATCAAAACTCCTTAAACAGTACAAGATAGATAAACAACATAACAAGGCTGGCGAAAAATCAGGCAAGTACACTTACATATTCTGATCAAGTAACCACACAAAAATCATAAAACCGTGCTCAACTAAAATGAGTAGCTTCTTTACCATCCCTTCACGATCAAAATTCATGATAATTAAGATTCAACAGCATTCTCAAGCGCAGAATCTTCAAATCGAAAGATGAAACAATCATAAATCATTTCAAGTTGCAAGTAGCTACTCTACTCAAAGACCAGAAAAACCTGTCAAGCACGACCACTCATGGCACAATTCCAATAGCTAAAGAAGTAGGATTAAGTTCTCACCTCTGTGAAGGTAAGATGCTAAACACTCTGATGTCGTGAGGAAGATAAGAGTTGATATGATTTGCAAGAGCAATGCCATAAGGGTCATTGTTCCATGCACTTACAGGGATTTCCAGTTTCAGCGATATCGTTGTAGCCAGTGAGTGAACCTATACCCATACCACCAACAATTAAAGACATAACTCAAAACCCTCTTATGCCATGAAAAGAATAATACAATGCAAGTAACACAAACAATAAAAGGCATATGGGGTCATGAGCTAGTTACTCCTTTATCAGTTCGGCTGCTTCTTGCCCAAGCGATTTTCTGGAGGTCCCCATAGTTACTATCTCGTATACCACCAGCCTTAAATATGGCAGTTTCCAATTCTTTTTCGATAGCTACATTTCAAAATTGTAATCCCTTTTTTAGCGAGACCCCATCCACGCATCTTAAGCGGATTAAATTATACTTTTGTCAACACAAATAAATACCCAAAAAAGAAAAGAAAAAGAAAACCATTTCCATGGAATATTGGAATGAATAAGCTTACTGGAAAACGAATGCTCGTCTCGCTGCATTTGTAAGCCTTGAAAAAAAAAAAAAAAAAAGACTAAGAATATTAAAAAGAAAAACCTTAGAGTTGGTGGAGATGGTGGAGACTACGTGATAACAAGATAAGAAAAACGAACCTCTGTACTCAGTGCCGACGTACCCGACCTGCATAACGACTTTCTTCTTTCGAAAGGGTACCCATTTCTCCAAATGGGTTGCTGTATCCTGGGTTGTGGAGGAGGGAGATAGAGATAGAGATGGAGATGGAGATGGAGATGAAGAAGACGAGCAACGGTAAATTGGTCTGAGTCTTGGGGGTATTATTGGGTTTGAATGTATGGTGATGGAGCTACGAGCTGAGGTGGATTTTGTAAGCCAAGGAGAGAGCGGGAGTCGCAGGGAAGAGATAGCCATGTTTCGAGCTTCGCAAAGGAGAAGGGACTCGCTATACTCGGTGAGGGAGATGGAGTGATTTAGCGGAGGTCAAATGGGCCGTGTGCCGTGCCTGACCCAGCCCAACAAAACAGCTGTGTCGGGCTGGGCCCAAAATTTAAAACCTTAGGCCTTTGCCCATATATATCTATATATATATATATATATGGGGCTTATTTGCGTCATTAGTCCCTAATCTTTGGGTCTTTTGGCATATTGGTCCTTTTAGTTTTTGGCATATTAGTCCCCAAACTTATAATTTATGTGCAGCAATAGTCCTCCAACCAAATTCTGTTAGTTTGTCTGTTAAAATGTCACGTTATAAGTACATGACTCATTTTAGAACATTAATTTATTTGTTCCCCAAATTTTAATTCAAGATAAGAAATACAACAATCTGACTACTTTTTCTTGGAGTTTTTAATCGAATGAATGGATCAAGAGATAGACTATACGGCCACCCCTTAACCCCACTAATTTGTCCCACAAAACTGATAAGAAAATTAAGGATAAACACAGACGAAAAAAGAATTACATGCAAAAGGATAAATAATAACTAAGGTATACTTCTTGCAAAATTTAGTTTAAATAATATATTGGCAAGTATTTATTATAATTAGGTTAAAAAAAATATAATTAATCATTTACTACTATAGGTAGATTATTCGGTGTTGACCTTTAGTAATTTTAAAAGTTATATTGTTGTCTAAAAATATTGTCATATTCTCTCAATTCTAGATACTTTCTCTAACACATTCTTTATCTCTATATTCACTATTACATTCTACACGTAGCCTAAAGAGAACCTACCTTAGCCCAAAATTGCAAATATCAAATTTTTTATTCCTCCCTAAATGAAAAGTTAACGACTCATGATCATGGTTAAATGAAATTAGTCCAGACAACCATTATTTGAATATATATATATATATATATATATATATATATATATATATATTAAGTACCATCCAGCTTAGGCGGAGATGTTACATAAGATTTTTCTATTTTATAAGTTATGTGCTTTGTGTTATTCTTAGAAAGCCATAAGATCCATTATTACTAACATTACTTTGTATTTTAATTTGGTGGGTATTTTATAAGTGATGAAGATACCTAGCTATCACTATTAATATTCACACTTTTCAACTACTAATAATTTCTTTCTCAAGTATAGGTGGCTATTATATAAATAAAGAAAATTTCATGAGTACGAATTGTGGTCATATAAATAATGACAATAATGCATGCACTAGAAATAATTAATCATGAACTTGAACCTAGATTAATTTGTCCAATTAATAACTTATAAGAGGCAGTACTACTACTCAAAGCCAAAATAATGAAAACTAGTACCAGAACAGACAAGATCCACATCTACGATCTCTATCTTTAAGGTTTTTCTGAAATTTATCCATTAATCTACTATTTTTGTCGTGGAGCCAATTACTAATCAGATCCCAAAATCTTAAGCCATGACAAAACTTTTTTATTAATACAAAGACAATGAATTGTAAAGAACTTACAATAATCAAGAGATGAAAGCAAAAAAACATAAAAAAAAAAAAGGTCATAATCTATAAAACCTGGAATTCTAGCAGATTATTAACGGCAAGCAATTGCATTAATCAAGAGACCAAGACAAAACATCAAATAGAAAGCTCCAAACTTAATACATTGTTCTATATATGTTCTTAAATTCTAGCAAAGACACGACCACTGAGTTAGTTATTTCACATCATTCTTAAATTCTAGAACAAATTTGAATAGTTAACTGCCCAGACGAAAAAGAATAAACCTGCATAGAATCAGCTTAAGTATATCTATAATCTGAAAAATCACAAATACAAAAAAGTATTTTACGAATACAACATGTTAGAACAACTATATTCTAGTTGGATTGAAGCTCAGATCTTTAACTACAATATATAAAGAGAATTTTTCAACAAATTGTCTACAAAGAAGAAAAAGAAGAAGAAGAAACGAATAATACCTCTAGCAAATTTGGACAAGATCCTTGTACTAGATGCTTCCCTTTCACGATGAAGAATCGGCTGATATGAGCCCAGACCCTGTATTAGACACTTCCCTTTCACGATGAAGGTGGCATAAGTCGAGAAAAAAGATAGGGTATTAAGGGCAAAGTGAAATATGGAATGGAATATGTTCAGAAATTAAGATTTCAATCTTACTAACTCTTATTTTAAAGATAATAAACATTTGATTTAGTACTAATGATTTAACTTGAGTGTGTAGTTCAATAGCTTTAAAAGTTCTAACTCAAGTTGATCAAGGAATCAAACTTGAAGATGGATGCATATTGAACTTATTAGAATCAAGTTTGAAGATAGACAATTAAGACACAATACCTTGCTTAGATAAGGTATATTTATATTTAGTCTTATATTTGATTTAGTTTATTGCACATAAATTCTCTTTGGATTAGCTTATGCTTTCAAAAGAGTTTTCAAACTATGTTAATTTTAAAATAGTTATCTTATTATATAAGTATGAAAATAGGAAATAATAATTTATTTAAATAGGAAAAATATTTTTCAAAACATGATTTCTTGAATTGAAATAAGTTACAAATATATTTATAATCATAATTATTTAACATAGGTTAAAAAGAGACTTTCTATTTGCAAACTTAAATATATTTTGGTATGAATACTTTTTAAATTACTGTTAAATACCTTTGTGAAATAAAAACAAGTTTGCAACAGTCAAAATATTCTTTTCAAATTGACTTCTAATATTTTTAAAGTATTTAAAACAAGTTTAGAAGTTAGTTTTTGAAAAACGCCAAAAACTGTCAAAATCTGAAAAGTGGCCAAATACTAAAATAGCCAAAATAAGCTAGATTTTTGGTCTACCGAAAATAACATCGAGAAAAATGTTACTATTAAAATTTGACCGTTGCAAAAGTATTACTAATTGCTTGTATTAAAACTCACTTCGGTTTACCGAAATTAATAGAAATTGTGTCTAACAGTTATAAATGGCTATAATATATTTTAAGACTTGTAATAAATTTGGCATGAACCCAAATTGTTATCCAACTACTTTCAAAGTAAAAAAGCTTATTCCTACATTGAATTAACTTTCAAATCATATTGAACTAATCTTAGAACATTTATCGTGTATTGTTCTCAAATCTCCTAAACTAAAATTGTATACATTACTTTTGTGAAGAGAATTCTTAAGTATGTTCACTCTTTATTATTGAAAACTATTAAGTGTGAGGTGAGGTTGGCACTGGAGTCATAAATAATTTATGCATAAATGAGGTTGCTACCAGAGTCTAAACAATCCGAGTGTAGGTGAGATTATTACCGGAGTCTAACATAACCCGTGAATTGGTGAGGTTAGTACCATTGTCTAAACAACTCAGTGTAGATACCAAATTATACGATTGAATTTATAGAAGGTCTATGACCACTCGTAATGCTGCATCTAGGAAAAAATAGGTTAGGTAAATTTTTGGGTTATGCTCATGAAAGCTGCCTACATACCTTTTGTAGGGATCAAATCCTGATATAGTTCTGATTTCCTTACAAAAAAATAAAAAATCAATTAAACTGAATAGGAAAACGGCTATAGAGAGAGAATAGAATGGAGTAAAGAAATGTACAATGAAGAAGAAGACTATGTATTTATAGGCAAATAAAAGGTGTTTAATAAACAGAAAATTCTATTAATTAGATATTTAATAATTATCTGTTAGGTAATTTAGTCAAAATAGGATACTTATTAGATATTGCTTGATTTGAAATATAATTACCTGATAATCATAAATAATAATTACCTCTTTTCTGAAATAAGGGACCCCCATAAAAATATAAATATCTTTTGTGGGCTCTATATAGGGCATAAAATGAGTCATACGAATTTCACTCCAATACCCAGTATAGGTGAGATTGGCATTGGAATTTAAACAATTTGTGATTAGGCATAATAGAGGTAGATTCAAGACTATTGTAAAGGTTGGGTGAGCCTAAGAAGAATTCACTGTATTTGTACAAAGGTCGGTTAAGCCCATAATTTTGATCCGATAGTAGAAAGCTTGAAGCAAGTTGTCGAGGACTGGGAATATAATTAAATCGTCGTGTTTATTGAACTTCATAAAAACCGAGTTTATATTTTCTCTCTCTTTACCCTCTTTACTTTATTGCAAACTATTTAATTATGTGTTTGATATTTAGTGTACTTGATTTACTTGGTAATATCGCTATATGTTTGGTATTATTATTTATTTAGTTTAAAAGTTTCAAAATAGTGGTCTATAGTTTTACATAGTTGAAAAAATTTCTTAAAAAGTCTTAAAATCCAATTTACCCCCCTTTTTGGGTTGTTAATCTTGGGCTAACAGAATATAATGGGCATTTAGCCAGTTTAGTTTAGTAAAACCCTTTCATGTGTTTAGGTGAATTACCATTAAAATTATAATAAGTTTTCAGATTCTTAAAACTAAACCAAACAAAAGCATATGCCTAGTAAAGGAATGACCATTACATTACAAAGCTGATTACAACCAACCAAACACCACCTTAGTTAATGTGAAAGTTAAAGATGCAAGAATAGGCCCGATCCCATTATACTATATAATGTTAAGGGGCTATAATCACTTTAATACAAAAAATAAACAAAAAATGACATATGTTAATTCTCATGAGATTTGTAACATGGATATTTTAAGCCATTTGCAAGACAAAAATAAAGCAGTATAATTTTTTATTTTGTTATGAAAGTAAATTTTACTTTGATAAGAAAAATAGTGATCTCCTTATGGTCATAATTAATTTTTAAATTGTTTTTAGATTTTCTTTAAACTCATCATACTAACTGAGTGTTACAGTAAGTATAAATACAATTAGGATGCACATTGTTTTTGGTATTTAAAACAATTTTTCGAAAAAAAAAATTATAAAAATAATTTGATATTTTTGTTCCTTTTATTTTTACGTATTCTCTTATTTTAATAAGGTTTACATTATCTAAGTTTTCTTAGTTGTATATTACCTAATTACTAAATAATATATATTTAAGTATATATATATGGACGAGTTTTCAATAGTTACAATTCCACAGTAACCATCATTAAAATTTGTGTTAGTATTAAATAATTATAAATATTAGTGTAAGTATTAAATGAAAATCATGACCTGGATTTAAAAAATTACATGCTATAGAAGGTTTAACAAGTTATAATTTAGCATTAATTACAAAGATTCCATATTGTTTCCTTTTGACTTTGGCAATAAGTATTGGGGATAAAAATTTAGATTCGATAATAAACTAAATCTTGTTTCTTTTAATTACTCAATTTTTGAAGTGTTGCATTTAATTAATTTGAGTTTTGAAAATTGTGTTCTATTTGACTTTTTTATATTTTAGAAAAAGTTAGTTTTCATGTTTTCCTATCCCTTTTATTGTATTTTTTAAATATATTTTTTAAAATTTTCTAACAATTATCACTCAATAACATAACCACCTAGTCTATGTAATCTTTTTTCGCTTTTTTTTTTCTCCCCTTAAGTCTCGTACATTTCTTATTATAGAATTAGAATTTTCTCTTTCTATATTGTTAAAAAAAAAAGAAAAAACATTAAACAATGTCATACTCAAAATTTGTAGAATTATAATTCAAATACAAGTTTTTGTGTTTAAATTTGAACTTTGATACAATATTTGTTTTCAAATAAAATTCTATTATCTGATTTTTATTTTTTATTATTTTTCATGAATCACATACCACAAACATGCCCTTTATTATAAATCCCTCCAAAAGATAACCTAATTTTTAAAACAAAAAATTTTAAAGTACGTCAAAAATATATCCAAATATTTAAAACAAAAAGTTAAGAAAAAATGTAGCCAAATTTTAAGACTAAACACATTCTAAAATTGTGCATAGATATAATATTATGCATGTGATCTAGAGTATCAATGTGGTTCATTCAATTATCGCGTATATTATATGCTCTGGGGACTTGTACTTCATTTTTAATTAAAATAGTCTCAAAGGCATAATACTATACATATGACCTAGTGAATGAATGATTTCACTGAAAGAAAAAAATATAAATATAAATATGGTTCAATTATCACATATAATGTGTGCCTTAAGAGACTTGCTCTCTGATTTTGATTGAAGTAGTCACATAGATACAATACTGTGTATCTGTCTTAAAATATGAAGTGGGTCAATTGTCATTCTTAATATGTACCTTATTAACTTGCTATTCGATTTAGATCTAATTAGTTGTAGAGACACTATTATGTATGTGACCTAAAGTACTACAAATTTTGTTCATTCAATTGTCACATATAATTTGCACCCCAAGGGACTTATTTTCCAATTTTGATCGAACTAGTAGTATTGGCATATTACTTTGCATATGACCTAAAATATGAATATGGCTTATTTTTCAGTTGTTATATATAATACCTTCCTAATTATGAAGTGTTACTCAAATTCTTATCATTAATCATAGAAACTTATAGTCTAAATAATAATAAATCCAAGAAAAAAAAGAGAATAATACAACATAGTATGGTTTACTAAGTCATAACAATTACAAACATGACCAATACACATTTTAATACAGGGATTATTTATGGTAGATTTATTAGGTGGGTTACTATTGATAGATTTTAGTATTTTTGAATTATTCAAATAACTATATCATTAGTTGTGTCACCTATGATATATTTCTTTTTTTTTTTGGGATTTTTATTCTATTGTAATTTTGGTCCCTTTTGATTTGATTTTTTTGGAACCTCGATTAACTAAAAGTGAGTGTATTTGAGTGTTAATAAGTGTATAATTAATTCTTAGTAATAGTTGTATCATAATAGATAGTTGTAGTTTTTAAGCGCTAGGGAAAAGTTTTTTTTTTTTTTGTATATGTGTGTGTGGTTATTATAGGGAAGTGTATTGGAATAAGTGGTACGCACTAATCTTACTTTTTTATATTGATAAGTTGAAAATTTAAATTCATTAACTAGATGAAAATAATATAAACCTTGATATTGATAAGTTGCAATTTAGATTTATTCATTAGATGAAAATCTTTAAAACATGCCAAAAATCGAAATTTTGCTTTTCATTGGTTTCCAAGTTTAGTTGGTTGGGATACAATTTCAGATTTTTATTTATTAGATTTTTATTCATTTTTTCTATAATGTCTACATTCAAAACCAGCCAAGTTACTCCTCTATTTGTGGTTTAAAATAATTATTGGTACAACGTATTAACATTATATATGACTAGCACATCAATTATTGCAATATAATTATGTTTATATATATTGATATAACGATGTAAACTAAACATAATTTAACAATTTATTCAGAAAAATAACAAATAAAACGACTAATCAAATTAAAAATATGGTTTATTTGTTATATTTGAGTGGAATGTAACTAATCATTTAAAAATAATAAAAAATTATTAATATTTCAAATCCAAAATATTGGTCCATTAATTCTTATAATTAAAAAAGTTATCAAACTATCTTGAGTTTTAGAGTAACATTTTGTCAAGAAAGTAAAAAATTGATAAAGAGAAATAACTGAGAGATTTTCATAACTTGCTAGTTGATAAGACTCAATTTAGAAAAAGGGTGCAAAGAAAAAAAGAAGGGTGACAATTGATTAGCACTTTTTTATTAGTTCCTATTTTTATTCGATTGTAATTTTCTTTATTTAAAATGTGAAATAATGAATGAAAAATAGTAGTCTATTATTATATTTTAGTGCTATACGTGTGAAACTTTTTTTTTAAACCAATACTTGTAAGACTTCAACTTAAAAAAAATTAAGGACTTCATCCAAAATAAAAAATTCATTCTCTTCTCTTACAATAAATCCTCGGCCAAAGGAGTGATAAAATTGACCATGTCCCGTCTCTTATACCAGATTACCTTGCAACCTCATACTGTAAAAGTTGAATGCATGATATGAACTGCACTAATAATTAAGGATATCTCCCCAAATAAAAATATTTAAGCAACAGAGCCATTTAAATAAATACTTACAATAATTCTATATTTAATCTCGAGAGCAAATTTCTTTCCACTATCTTTTAGCTTTTAAAAATTTTCTCAAATATAATTGTCATGAAAACAAACTTTAAAGAAAGAATTTGACATATGTCAAATGTTATTCCAAGCTTACAGCCATAAAGAAAAGAATAAAAACCAATATATATATACACGAATTAGTTGAAAATAAACCAAAAACAAACCAACTAACATGTGAATTTATTTTTTCAACTGAATAAAATCATTATGTGTAATAAACCAAATCATCTTTTTCTTTCATTTTAATAGAATAAACATAATGATATATTTTCATAGTTAATTTATTTAATATGTTTATTCAGTGAAGCTTAAAAATTATATTGTAAATAATAGACTGAAAAAACAAACATAATTTAATTCCCAATTTAAGAGATAAAATTGTTTTTTCCTAAAAAGAAAAAAATAGAGGCAAAATTATGATTTTCATATATCTTTTTAATTTATGATGGTGAAATATTTTTAATAGTATTCTCTGGGTAATTGATATATTTAATACAATTGACTTAGGAATACAAAACATTTTTTAAATTAATACCAATTAATAATAAGGGAATGGGAAGGAATGAATCTTAAAATAAGATTCTATTTGAATAAATAAAAAAATATTAAAAAATACCATGTGAGCAGGTCACTAATAAGTTGTCTATCTAGAAACATATTTAATAAGATTTATAAGTTCAAAACTAATTAATTACTATATATTTATTGGTCAACTACCCAATTAATTAAAACCGTTTGATATTCATCCAATGGTTAAAACAACAATAACCATCGGTGGGTAAATATTAGAGTAACCATTGAAACCTTATTCATATATATATATATATATATATATATATATATATATATATATATATAGTAACGGAATCAGGAATTTCGTGCAGTAGAGGCTAGAATTATATATATTTTTTATTTTGTATAGTTATTTTACAATTTATTTATTTTTTGATGAGAATTTTTGTATATAATTTGTTTATTTATAGGGGCTGTTCTATACTTTATCTATTTTAGTGAGGGCTTTTATATACAAGTAATATTAAATACTAATAAAAATATACAAATATTAGAGAGGAGTATATCTTTGAGGGAGGGCTTAAGTCCCCATTTGTCCTGTTCTCCCTCCGTTGCTGTATATATGAGCACCAATCCAGTAGATATTTTTTTTATCTATGGATATGTATTATTTTGGTCAATTAAAATTGGTCATACACGTCTTTTTATGGTAAAAAATGGAGAAAAAAATATATTAAATAATAAGTATTTATTTTTTTTATTATTTTTTTTCAATCATTCAAATTATGGTAGCCGTAAATCAATGATCCAATAACTAAAAAAAATATCTATGGATAGATAAAAAAAAATACCTACTAGATTGACAACTTATATATATATATATATATATATATATATATATATATATATCTAACCTTTTCAATATAATAAAATAGACTCAGTTTATTATCACTCAAGTTGAGAAGATGATATCATTATTTTTCAACTAATAAAATAGCAAACTCTTCTAATAATAGTGAAATGCCCAAAATGCTCTTTTTAGAACTCCTACTTGAATATCTTATGCTATTTTTCTTATGTTTTTGACTTCTTTTAAAAGGCATTTTGATAAATCAGTTGCTAAGATATAGAAGTTTCAAAATTTATAGGCCAAAATGAGATTTTGGGCATAATTCAAGGGTAAGATTGGGATGTTTTCTATCTATTTCTAACATAATAATAACAGAAATATTAGCCCTAGATTGACAACTCAAGAGGAGAGATGAATCGGGTTTTAAAACTCTTTAGGAAACTTTTCAACTATGTTAAAAAATAGAATATTATTATGAAACTTTTAAGTTAAATAAACAATAATACCAAATATATAACAATAATACCAAGTCAATTAAGGGCATTAAAAATCAAACACACATTCAATTAAGGGCATTGAAAATATAAACTCGGTTTTTACGAGGTTAGATAAACACGACGATTTGCCTACGTTTTTTGCTCTTGACAACTTGCTTTGAGCTTCTACTATTCGGATCAAGATTGTAGGCTTGACCGACCTTTTTATAAATAGAGTGAATTCTTCTTAGGCTCACCCACGCCTTTACAATAGTTTTAACTGCGGCTCTATTATACCTAACATCGGATTATTTTGACTCCCGTGCTAGCATCACCTACGCAAATTATTTAGACAATAATGCTAACCTTACCAACTCACAAGTTGTTTAGACTCCGTTGACAACCTCATCTATACTTCGGTTACTTAGACTTTAGTGACAACCTCACCTAATCAGGTTATTTAGACTCTGATGGCAACCTTATTTATGTACGGATTGTTTAGATAATTGTGCCAACCTCACCTCAACTCAAATGATTTTTTGAAAATCAAGAGTGAATATACTCAAGAACTCTCCTCACAAAAGTAACGAATACAATTTTAATTTAGGAGATTTGAGAATAATGCATGATGAATCTTCTAAGATTGGCTCAATATGATGTCAAATTAATTCAACATGGAAATAGGCTTTTATACTTTGAAAGTAGTTAGATAACAATTTAAGTTCATGCAAAGTCTTAAAATAGCTTATATTTACAAGTTGTATGAAAACTAGTCGTTTTTGACTATTAGACGCAGTTTCTACCATTTTAGGTCGATCGAAAATGGGTTTTTAGTAGACCAAAAAACTAGCCGTTGATCAGTACTTTTGCAATAGTTATATTTTAACAATCATTTTTGACTAGCTGGCATTTTTGATAGATTGAAAATCCCAGTCAGACAATTTCGGTGTTTTGGCTATTTTTCAAAATCTAACAACTTTTTAGCCATTTTTCAGATTATGTCAACTTTTGGCGTTTTTCAAAATCTGACTTCTAAATTTGTTTTAAACACTTTAAAAAACATTGGAAATCAATTTAAAAAGAATATTTTGACTATTGCAAACTTGTTTTAGATTCATAAAGGTATTTAACAATAATTTAGAAAGTGTTTATACCAAGACATATTTTAGTTTATAAATAGAAAATCTTCTTTTAGTGTATTTCAAATAATTATGATTTTGAAAATATCTGTAACTTATTTAAACTTAAAAAACTATATATCAAAAAATATTTTTCCCATTCAAATAAATCATTATTTTCTATTTTTAAACTTCTATAATAAAAGAACTATTTTAAGTTTAAGACAGTTTGAAAATTTTTTTGAAATTATAAATCAATACAAAGAGAATTTATGTACAATGAACTAAATCAAATATTAGACTAAGTATGAAATATACCCTATCTAAGCATGTTCTTATAGCTTGATTGTCCATCTTCAAGTTTGATTCTAATAAGTCCAATATGTATCCATCTTTAAGCTTGATTCCTTAATCACTTGAGTTAGAATTTTTAAAGTCATTTCACTACACATTCAATTTAAATCATTAGTACTAAATTAACTATTTGTTTTCTTAAAAATAAGAATGAGTAAGATAGGATCCTTAATTTCTCAACAAGAAAGAGGTCAAATGAGACAAAATAAAATTTTTTGGATCTGAAACAAGAACATTTGAATGAAGTGCTAAATTCATCACTATTTGGATTATATACATTTATAATTTTAATACAATTTTACTCCTAATTAGAATTACTGAAAAAGAAAAAGCTAATAGTTAAATGCAGTACATAATATGATTTTGAATGTACATAGTCCAAATAGTAATACATTTAGAGTTTTCCTTATCAAGCATCCTACAAAAAAAAGAAAAAAAGATGAAAAATAAATAGAAAATTTCTTTAATCCTAGAAGGAAGTTATTTTTTCATTCTTCAAAATAACAAAAAAAACAATAGAGCAAGACGAAGAATAAGATGATCTGAAAAAAAGAATTTATAAAGAAAGATCTAAAACATAATGTGGAAATATATATATATATATATATATATATATATATATATATATATATATATATAAAAGACAATCTATAATATATAGAAAATTAAATAGATTCTTTAAGGAAAAAAACATCGTAGAAGAAAAAATCAATCATCTAAAAAAAATCAATCCTCTTATTTATATTGCTAAGAATATAAATAATATACATATATAATTAAACAGATTTTTTTCAAAAAAAAAAATTCATGGTGGAACGAAAAACAAAAATCAATTCTCTCATATATATATATGTGTATATATATATGGTTGCCAATCCAATATGTATTTTTTTTCTTTACCTATAAGTAGGTATTTTTTTTTTAGCCGTTGGATCACCATTAGATGGTAATCCAATGGCTATAATGAAGTGCATGAAAAGACGTGCATCATTAATGCTCTTTCTCTCTCTTATTTTTTATGATAAAAAAATATGCATGCTAAATTTTCATTGGCCAAATTGATACCTACCCATAGGTAAAAAAAAAAATACCTACTGGATTGGTGCCCTATATATATATATATTGATAAGAATCTATAGTTTCTTTATCTGTTATTATATCACAATTAATTATTCTCCTTGAAAAACAATATAAAAGTAAATAATTAAATTTGCAGTAGTTTGAGCTTTTTTGCTCTGTGTGTGTTTATGGTGGTTATAAAAATTTTCTAGTTTGCTTCATTTTATTTAATAAATCTCTTCTTTAATTAAAAATAAATGTATTTACAAATAGAATTCTTTTCTTTTATTTTTTTAATTAATCTCTAGCTCTCGGAAAACTGTAAGTTATTGATATTTTTTAATTTTTAATTCTTTTCACATCGAGAATTAGACATCAAAAATAAAAAAGAGTGAACACTCAAAAAATGGATATTTTTGGCATATATAGAATGTACAAAGAAAAAATATAATTATTTAAAAATTACTTTTGTGATGTAAAAAAAAAGAATATTCATAAGAAATGACTTTTTTTTAAGATCATTTTTAAAAATGACTGCTTTTTAAACCTATTAACTAAATGGCTTTTTTATAATTTTATTTTGATAAATGAAAAATTTTTAGTTAATCTATTTTTTTTAATAATATAAATCAAGTTTTTAAAAAACAAATCAATTTTTGCGAAATAAAACAATTTTTATGAAATAAATCAATAAACTTTGATATACTAAATATGAAAAACGAGCAATTTTTTAAGTTATTTTCAAAATTCGGCCATTTTTTAGTAATATTTGAAAAATGATCATTTTGCAAATTATAATATAAAATTCGGTCATTAGGCTAAAAATCCCTAAAAAGGAAAAAATTCATAAATATCGATTTTTAAAGCTATATTTTTCTAAATATATATTTTTTATTTTTATTTCATTAATTCCCATTTTGTTAGAAATATAGACCACTAATATTTTACATATAAAGTATATAATATTTTATATATCATGTGTATACTGTGATATATATTTAATGCATAAAAATTATTCTAAAAATTAGTATATATTTCAAAATGTATATTATATGTCAAATTTATAATGAAAAATATAAAACATGATATATATTTACATTATAAATATATACCGTTCATATTTTACACGTAAAAAATGTGTATCACATAGGTAAAAAGTTACATTGTAAATTTATACTACTCATATTTTGTACACGAAATGTACATAAAAATAGATATTTTTGAAAGAAAAATGAAAAAGAGTATTTATGAAAATAAGTTATAAAAATAGATATTGGGTGTAAATTTAAAAAAAAAAATGAATGTATACAGCGTGAATAGTGAAGGATTTAGACCTTCCCGAAACGAAAATATTACATATCAACATGAAGGCCCATCGAAGCCCATTTACATGGGGAAGTTAAGTTAACAAATGCTTTCGGTTTTCAAACCAAAACCCACAGTCCATAAATCAGATCGAATCACGGTAATGTTATTTTGTCTTCTTCATTTCGCTCTATCCTTAACTTCCATTTCACCCTTTATCTTCTTCTTCTTCTTCGTTAAACCCTATGTAACTCTCCTGACTCCTCCTCTACAACCACCTTCGTTCATTCACCTCCACCTCAAACGACGTCGTCGTCCTCATCCTTCCTCCTCCCTTCTCAGGGGGAGCCATGAATACCTCTTCCCTCCCCGCTCCACCTTCCACTCCTCACCCTCACCCTCCCCTTCTCCGTTCCCCCTTCCTCAACCCCATCCCTCTTCGCGCCTCCTTCCGCCCCCTAACACGACGCCGTTTCAGGGTCTCTCTTCCCCGCAGCGCCGCCGCATCCTCATCCGACCAATCCGGCGTCGCCGCGTCGTCACCGCCCGACGTCTTCGGGGGCAAAAAGGAGCTCACGGGGATCCAGCCCCTGGTCGAGAAGCTGACGCCGCCGCTGAGGCTAGCCAGCTCGGCAATTCTGTTGGCGGGCGCCGTTGCGGCCGGGTACGGGTTGGGGTTCCGGTTCGGCCAGACCCGGAATGCGGCGTTGGGCGGGGCCGTGGCGCTCGGTGCGGCAGGCGGGGCGGCCGCTTATGCGCTGAACTCGTGTGTTCCTGAGGTTGCAGCCGTGGAATTGCACAATTATGTGGCTGGGAGTGACGACCCGAGGGCGGTGAAGAAGGAGGAGATTGAAGACATTGCCAAAAAGTTGGTTTTCGTATGCTTTTCTTTTGTGTTTAGCGGAAGTTATTGCCTTGGTTGTAACTTTATAGAGTTATAAAGTGTTAGTATTATGTTGAATTTTGATTTAGATTTTGATCGATGAGCTTTGTTATATGAGGGGCTCTTTAGGTTATCATTGGATATTTTTTTCTTGTTTTTGCTTAAAATTGTCTGTGTTTTTATTTTTTATTTTTTATTTTTTTATTTGGGGAGGGGGGTGGGTTGTGAAATGAGCTAGAGAGCTCCGTTGATATGGGAAATCACACTATCTAATGATGGTCTGATTGAAGCCTGTTAAGAAGATGATGATGACGACGAGTAGTAATGTTGTTATTTTTCGAATTTGTGGTAATTATAGCTGTTTCTTGTCTTTTTCGTAATCTCGTTTTCTGTTCAATTTTTAATCTGTTAGATACGGTGTGAGCAAGCAAGATGAAGCGTTTAATGCGGAGCTTTCTGATTTGTATTGCCGGTAAGTTAAACTACATTTATAAGTTATGCATTTTCAGGATGTCAATCAAAACGATATTGCTAACTTTTACAGATATGTAAATAATTTGCATTTTTCTAGCGATGATTTGTTTGTTTGCGTCCAAAATGTCTATTTGCCTCTTTTTCCTTGTGATAATCATGTTAATTTCCTTTCCTAATTCTCTTCTTTTTTCAATTCAGGTTTGTTTCATCTGTGATTCCTCAAGGAAGCCAAGATCTTAGTGGAAATGAAGTGGACACGATCATCAATTTCAAGAATGCTTTGGGCATTGATGATCCGGAGGCAGCTGCGATGCATATGGAGGTACTCAATTTTCACTACTCATTACGTAGTTAGCTGTGTTTTTATAGAATTTTAAGTTTTCCCATGATTGTTTCTGTGCAAATTGAATGTTCCACCCCTCAATAGTCCTTGTTGGTTTCCAGATTGGTCGAAGAATTTTTAGGCAACGGCTTGAGACTGGAGATCGTTATGGTGACATTGAGCAACGCCGGGTAGGTCTTTTTTGCTAGTTTACTTAATTATTAACTTTGAGGTTATTGTATGGGATATTGGGTAATACTGGATGAAGATATGGAGCTTGAGCATTATTAGTGATTCTCCAGTGCAGGCATTTCAGAAGCTGATTTATGTTTCAACTCTAGTGTTTGGAGAAGCATCATCTTTCCTCTTACCTTGGAAACGAGTTTTCAAAGTTACTGATTCCCAGGTATTTTTAATTACTTTCGATTTGGTAACATTTCTTTCGTGTTGCCGTTTGTCCAGCAGCTTGCTTTTTGGCTGTCTGAATTTTTATCAAAACTTTAGATGTATCTAAGCACATGCTCTTATATTTTTTTGGTATTAGCTCTTTTTATATTTGCAATGCGCCCTTTTGAATTATATAAGTTCTATCCTGTCAGGTTGAGATTGCTATCCGTGATAATGCTCAGCAGCTATATGCTTCTAGGCTGAAGTCAGTTGGCAGAGGTAAATATGTTGTGCATTTAAGCACTTTGGTTGTGTGTCAGATGAATGATGTACGGCAAGGCTCAAGGAGCAAGGAGCAAGGAGATTTTAATCTGAGCTGTTTGAATACTTTCTTTTTAAATGTTCCCTTATTTATGGTTTTTGTTGGCTTCAAGTGATAATTTGATTGGATCATCTGTCACATTCTTAGTCTTAAATTCTTGGAGTGGTTGGTAGGAAACTGAATCAGTTTATTGCTCCAATATCTTGAACGAAAAATAAGTTGTTTACAAGTTATTCTGCAGCTTTCTTTTGTTGGTTTGCCACATCCTTAGAGTTGAAAGTTTTCTTTTTACCTTTAGTGATTACTATTTGCTATGTTTTTCTCAGATTTAAGTGTAGAGCAGCTCGTTGGCCTCAGGGAAGCGCAATGCTTGTGTCGACTTTCTGATGAGGTACCTTCTTTGTATACATAATTGATAGTCTTTCCATAAATGGCCCATGGTCGTTTATTTTGATTTTCCTGCTTCATGCAGCATGCTGGGGACTTGTTTAGAGAACATACAAGGAAGCTGACCGAGGCAAATATTTCTTCTGCACTCAGTATACTTAAGTCCCGAACAAGAGCGGCGTAAGATCTCAACTTTCATACATAATTGCTGCTTGTAACAATGTTTAGGTGTCATAAAACAAGATCGATGGTTTTCACTTTACTTTAGCCTTAGAAGATAATATTTCTTAGAGTTTACTTGTGTTCTTGCATGTATCATTTGCACCACTTATAAAATTATGATTTCCAGTCAGGGAGTTACACAGGTTGTGGAAGAGCTTGATAAAGTACTGGTTCTCAATAATTTACTTATCTCATTAAAGAACCACCCAGACTCAGATCGCTTTGCTCCTGGGGTTGGTCCAGTTTCTTTATTAGGTAAGCATCCCTTTTTATACAAATGAAAAGGATCTGAGCTAAGTACTTAAGTAGTATGTGCGTCATGTCTGAATATTCAACATGACAACTGCATAAGCTGTAGTGAATTTGTTTCCTGGTGTAGGTGGCGAGTATGATGGTGATAAAAAGATAGACGACTTAAAGCTTCTTTTTAGAGCCTATGTGACAGATGCATTATCTGGTGGCCGCATGGAAGAAAGTAAGGTAACAAATGGTGGCTTACTTTGTGGTTTTTCTTACTAATGCTTGTGTCTTGCCTTGGCAAATTCTAACATTAAATTGTCTATAGTTTCTGAAACGGAGTTTTGTTTTAGTGGTGTGAATACAGTGGTTGTTCTATGAGAAAACCCCTATCCCTCCTCCCAGCCCAGCCCCCCTATAACCTGTATTGAGCTGATAGTGCTACCTATGTCTTTAAAATTTATTCAAAGCAAGAATTTAATTTTCAGCATTGACAGACTGCTATATCTTTAGAGATATTTCCCTCTTTTGTACATATCATACCTCAGTCTTTTATGCTTGTCTGCTGCTTCATTTGATTAGTCAGATTTTGCCTTTTGTTTGTTGTGTATTTCCATTTTTTATGCTAGTATTCTTGTTAGCTCTGATGATTTCCATTGTTTTTTTTGTTTATGTAGCTTTCTTCGTTGAATCAATTAAGGAATATATTTGGCTTAGGAAAACGAGAAGCAGAAGCAATTGTGCTTGATGTTACTTCAAAGGTGTACCGTAAACGACTTTCACAGGCTGTTACTGGGGGTGATTTAGAAGCAGCAGATAGCAAAGCTGCCTTCCTTCAAAAACTTTGTGATGAGCTGCACTTTGACCCACAAAAAGCCAGTGAGATTCATGAAGGTAATTTAGTTTTTATATGTCATATTTGTGACTAGAATTTTTCCAATAAGTTATATGTCTCTATTCGTGGTGTTTGGTTCCAAAACTAGGCCCGTGAGTTAATGCTTTTCCACTGTTAGCATCTCACAATTTTCGTCTTGTTTTCAGAAATTTATCGGCAAAAGCTTCAGCAATGTGTGGCTGATGGAGAGCTAGATGAAGGGGATGTTGCTGCCTTGCTGAGGCTACGTGTCATGCTTTGTATACCTCAACAGACTGTTGAAACAGCACACTCTGATATTTGTGGCACTTTGTTTGAAAAGGTAACCATATATACTGTCATCCTATATATATATATATATATATTTTTTCAGGATGACCTAGTTTACATGGAATAGGGTGATTTTCATTTAAACTCTCCATCTATGTTTGACACTAGACACAAGTGTACATTACCTTTAACTCATATTTTGTGACATTTTGTTTCTTTGTTGATCTAACTTTCTTCTGAAAGTCTTCTTTGTCGTTACATGGCGAAGTTTGTTAGTATATGTGTGTGATGTATCACTAATAGCTATCTAGTCTGACCTAACATTCCCACTTTTGAAATTAGTATCATATTTAATTTCTTTCTGAAATATATGTCCCAGGTTGTGAAGGAAGCAATTGCAGCAGGAGTAGATGGTTATGATGCTGATATACAGCAGTCTGTCAGAAAGGCAGCGCATGGCTTGAGATTGACTAGAGAGGCTGCCATGTCGATTGCCAGTAAGGCAGTGAGTATCTGCTAGAATCTTTCTTTGTTTTAATGGGTATTGCCTCCAATTGAATTGATCTTTTCTCTATATCTTCTAATCACCTTCGTGATCTATGCAGGTCCGTCAGATTTTTATCAACTACATAAAACGAGCTCGGGCAGCAGGAAATCGTACTGAATCAGCAAAAGAACTTAAAAAGTTGATAGCCTTCAATACCTTGGTTGTGACAGAGTTGGTGAAAGACATTAAAGGGGAATCATCTGATACTTCATCAGAAGAGCCTGTGAAGGAGGAGGAAAAACAGGTTGAAGAGGATGAGGAATGGGAGTCCCTTCAGACGCTCCGGAAAATAAAGCCTAGCAAGGAGCTTGCAGCAAAGATGGGGAAGCCCGGTCAGACTGAGATAACTCTAAAAGACGACCTGCCAGAAAGAGATAGGACTGACCTCTACAAGACATACTTGCTTTTCTGCCTAACTGGTGAAGTGACCAGAATTCCATTTGGTGCACAAATAACTACAAAGAAAGATGACTCAGAGTATGTTTTCCTAAATCAGCTAGGCGGAATTTTGGGTCTGGAGACTCAAGAAATAGTGGAGGTGCATAGGAGTTTGGCAGAGCAAGCTTTCAGGCAACAAGCAGAAGTGATTTTAGCTGATGGACAATTGACAAAGGCCAGAGTGGAGCAGCTTAGTGCGCTGGAGAAACAAGTGGGCTTGCCTTCACAGTATGCACAAAAGATAATAAAGAGCATCACCACTACGAAAATGGCAGCTGCCATTGAGACAGCCATTGGTCAGGGAAGACTGAATATTAAGCAGATTAGAGAACTTAAGGAAGCAAGTGTTGATTTAGACAACATGATATCCGAGAGCTTGAGAGAGAACCTTTTCAAAAAGACCGTCGATGACATTTTCTCATCTGGAACAGGAGAGTTTGATGAGGAAGAAGTTTATCAGAAAATCCCGTTGGATCTCAGTATTAATGTTGAGAAGGCAAAAGCAGTTGTTCATGAGCTTGCCCAGAGCAGGTTATCAAATTCGTTGATCCAGGCTGTTGCATTACTGAGGCAGAGAAATCGTCAAGGAGTGGTATGGCTCTCAAAAATTCTTTGTTTTTCTTCTATTTAATTATTGTTATTGTTGCGGAGCTAATATTTTCGAGTCCACATAAATTTTCCAGTAGATTTGAATGCGTAGAATGCATGTTTTGAAGCCTTGTTTCGGCTATTGCAGGGTTCATCTCTTAATGACTTGCTGGCTTGTGACAAGGCTGTGCCTTCAAAACCCCTTTCATGGGATGTGCCAGAGGAGCTTGCTGATCTTTACACCATATACCTGAAGAGCGAACCAGCACATGAAAAGCTCTCCCGCTTGCAGTATCTACTAGGCATAAGTGATTCGACAGCGGCTACTCTTCGAGAGACGGGAGATCGAGTACTCGCTATTGGTGCAGAGGAGGAAAAGTTTGTGTTCTAATGTTTCAGTGTAGTGAAAAGTACACATGGTGCGATAAAGCCTTGCCTTAACGGCTCATTTTTGTCCAGCAAAAAGAAATGTCAAAAAAATAAAGAATAGAATGGTAAGATTGTTAGAGAGAGAAGTTGTCAATGTAAAACTAGATGTTGAAACTCTTAGAATGCCGTAAGATTTGCCGAATGCTCTTTTTGTTTTTTTGTGCAAGAAAATATGGACAAATTGTTGGAGCTCTTTTTTGTTTGGCACTAATTACATTCAGTCTAAACAAGCTGAAAACCCACCAAGGCTGTGTATGTCCAACTAAGAAATCCGTGGAATTACAGCTTAATTTTCAAAAGATGGAATTACAGGTTTCATTCACAGCGATAGTTATTCTTTCAAACACGCCATTATTAATATTGGAGCTATGGATGAGTTTGAACTGAAAAAGCACATAAAATGGAAAGGTCAAATTTACTTAGGTCACTATCCAAAAAGAAAATAAAGAAGAGGAATTTACAATTTTCCAATCCCTATAGTGAAGAAATTCAGTACCACGCAGAGAGAGGGGACATTTTTTTTTTTTAAATTTTAAAAAGAAAAGGAAAAACGAGCTAAGCTGTTCTCTTCCCTTTAGACTTCATTTTGAACTCCAACTTTATAGGGAGTTCCTCTAGGCTTAGTGGATTTTTTTTCTCTTTCCATATGGTATATGTTTTTCCATATATATTAGATTTATGGAGAGTGGAGGTTTTCTTTCTCACTGACCTAGATTTGATTTTATGAGTTTTCTTCTACATTGATCTAAATTTATGGCTATTTTAGTTGTTTTTATTTTTTCGGGTGGATTTTGTAGTTTTCGTTTCAATCTGAAGTTTCTGAGCTTTAAAGTCAAATAAAATTTATTTTATATCGTATTAATCAAAAGAGCCAATTCAAGTTTGGAGGGTAGGACTATGTTGAAGGAATCGAAAAAATATCGTCAGTAGAACTTTAGTTCTATGTTCTTGTAGTTTCGCGAGCATATCATTCGCAATACAATGCTTTGGCCGGTTGTGAACTATTAGTCCATATTATTTTTGATTTCATGCAAAAATCCTGGTACTTTCTAATTTTTAAGACATTACTATCTTGCGAGAGCTTTAGTCAAGCGTAGAGAGGTTACGAGTAAGAAATCTCAAATCCAAGATAAACAAGCCATTGGCATATACTCGTGTAGAATTTTAAATATTTGACATTATAAGTCACAATTGCTTCATAGTGATTTTTATCCATACTACTAAGTTAGTTCTATATCACAAGTCAGGACTGTACATCAATGTGCTATTCTGCCTTAGTTTTACTTTTGCCGTTATTTCTATGACAATACCCAATTGTCAAACAGCAATAGTGCTCATAGAGAGACGAAAATTCTGGATATAAACCCCACCTCATGGATATATAACACAAACTTCCTATAACAATGGTGTTTAATATGAACAACTTAGACTTTGCAATCGTTTTAACTTTTGATTAACAGATTAATCTAATTCTTTATGTCCTAGTGGCCCCCCTTTTCGATTCAAAGAGTGAAGATTCTAAAGTTTGGGGCACTTGCATAATATTTCCTACCAAATAGAACTTAATGCGAAGCTAACCACAACTGTGGAATTCAAAAAAATAAAAAATAAAATTTGACTAAATAGATTCCCATGCCAAATTTGTTCACACAATGCACGGAACCATTTTGACTTACTATACATAAAAACTTTTTGTTCCTCTTCAATGGAATGATGGGGTTAGGTTGATGAAGAAGGCCTCAAACATATTGATATTAAATAATAAAAAGATAAAAGAAGAAACAAACTTTGACTTGTTGATGCATTGCATTTCAGTTAAAATAGACAGCATAATTAATTAACAAAATTATCAAACAGTAGCATATACAAGGGTAAAAAAACAAAAATAAATTCTCCCTTAATTATCGTCTATATATAAGGGGCTTATAAGCTTGGCAATCTTCATTCCCAAGCAACGAAAGCTCTGTATTGGTATTGGTGTGTGACCAAATAATACTCTTTGCATTATGGCCTCTAGATCAATCTCCTTCTTTGTCTTGCTAATAGTTCTCCTCTACTTCAAAATGGGGTTTGCTCTATTGTCCTCAGATTACTACAACTCAACGTGCCCCAAAGCGCTCTCCACCATCAGAACCGCCGTGGTGAAGGCGGTGGTCAAGGAACACCGCATGGGGGCATCCTTGCTCCGCCTTCATTTCCACGACTGCTTTGTCAATGCATGTTCTTGTTCTTTCTTCCATTTACGTCCTAAGCTTAACTCAAATTTGTCATAATTTAGAAAGTAGTATTGAACAGAAAAATTTTAAGCTTTTTACATCCATGCATGCATGTATAAAATGTGTGTATATATGTTTTATTAAGTATAGATTTTCATTTTCATGCAGGGTTGTGATGCATCTGTTCTATTAGATGACACTTCAAGCATAAAGGGAGAGAAGACAGCAGCACCAAATGTAGATTCCTTGAGGGGTTTCGATGTAATTGACACCATAAAGTCTCAACTGGAGAGTATTTGCCCAGAGGTCGTCTCTTGTGCAGATATACTAGCCGTTGCAGCTCGTGATTCTGTTGTTGCTGTAAGTAGTATATTATTTTTTTCTTGTCTGATGTACCTATAATTCATATAAACGTAAATATGTACATATATAAAGGGTCTTTCTATAGTTCTAGAGGTTGAAATTTGGTTTGTAACATTCAGCTTGAGGCGTGTAACTTTTTTTTTTTTTTTTCTCTATTAGGCATTGTAACCGAGGCCTGTATATAGATACTTACTGATATTATTTCAATTTTCGCCAATATATAGATTACTTACTGATATTATTTCAATTTTCTTTAGTTGGGGGGCCCTTCTTGGACGGTTGAGTTAGGCAGAAGAGATTCGACAAATGCTAGTTTTAGTGCTGCAAACACCGAACTCCCATCCTCAATACTGGATCTTAGTGACCTCATAACTTTTTTCTCGCTTAAAGGATTTACTGAAAGGGAACTGGTTGCTCTTTCAGGTAAATTAAACAAAGTGTTCGATAACTTATTTTGAAGAAAAAGTGTAATCCAAGCTAACAATATTGGTTTTTATTTAACGCGACACAGGAGCTCATACAACAGGCCAAGCTAGGTGTGTCATGTTTCGTAATCGGATCTATAACGAGACAAACATCGATTCTTCATTCGCAACATCGTTGAAATCGAACTGTACTTCGAGCACAGCAGACGACAACAACCTTTCTTCACTTGACACCACAAGCAAAGTTGTGTTTGATAATGCTTACTTCAAAAATTTGTTGGACAACAAGGGTCTCTTGCATTCAGATCAACAACTCTTTAGTGGCGGTTCGACGGATTCTCTGGTTACCAACTACAGCAAAAACTCCGAAGAGTTTTACGAGGATTTCGCCAAGGCCATGCACAAAATGGGGAGCCTCAGCCCTCTTACGGGGGCCAATGGTCAGATTCGTAGCGATTGCCGTAAAGTCAACTAATGATGATTAGTGCTTATTATTAATGAATAAAAGGAACTTGTTATAGGTTTAGATATCTTATTCAACTCTCTAGTAGGGATACTTCTACTCGCTTTTGTGATATGTGATGTTGTTTTCTTGTTTGTTTGAATTCTGTTTCTTGAAAAAAAATATTACTAATAAGGTGTGAGAATTAAAATTGTTGTAAGACATTTTACAGGTTTAAGATGTATTATTAATTGTATTCAAAAGAGTAATGCAAAGTGAAAGCCATACAAGCTATTTTACATATATGCTACATTGATTTTCTCTTCTTGGGCTCAGCACTTGACTATTAATCAATCTATTTTACTATACGTATATATATAGGTCTTTATCAATTCTAGATCAACCAATATTCTATGGTCGAACTCATTAATTTCCATTTGATTGAGGACGAACTTGTATCTTCTCATTATTAACATTACAACACAGCCAACAATAATTGACATTAATGTTACACAACTAGTTGGTGGTAATAATTAAAACAGTAAAGCATGGTTCTGATTTTTAGGAACTTAAAGTTGCGTAACGTCGAAAAAAGTGCTTATTTTTCAGTAGGAATTCAATAAAGTGATGAGACCTCTAACTCAGCCTCTAGACTATGACATTATCCTGAATTTAAAACACCTTAGCAAAAACAGGACTGAGCGTTTGTGCTCAAATGTCAGACCAAAAAGATTAAATAAAAAAAAAAAAGAAAGATAAAAGGAAATTTTCTTGATAAAACATGAAACGGCATTGATCTCATCCACCACATCAAAATCCCTAATCGAGGTTAGAATCGGAAGTTCAGTTTTCTCACAGGTGAGGCTATCAGTCTCGTCAAGAAAAATTGATCCGTCGCAGCCCCGTATCTCGTGTTTATGCTCAAAATTGAGGTTGTTGTCGTTTTCTAGATAATGCCTTTGTTTATAATCAGTGTCGTTACTCATACTATTATTATTATTTGTCTTTTTATGGTATTGTAAGTTAAAGATTGTCGTTTTCTAGTGTTGTGTCTTTGTCGTGATCCTTGAATTTTTCGCCGTTTTATAAATCTCAGAGTCAATGTCGTTTATAAATTGTTGCTGGAGATGCCGTACTCCATCTTATTATTCGTTCTCCGTACTATTGTTATGATATTATTGTCGGTTACGACATCAATGTCATAATCCTTAACTTTTGCCGTTTTATAATTGATGTCATTTCTTAAGTTATTGTCGTTTTTCATGAAGCATATCGATTTTTTACTTTATTTTTCTTTTTTGACAAGCAGGACTTCCCACCAAAGCAAACCATATAAAAGCCGATCCCTTTAAACTGAAACACAGAAATCCAGTTCCTAGCCTGGAAAAAAAAAAAAAAAAAATCCTAAGGATTTAATCGTTCAACTCCAATTGAATCCCTAGTTCCCTTCTTAATCATCTAAGAAAAGATAAAAACGACATCACAGATGTATGGGTCAATTCTGTTTGAACAATAGAGATACTGAAATGTACATTAAAACTAAAATGTTACGGCTTGAGCCTTGAAATTAGGGTCTTCGCAGACAGAAGTACTGCATGTGCCTTTAGCATTGTGTAACGAGAAAAGCTCAATAACAAAATAAGGTTGAACCAATAACTAAACTTGCATCCATATTAAAACGGCACAAGTTACAAATCATTTAGTAAGCTTTTAAAACTATTATGTACACTATGAAATATTCTCACAATATTTCAGACATAAGAAATTTCTCATTTCGGACAAAAAAAAAATGCTTTCTTGGAATCATTCTTGGTGAATATTGTGGATTGCCGTGACGATGCTTTTACAATCAAATTCCATGGTCTTCATCCAATTTTCGAAGTCTCCAATTTCCTGCAACACGAATCCACACCAAACGTAAATCAAATGTAGGTATCAGGCACAGTCCAAATTTTTTGGAACAAAGAAAAGAATTTGATCTCGTATCTATGAAGGGATATCTTAACAGGGATATCTTAACAGGGCACTGGAAAATGTCCAAGCAACAACATTCAACACACAGTTTTGAAAGCTGCTCGTGCCTAGAAAAGGATGGACGGATGCAATTTTATTTTAAGACTCACAACAGGTGTCCACGGCACTGACACAGGGCCTTGCTCCTCGATGGGAGCTTCTTTTATCTGCTTCCCCCTCTTTCATTATTTGACTCTCGTAATATGGAGGTTTACTGGGTTCCTAGAAGATCTAATAGGTCAGCTCATGCTCTTGTTTCTTGGGCTATCCGTTCAGGTCTTACTGAGTGCTTTTCCACCTGGGAGGATATATCATTTTCTAGAGCAAAAAATAAAAAATAAAAATAACACAGTTTGAAAGTTCAATTAAAAATTATAAGAAACAACAATATCTTTTTTCTTTTTTTCTTTCCTGATGATGACTTGACTTGATGACGACTTTTTGCTTATTTCAGACAAAAAATAAAAAAATGCTCTTGTGGAATCATTCTTGGCGAATATTGTGGTAAAAGATGCAACAAAGAAAGTTCAGAACGAAGCAACGAAGAAAGTTCACCAAGAATGATTCAAGGAGAACATTTTTCCCTCTCAATTTTGAAATTTTCTCAAAATATAACAGGATGAGTTCTATCCCGAGTCTGAGAAAGACAGCTACGGGTTTATATACAAGTAATCGACCGGTCCTACAAAACCAAGGAACAAAGACCCTAGACCGGGGCTGTCGTGAAAGTGTCAAAGTAAGATGTTCTCACACAATGAACAACTCTCTTTTCCTCTCAATTTTAAAATTTTCTCAAAATATAACAGCACGAGGAGTTCTATCCTGAGTAAGAGGAAGATAGCTAGTGCCTTATAACACGGTATAGCTAGTGCCTTATAACACGGTTTATCAACCAGTCCTACAAAACTCAGGCACAAAGCTATGGACAAGCCATGATTATAAGCTCCAAGAAAATCTCTTTCCAACACAAGCTCCAGAATGCATTGTTTCACTGTTGATCATTTCCATCCAAATCAAACTATCAGTTATGACAAAGGTCCCAAAACCAAAATTTGCCATTACCCATGCATTGTTCCATATGAAAAGAAAAAACCCACATTCAAAATCAAGCCACATCTCATGATAAAACACAACCATAAAACCATAACCATTCTCTTACGTTCCCAGCTGGAAATCTAAATTTCAAACAAGAGGTATATAAAACTCATCCTAAAAACAAAACCCAATTGGCAATACTCATTTTTTACACTTAGACTAGTATATAAGAGCAAAATCATCCAAGTGTATATATATGTGGTTGCCAATCTAATAGGTAATTTTTCTGGATCATCATCTAATAATGCTAAAAGTATACATGATAAATTTTCATTAGTTAAATGAATATCTATGCATAGATTTAAAAAAAATTACCTACTGAATTGATGCCCTATATATATATCAAAATAAGCTAAGCGAGAAAGGAACCTTAACGGCGGTGTTAAAAGCATGAGTGGAGGCGAGCCACTGATCGGTCTGCTTCATGAATCGGGCAATGGTGGCCGCCAAGGCCCGAGTTTCGAGCTCGATCCGCTTCTCGTTGACGAAGCACTCTTCAACGCCACCGTTCACTGCGTCCACCAACAGGTCCGAAACCCTGGCCGCGTTCTTGATCGCCTCCTTCTTCGCTTTCTCTGCCCAAAACCGACTGACATCGCAAATTTGAATCGTCGATTGGAAAAAGTGAGAGAAAGAGAATGAATTTTCTGATTTTGGGGGACTCACCGGTGAGTTCGCGGAGTCTGAGGGAGGAGTGGTGGTGATCGTGGACTACTTGGAGCAAGGAAGCTTCCAGACCTCCCGGCTCGGCGTCGGAGGAAGATGGCACTCGCGTACGCGCCACCGGATGAGGTGTCGGCGAAGACATCTCCGCTGGAGCGGTGGTTTGACCGTAAAGTAAGCAAGCTACGCAGCAACTTGTGCTTGTCTAACTCTACAGGATTTCAGAGTTCCGTCTGAATACCTGGAATTGGCCCTCCTGAGCCCAACCTAAGCCCATATTGACGCTTTCTGTTGAGTTTTTGTGCCTTATTTTTATAAAATACCCGTTTTTTTTTTTGGTTTAAACGTATGTGTGGTATATATTAATAATATAAAATTTTACCTAGAGTTTACATTTACAGCATAAAATTTAAAATTTAAAGCTGTGATATATATTTTGAAATGTATAATGATCTTTAGGTATAATTTTTACTCATAAAATGTATACTATGTATATATTCTCATACAGTATACCTTGTATGTATGAAATGTCTTAGGTATATGTTTCTTCAAAAATTGGTATAAAAATGTGTATTTGTGAAATATAGATACAAAACCTAATATTGATTAAATATATGTTTAAGAGAACCTGTATTTATATAGAGCTTGTTTGTTAACTACTTATTTAAATAATTTTTTATTTTTCTAATGAAAAAGTGGAAATACTTTTCAAAAGTATGTTTGGTAAAACTATTTTTGTTTTTTATTTTTTTAATTGGACAACAAAATTTTTAAAATTTTAAAAACAAAAATTTCTAACTTTCAAAATTTTTTAAACAATTTTATAGAAATGCTAGTATAAAAATTCAAACAAATCTAGACTCACATCACCATTTCTCTTAATATTTTCTCTCTCATCACTATTTCTCTTGTCATTATCTCTCTAGCATCATGTAAAAGTAATGTTTTTCTTAATATTTTTAAAAGTTGTATTTTTCAAAATAAAAATTTTAAAAATGGTAGTTTTCAAAATATAATTGTAAAATTGGTCATATTTTTTGAAAAATATTTTAAAAAATATCACTTTTAAAAGTTTTATTTTGAAAAATACAACTTATGAAATTTTTTTAGATATATACCACTTTTCTCTCTCTTATTTTCTCTTTCCTTTTTCCTTTATTACTCTCCTTTTGATTTATACTTTCAAAAGTAAAAAGTGCTAGCTACCAAATATGTATTTATTTTTTTATTTTAGAAAACAAAATGTACAACATTGTTACCAAACACATTTTTTTTTTGAAATGCAAAAAACAAAATAAAAAAAATTTCTTTCATTTTTGTGCTTAAAAAAACAAAAAAATAAAAATGTTACCAAATAGCACCATAATTTGCTCCTTTCTGTTTATTGAAATAAGCAAGTCACCATAGTGTGTGACACTCATCGCATAACTGTGACAATTCTAGATTTTTTCAAGGGAAGGAGAAACTCGAATTATTATTCTTATTATTAGTTTTTTTTTAAGATAATAAAAACAACCTAATATATTCCCTTCAGAAAATTAAGCCTAATATGATCAGAATAGAAACTATAGTCATAAAGTAAGGTTACAATATTCATTAAATTAGTAATTTAATTTATAATACAATATTTATTAAACTAGTAATTTATTTTATAAAAAAAATTAAGAGAAAAAACAAATGAGTAACATTTGGTTAGAAGGTGGCGTTTGATTCATGGAATGAAATTATAATAGTAATGAGAATAGTACTAAAATGGAATTGGAAAATGAATATGAATGAAATTACATTGTTTAGTTAAAATTAGAATTAATCGTGGAATATAATGAAATATATCATGTATTGACAAAATTACTGTTATTATTAAATATATTAGTAGAGCAAAAAAGAAAAACTAATTTTACCAAAATTTAAAAAATATTAGAACTTTTATTCCATTAATAGAGAAGTGAAATAACAATTTCATCCTTGAATAGAATTTTAATTCTCGTTCTTTTATAAAAAGATAAAACATTGAAATGCACTATTTAATAAAATGAGTTTCCATTCTAAAATTCATTCCTTGAAACTAAATATGCTATCTATCTAGAAAGTCCAGGACTCCAAAACGAAAATGTCCATCTCTTAAAAAGCAAATTTCGAAAAAGTGTGTTACACTCTCGGACCAAGAAAAATATGTTTTATAACCATCTGTCCTTATGAAGGGAAATTTGTGTGTAATAAGTCAAAACTGCTCACGTTTAATCCAAACATTAGGCCATTGGAATTAGTATACCTAGTTCATGAAACAATATTAGCATATAATTTTCCTTCAAAAAAAAAAAAAAAGCATATAATTGTGGACTTGAACCTGATAATTCATTTAAGTAAATTCAAAATCCAATCAAGCGTCGGTTCGCCCAAACTTTAAATTACGCCTTGTTGTTGGCTAGTCATGTCAAATTATGTGACTATGGAAGAAAATGTCAAATTTTGATTGATGTGCATTTTAGACCCCACGAAGGCATATGACCGCAAAAGGAGCGAAATTCCATTGAGCTAGCTATAGGGATAAGAAAAACTCCCTTATAAGAGGAATGCTTTTATCAAATGGTGCTTTTGGATGAGACTAACTCTAATGAATTTCCAACAAGTATTGTAGTGATTTCCGGCATAGTGTATTATCATAAACTCGGTCCAATTATCGGATCAAAACTAGCCTGATTCTCTTTCTTCACTAAAAAGAAAAAGAAAAAAAAAAAAAAACTGTAAGCTAGCTGGCATCAACCTTCCATAGTATAAAAACGTTATCTCACTCTCATCCAGTGACTGATTTTAGTCTTTTTCATCCGGTGATCAGCTATAGCACACCCGACCTTCATGTTTTACTTTTTTCTTTTTTTTTTTTGATGAATTTCTCGAGGGATTATATTCCTTAATTATTTTTTTTTTAGTGGAAAAAAAATTGATGAATTCTGTTGGTTGCTTTTAAGGATATATAAAGCGTGATATTTACAAATAGCCATGTCATGTAGCTGAAGTAATCGATAAATAACAATATTGCGGACCAATAAACCCTGGTTTCTAATCAATTATATATCTCATATGTCAACTCTGGAGATCATTACTAAAAAACGATAAGTCATGCAATTATTAGTTTAGGGTTTAGCATTTTCTCAACGTACGCAAATTTTAAGAGCTCGCGTAGCTATTTCTTTTCTTATAGGTACGTAAGTCACAAACTAATAATAACTTTTTTTAAAAGTCACTAACTAATCATATTCTAGATCTGCATGTGGTCCGTTCGATGATCACGAAAAACGTGACTAATTAACTCAGAATAATAACTAAGATGGATTTCAAAGTCATGAAATATGAGAAATAAAATACGGACCTGCCACTTAATTTATCAAAATAAACAAATTTACGAGACTATCAAAACTCATACGACCATGTTTACGTTATTAATTACCACAGTCTACATCGTTGATTTCAAAATGATAAAATAAAAAAAAAAAAAAAATAAAATTAATGACTACGTCGTTGAAAAACATAGAACTAACTAGAATCGTTGTTTTTCAAAAAATAATGCATTTATGTGTTTTCGAATGCATTAATGATTCAGTTAAAGCGGCCTTAGCTAGCTGTTAACCTTTTTATAAGGAGAACTGGGCAACAGTTAAGACTGTAATAATTAATATCCTTGACCTTTCTGTGCTGACAAAGAACTTCAAGATTTTTTTTATCTCGTGCCAGGATTAATGACATATATTAATAACTATTGACAAATTTGAAGATCTACTCTTGTTAGTTATTACTATTCAATGAGTTTTCTTTCTTTTTTTTTTTTTCCTAGAAAAAGTTAGAATTTAGATTAAGAAAATACAAAATCTGCCTGAATTGCATCAAAAATATAAACTGGATAGTCATCGAACCAAATTTTTGAACTTTTGAAGAGCTTTCTTACCCTATTGTTATGTACCCATTTCATATAATAAGCTACATCATGCAAATATTCCAATTTTTGAGTTCATATATATAAATATATATATTAATTATATGATACGTTCAAATTTTTAGGAGTAAATTGGTACGTTTCTTCTCTTTCTTCGGACAACATGCATATTCATTTATTAACCGAAAAAAAAAAAAGGAAAACATTTTAGGAAATAGAGCACCCCCCATGAACAGGAACTTCAACAGTATGATGAAGCCTTTTTTAAGGACGTATTCACCCAATCTCCAATCTCCAATCTCCAATCTCTATTAGACCTGTTATTTTGGACTCGTGCATAGGAGAGATTCTGCATTGAAATTTCGAGATTAAGGAAAAGATGCGTATAACACACAAAGAGTAGAAAATAATTGATACAGTGTTACACTATTACTGTATTAATTCATATTGGACATGTGGCAAAAACAACCTAAAATATAAAAATAAAATAAAAATTAAAGGTGACACGTTGGAGCCTGATTTGAGCACATAAATTAAAATTAAAATTCAATCCGTTTCGATGGAGACTAGACAACTTTTCGTTGGCCATTGGTCTTATTTGAAATATCCAAAAATTCTGATCATTTAATTTCAAGATAAGGCCATTAAAAAAAGGGAAAACAATAAAATAAAATCTAATTTCATTACTTTTGAGTTGTGCCCCACTGAGTTGATTATAACACTTTGATTGTCAAATTTCATTTTGTAACACGTACCTTGGTCTCTCTTTCTCATTCCGTCCAAATGTTGGACACAATAGGCACTTACGAAATTTGGATCAAAGAGAGCCAATCAAAGGTTTACAAGATTATGTATATATTGCTTAAGTTTGATCAAAACGAAAACAAAATAAATATTCCATCTTTTTGATATATAGAGGAAATTTTATGTTAGTGCTATTTCGAACTTTCATGCATGAAGCTTAACTTTGAATGTGGTTTAAGATATTGCCAACGAAGTAATCGATATATAGAGATACTGATGCAGATGTCTTAACTATAATATGCGTATAAAGTAAAAGTTTCCTCCTTTTGACAGATCTATCTAGTCATGAAATTAAGTACTAAACGCATCGAAAACGACATGGTTTTGGCAATCAATTCAATGCAGCTATCTTAATTTCTTATTGAAATATTTGATAGATTAAACAGGTTATAAGATAAGACACAAAGTTTCCAGTAAAAAGTACCAATAATTTTGAAAATTACTACATAATTCTGTTTCAATGGTTAATTTACTCACTTCGACTCCACTCATGATATCTCACAAATTCTTCAATTTTCTTTCAACAAATATTAATTAATGATAGTAGAAAATAATCCAAACATATTTATGATATCATATATGGCAACGATTGCCTTAGAAACAAAATTTTCGAATTAACAGAATGAAGAATATAAAAGGTTCGAGCATGTATGGCACAATTGATCGCTTTAGAAAAAAAAAGTTCCAAAAGCACGGAAAGTAGAATAAAAGAAGCAACGCCAATATGCTTCCACTTTTTGAAAGAAGAATTAAAAAAAAATGCAAAAGGATCTACCATTCATGTTCAACCTTTTAAGTCTAATCTTTCGAGTTTTAGTTTTATTCTTTTATTCTTATTTTTTTTATAATTTTTGGGTTGCTATATTAGGAAACTGTAGCTAGGAGGAATATATCGGTAAAATATGTAAAATATTCTAACTATTCTACTGGCGAAAGGACAAGGGCGTGTAGAGTAAAATGTTGTCATGGTCAAATATGGATAACAAACCATTATAATGTAGATTGTACGTTATGGACTGTGCAGGCACTTAATTATATAAGGGGACTAAAGTTAGTCTCTTTTTATTTGTTTATTAATCACGCCTTTGCCCTCCTAAAATGCAAGCATAGTAATACTATGGATCCTTCAACCGATGAATAAATATTATAATATCTATATTTTAAACTACGCACCTAATCAGTTTTTTAATTTCATCATAAATTAATTATAATATGAATTGTAATCAATTTACTAGTTGGATATGAACTGGAAAATTGGACAAATTGTTTGAATTCATTTGTTTGAGCTGGCTCGATTAGTTTAGAATTTTCGAGAATACGTATGAGATAGAAAGTTTTAAATCTTAATTAGACTAATTTACGAATAAATTTTCTAATATAAAATTTTAATTTTTTTTGAATTCACTTGTTTTATATTCATAATAAGTACTGCTCTAACTAAAATACATGTCAAAGACTATTCAAGTTAATAGAGAAAACAAAGAAAAGTATCTCCTTCCCTAAAGAGTACCCTTGTACTTATTTTTAGCTTTAGTACATTGGAGTACAAATTGGTTTTGCGTCAAGGGAAAGTTCAAAGTTATTAAGTAAACATCAAATTTTATTTTATTGGGTAATTTTTTTCGTTTATTTAAATAAAAATTATAAAAACCCAGTTTTTTTAAGGGACAAAATAGTCTTTTGGCTAAAATTTTTTTTTTAAAAAAATCAGATTATATATATATATATGTGTTTTCCTCTCTCTCTCTCTCTCTCAGACTCGTCCCTCCCCCCCTGGGTTCTCTCTCTCCCTCGTCTCTCTCACTCTCGGCCGAAGCCGCCGAAGGAAGCCACGCCGCCGCCCAACCGTCGTCCGGCCAGAGGACCAGCCAGCGTAGACTCGTCGTGCCACCACGAACGTCCGCCGGTCGTCGCCAGCAGCTGCTGGTTGTCTGTTCTCTGTGAAATGTTATTAATGGCCGTTTGAAGCTTTTTGTCATCGGTGACGATTCCGACCACCATTCGGCTTCCAACTGGTCCTGTTGGATTCGTATTGTCGCAAGGATCATCAAAGTATATATATCTCAACTCTATTTTGCCCGGATTGAAAGTTGCCATTTTTGGGCATTTCGAGTTTATGGTTGTTGTTTTCGATCCGGCCGTTGGATTGTGTTTTTGACTGCATTTTTGGAATGTACTCGGAAAATAGAGAAGTTTAGTAAATATATTGTGTGGTTTGGTGATTGGTACGAAATCGAGATCGGACGGTCGAGATTTTACCTCGTTTTACGTGCCATCGGTCCGGTGTGGGCCCGGACCCGAATTAGACAAGTTATATGTCTAACCTAGCTATTTTGAGTGCTAGGAATTCAGTAAAAAAGTCCATTTGTGGAATTGAAGCTCTGGTGAGAAGTTGGTTTTTCGCAAGAGGATGATCGATGGCTTGGGATTGGTTCTCGACCCTCCGAGCGATCGTCAATGACACCTTGAGGATTCAATAGCACGGTATTGCTATTCGAGCGAGGTAGGAATTCAATTACCTGTGTTTTACATCGTTTTCGAATAAAACTTACTTTCTGCAACATATGAGAATAAACGGGATTTTTAGATTTCTTAAATGTCTGTGATGGAAATTTGTTGTATACGATATATACTGTATTGCTCTGGAAATTTTCTGAGTGCAGGTTATTTTGGGTATATTAAAAATTGGGCTATTGTACTGCTCGTTTTTCTATAAAATCCTAGTATGCCGATTTTATTGAAAAACCCGAGCATAGTTATTTTCACACTTCAGTTCGATATTGCACGTGTCATAGGATCATACATAAGCACTGTGTTAGCATCGTGGGTCTATAGTGTGGCGCTGCGTGCCCTACCATCGGTGAAAGTCTGTAAACTCGCACGGGGTCTTGTTACTTCTGATTACCTCCCCATTTGGCAGGCATAGGCAATTCGGTTGCCCCTCTAGGTTTGGTAGGCGACACATGGGTATCCCCTCTGAGTATGGGCTTAGGAATCAGACAGGCTGTTAGGTACACTTAGTGCCATCATCCTGGATTTCCACAAATGAGAGGATGTGAGCTCATGGGTATGGGTTGATTTGTGTCATGTGCATATGAATTGAATGGTTTCGATTACACTGCTTTTTATATATATATGGATTTCCGGTTTGAATTATATATATGGGTGTTTTGGACTAAACTAACCATGCATGAATTCTCCATCACAAAAATTCGATCGAGGTAATTGTTTTTCCTACTGGGCATTTTATGCTCACTCTCCTACCTTCTTCCTCAGGTGGTGTCCAGTTCGATCTTGGTGATCAAGAGGAGTAAGAGTTCATCTAGAGCAGTTCGCCTCTAGGTAATGCTAGGAGTTTGTTGTCATAGTCTTTGGACTATTTGGGCTTTGTATTAGTATTGAACCAAGATTACTGCTTTCTATTTTGTCTGCAAATTTATATATACCATTCTGATCTTTGACTTTTGTGGTGGATGATGATGATGCTGGGTTTTATACATGATTTTGCGTTTTTAAATAATTATTCGATCTATGTTTGATGGTGTATACGAACTGTGGGAGTGGTTCATGGGATGGAATTCTAATTATTTTATTTAAATGGACCGTTTTTATAAAAACTAAAACTTTTGACACTTTTCAAATAAATCAAGGAATTTCCCATCTTTATGAAATTCCCCTTCTGCCACTAGCCCGGGTTTTGGGTCGTGACAGAAATTTTTGGTATCAGAGCCTTGAGTTTAATAGCTCGGACGTATCACCATTAAACTAGATTAAAGTTAATTTTATGACATGCATTCATCATTATCTCACTAACAGTTTGACATATTATTTCAGACTTTTAAGGATGCCTCCTAGAAGAGTTCCGCGGCACTAGCCGGATGCCGAACCTCCTCGTCCAGATTTCACTCATCTGATCAAGGCAATGCAGCAGGCATTCATCCAGATGAGCAATCCAGATTATCAGCCTCCAGCTCCGAGGGAACGTCAGTTGGATCAGGCTGATCACCTCCAACAGTTCATGCGTCTACAGCTAGGGCAGTTTGATGGTAGACCAGAAGCTCTCACGGCAATTGTTTGGTTGCGTGAGATGGAGAGGCACTTTCGAGCCCTTGGTAATCCGGTTGAGTTTTGGGTTGTGTTTGCTACTATCCGTTTAACGGGGAGTGCCATTCGTTGGTGGGAAGCAGTGGAACAGATGCAAGATGTAGTGGGCTTGACTTGGGAAGACTTTGAACGGATTTTTAAGGGCCAGTATGCCAATGAGGATCAACAGGATGAAGTTGTGAACCGATATGAGACATTGACCCAAGGTAACAGAACGGTGAATGAGTACCTGATAGAGTTCACTGAGTTGGCAAATGTTGCTCTTGGACTGGGTACGAGTGAGAAGTATCGAGTTGCCAAGTTCAGAAGTTGTCTGAATCAGAACATTTTCAACAGGATTGGTACCTAGACTTTCCATACTCTTCCTGAGATTGCAGTGGCTGTCCAGTGGGTAGAGGCCAACGAAGAAAGTTTGGATTATAGGAGGAACCAACAGAGAGGTAATGATAGGAGAGCCACCAGAAGGAACCAAGGGTAGTGGTCAGCCTAAGGTACTCCGAGCGGTGGGAGCTCGAACAACAGTGGTTCTTTACGGGGTGGCAGAGGTAGTCCGTATGGAAGTTGTTTTGTTTGTGGCCAGCAGGGTCATCGAAAGAAGGAGTGTCCCAACTGTCTGCAGAAATCTTCTCTTTCTCAGGGAGGACCGCAGAGGAGCCGGTCAGGTTCTGTTTCCTATCAGAACACTTAAGCAAGGCCGCAATAGTCACAAGGTGCTTCGCAGGCTTTTACTTCTCCTCAGCCTTATCAGCATCAGTACTGCCCTCAGGGTTTTACTCAGAACTTTTAGACTCCTCAGGCTTTAGGGAGTCAGGATGAGCGTGGTTTTGACAGTAGTGGTCTAAGATCCAGCAGTAGCCGTCCTGGCCAGGGAAGAGGCAACAAAAGGAAAGGTGACTGGCCAAGCCTATACTTTTACTGGGGCAGATGACACTCAGGATCATATCGGCTGAGGTGTTGTTGACAGTATGATCCTTCTTTCACACTCTTGGGCATATGTTTTGTTTGATACTAGTGCATCTCATTCATTTATATCTTTATTGTTTGCTCAACTGTTGGGGTTGGAATTTTCTAATTTGAATTATGTATTGTTGTTGGGTACACCTTTGGGAGAAATGACCGATGTGTCTAGTGTGTGTAAGTCTTGTTGGGTTGTGGTTAGTGATAGGAAGCTTCCTACTGATTTGATTGTGTTGCCGATAGGACAGTATGACGTTATACTCGGTATGGATTAGTTGTCGAAGTATTGAGCCATTGTAGACTGTCATAAGAAGCGGGTGACTCTTTTTCCTAGTGATGGACATCCTATTGTCTATCAGGCTGGGATGAGTCTGCTGAAGCTTAGTCCTGTTCTGAAAGCATACATGGGTAGAAAAAAGAAACTTGAGTGTTATGGGAACTTGTTTGCCATAGATGGCAAGGTGAGGACAGGCGATCAAGACCTATGGATTCCGGTGGTGTGTGAGTATTCGGAAGTGTTTCCTGAAGACTTACCGGAGTTACCACCTAATAGGGAGATCGAGTTCTATATTGAACTAGTTCCTGGAGCCCAGCCAGTTTCTATTCCAGCCTATCGCATGACACCTGCTGAGATGGAAGAATTAAGAGAACAGTTGGACGATTTGCTTTCCAAGGGCTTTATTCGCAGTAGCACTTCTCCTTGGGGTGCTCCTATTTTGTTTGCGAAGAAAGCTGATAGTTCGTTGAGACTTTATGTGGATTACCGAAAGTTGAACCAGTTAACGGTGAAGAACAAGTATCCTTTGCCAAGGATAGATGAGTTGTTTAATCAACTCGGTGGTTCAAGATTCTTCTCCAAGATCGATTTGAGATCTGGTTATCATTAGTTGAAGATAAGAGATGATGATATACCTAAAACAATATTCAGAACTCGATATGGTCATTTTGAGTTTCTAGTGACGCCGTTTGGTTTGACGAATGCTCCTACAGCTTTTATGGACCTTATGAATTGGATCTTCAGCCATTTTTGGATCGTTTTGTAGTTGTGTTCATCGATGACATCCTGATATATTCCAAGACTCGAGAAGAGCATGTTGAACATCTAGGGATAGTACTCAAGACCTTGAGAGATCATTAGTTGTACGCCAAGAAATCGAAGTGTGACTTTTGGATGTCAGAAGTGAAGTTCTTGGGCCATGTGATTTCTCACGGAGGTATTTCAGTCGATTCTGCTAAGATCGAAGTTGTCTTGGAGTGGGAAAGATCGAGAAATGTGACGGAGGTACGTAGTTTCCTTGGTTTGGCAGGCTACTACCATCATTTTGTACAAGATTTCTTGAGAATTACTTTGCCTTTGATGAAGTTGACCAGGAAGGACGTCAAGTTTGTTTAGGATCACGAAAGTGAAGAAGCTTTTGTCAGACTGCAGCAGAGTTTGACCACCGCACCTGTTCTTACTATTTTTGACAGTAACCAGCCTTATGTGATGTATACCGATACTTCAAAGATGGGTTTGGGATGTGTCTTGATGTAGAATGGTCGAGTTATGGCTTATGCTTCTCGTCAGTTGAAGCCACATGAAAGGAACTATCCCACCCATGATCTAGAACTTGCAGTAGTGATCTTTGCCTTGAAGATTTTGCGATGTTACTTGTATGATGTGAAGTTTGACATATTCTCCGATCATAAGAGTTTGAAGTATCTCTTTACCTAGAAGGATCTGAACTTGAAACAGCGAAGATGGGTTGAGTATATGGAGGATTATGACTTCGACCTACAGTATCATCCGGGTAAGACTAATGTTGTAGCCGATGCACTGAGTAGGAAGACTTATGGTGCACTAGCTATACTGGTGTTTGAAGATTGAAGGAACTCAGTTGTGATTGGTGACTATAACTTGCAGTACTTCGAGAATGAAGGGGTTGCTTGCCTGAGTAAAATTTTGATTTCACTATCTCTTCTCCAAACTGTGCAGCAGAGTCAGTGGCAGGACAGGGAGTTGAGGATAATCTGGAACCGACTTCAGAATGGTGAATAATTAGATAGTTGGAGCACTAACAGAGAAGGGTTTTTACTTTTTAATGGGAAGTTGGCTGTAGCTAATGGCTCTAATCTTCGAGAAACCATTCTAACAGAGGCTCACAAATCAAGGTTCACAGTATATCCGGGTAGTACTAAGATGTATCGGGACTTGAAGCAGCAGTACTGGTGGAAAGGGATGAAGAAGGATGTAGCTACCTTTGTGGCTAAGTGTTTGACTTGTCAGCAAGTCAAGGCTGAACACCAGAGGCTAGCTGGATTCTTCAGCCATTGCCAATTCCAGAATGGAAGTGGGACAAGATCACGGTGGACTTCGTGACCAATTTGCCAAAGACCTTGAGAAAGAACGATGCAGTTTGGGTGATAGTTGATCGGTTGACGAAGAGTGCTCACTTTATACCGATCCGGATGGATTACTCACTCACTAAGCTCAGTAGACTGTATGTGGAGAACATCATACATTTGCATGATGTGCCTTCAAGCATAGTATCTGACAGAGATCCAAGGTTTACTTCTAAGTTTTGGAGAGCCTTGCAGAAAGCGTTTGGTACACAATTGGATATCAGTACAGCTCACCATCTTGAGACAGACGGTCAGTCTGAAAGGACCATTCAGATTCTTGAGGACATGCTACGTTGTTGCATACTGAATTTTGGTGGGAACTGGGATGATCATCTTCCTTTGTAGAATTTGCTTATAATAACAGTTACCAAACCAGTATGGGTATGGCTCCATATGAAGTGTTATATGGGAGGCCGTGTAGATCGCCTTTGTGTTGGGCAGAGCCCGAAGAGCATGTTACTCTTGGACCTGAGTTAATTGAAGAGACTACTGAGAATATCAAAGATATCCAAGAGAGACTCAAAGAGATTCAGAGTCGCCAGAAGAGTTATGCTGACCCAAAGAGGCGTGAGGTAGAGTTTGATACTGGTGATTCCGTATTCTTGAAAGTGACTCCAACGCGAGGTGTTACAAGATTTGGAGTTAAGGGTAAGCTTACTCCGAGGTATATTGGTCCCTTTGAGATCACTGAGAGGATTAGACCAGTGGCGTATCGCTTGAATCTACCTGCACAGTTGGGTCACATGCATAATGTGTTTCACGTGTCGATGTTGAAGAAGTACACGCTAGACCCATTTCATGTTGTTCAGTACATGCATGTACCGATCCAAGAAGATGTGTCTTATGAAGAGTAGCCAATTCGTTTGTTGGCTAGGGAGTTGTGAGTGCTTCGCAATAGAGAGATACCACTTGTCAAGGTGCTTTGGAAACATCACAAGGAAGACAAGGCTTCTTGAGAACTCGAGACTGAGATGTACGAGAAGTACCCTCATTTGTTTAACTTTCAGTTAGAAGTTGTATTGTGATGTAAATCTTGACTTATATTTTGAATTTCGGGACGAAATTCTTATAAGGAGAGGAGAATATAAAAATCTAATTTTTTAAGGGGCAAAATGGTCTTTTGACCAGATTTAAAAAAAAATCAGATTATATATATATATATATATGTGTTTTCCTCTTTCTCTCTCTCTCTCTCAGACTCGTCCCCCCCCGGTTCTCTCTCTCCCTCGTCTCTCTCTCTCTCTCGGCCGAAGCCCGCCGAAGGAAGCCATGCCACTGCCCAGCTGTCGTCCGGCCAGTGGACCAGCTGGCGTCGACTTGTCGTGCCACCTCGAACGTCCGCCGGTCATCGTTAGCAGCTGCCGGTCATCCGTTTGCTGTGAAACGCCATTAATGGCCGTTTGAAGCTTTTCGTTACCGGCGACGATTCCGGCCACCATTCGGTCTCCAACTAGTTCTGTTGGATTCGTATCGTCGCAAGGATCATCAAAGTATATATAAATCTCAATTCTATTTTGCCTGGATTGAAAATTGCCATTTTTGGGCATTTTGAGTTTATGGTTGTTGTTTTCGATCCAGCCGTTGGATTGTGTTTTTGACTACATTTTTGGAATGTACTCGGAAAATGGAGAAGTTTGATATATATATATATATATATATATTATGTGGTTTGGTGATCGGCACGAAAATCGAGATCGGACGGTCGAGATTTTGCCTCGTTTTGCGTGCCATCAGTCCGGTGTGGGACGGACCCAAATTGGACAAGTTATATGTCTAACCTAGCTATTTTGGGTGCTAGGAATTCAGTGAAGAGGTCCGTTTGTGGAATTGAAGCTCCAGTGAGAAGTTGGTTTTTCGCAAGAGGATGATCGAGGGCTTAGAATTGGTTCCCGATCCTCCGGGCGATCGTCAACGACATCTTAAGGATTCAATAGCGCGGTATTGCTATTCGAGCGAGGTAGGGATTCAATTACCTGTGTTTTACATCATTTTCGAATAAAACTTACTTTCTGCAACATATGAGAATAAACGAGATTTTTAGACTTCTTAAATGTCTGTGAGAGGAATTTGTTGTATGCGATATATACTGTATTGCTCTGGGAATTTTCTGAGTACAGATTATTTTGGGTATATTAAAAATAGGGCCGTTGTGCTGCCCATTTTTCTATAAAAACCTAGTATGCCGATTTTATTGAAAAACCCGAGCATAGTTATTTTCACACTTCAGTTCGGTATTGCACGTGTCATAGGATCATACATGAGTACCGTGTTAGCATCGTGGGTCTATAGTATGGCGTTGCATGCCCCACCGTCAGTGAAAGTCTGTAAACTCGCGCGGGGTCTTATTACTTCTGATTACCTCCCCATTTGGCAGGCATAGGCAATTCGGTTGCCCGTCCAGGTTTGGTAGGCGACACATGGGTATCCCCTCTAGGTACGAACTTAGGTATCAGGCAGGCTATTAGGTACACTTAGTGCCATCATCCTGGGTTTCCACAAATGAGAGGATGTGAGCTCATGGGTATGGGTTGATTTGTGTCATGTGCATATGAATTGAATGGTTTTGATTACACTGTTTTTTTTATATATATATGGATTTCTGGTTTAGATTATATATATATGGGTGTTTTGAACTAAACTAACCATGCATGAATTCTTCATCACAAAAATGTTTTCGATCGAGGTAATTATTTTTCCTACTGGGTATTTTATGCTCACCCCCCTACCTTCTTCCTCAGGTGGTGTCCAGTGCGATCTTGGTGATTAAGAGTAAGAGGTCATCTAGATTACAGTTTGCCTCTTGGTAATGCTAGGAGTTTGTTGTCATAGTCTTTGGACTATTTGAGCTTTGTATTAGTATTGAACCAAGATTACTGCTTTCTATTTTGTCTGTAAATTTATATATGCTATTCTGGTGTTTGACTTTTGTAGTGGATGATGATAATGCTAGGTTTTATACATGATTTTACGTTTTTAAATAATTATTCGATCTATATTTGATGGTGTATACGAACTGTGGGAGTGGTTCATGAGATAAAATTCTGATTATTTTATTTAAATGGACTGTTTTTATAAAAAATAGAACTTTTGACACTTTTCAAATAAATTAAAGATTTTCCACCTTTGTGAATTCCCTTATGTCATTAGCCCAAATTTTGGGTCGTGACAAAAATAATAGTGATGAAGAATGCCCTAAAACGACGTACTACGTGTGACGACGGATAGACATAACTAAATATAAATATATACAGAGAATAAGTAAACCAATATTCACATGATAAAATACATTTAAAAACAATTTTGTTTGAACCTATCTTTCAATTTCAATCTCTCAATTTCTTACCAGCATGCTTTCATTTCCTTTTTCTTTTTTCATTTAATTTTCTAATTTTTATCTTATTAAAAATTGTCAATTAGAGGGGCAGTCCCGGAGTTGAATAGTCTTGGACTTACTTTTTTACTTTTCCACAAAGAATCGATACTTTCAGTCCGACGATAACGAATTTGACATATTATTTTTTATTTTTCAATTATTGTTGGTGTTAAATAACTCTTTGGCTTTTTCTAAATTCTGATATTCTTTCCCAGTGAAGTTCCTCCACGACTAATTCGCTCTCTGAGATCTTCAGTTTTAACTTTTGTTTTGTTTCACACGTCTCCCTTTGTGAGGTGCATAAAAGAGCAGGCAGAGTATCTTGAAAAGGTGATCGAGGAATTGGAATTTTCTAACTATCGATGTCAAATTAATTATTAGTATTTCGTCGGAAATATTTGCTTCAAAGCTACTTCATTTTTATTTTCTTTTATTTTTGGTTTTTTTTCCTTTCTTTTATGCTTTTCTAATTTAGAGGAAGACACACACATTTACATATAATTATATAAGACAAGAAACGAAACAAAAATAAATATGAACCGAAGAAATGAAGAAATAGTACATATTGTTGTAGTTACTATAAATAATCTACATATAGCAAATATAAGAACATTATATTTACTTGTAAACTAATTATCCTAAAAGAAGTCTTGAGTATTAATTATCACAACTTGTTCCTCAGAAGAAAAGGATTGTTAAATATTGATGGAATATAATATTGACACATTCTAAGTAAATTAGCTGTAGTATTGAAACTTTCTACGGCCTTTTTTCAGTTTGTTTTTTACTTGGAATAACCTACCTTCTGAATAGTCAACCAATCTCCCAGTCGTTGTCTAATCCTTAGTCCTTTGCATGGCGTCTAGAGCAAAAAACCATTATGATGATTATTATTAGGCCCCAATAAAATTTTTTGACAAAAGTATGCATTATATATGTCTAGCTCACGAACTATTCAACGGTAGGACATAATTAACATTCATGTACTTTGGAGCTAAATATATATATACATATATATCTCTCTTTTTTTTTTTTCGCTCAAGTATTATATATACATATATCTCTTTATGTCTCACACATGGAATATATATTAATTTAATTATTTCAGTTGTATTCATCAATCAAAATCAAAACTGTTCTGTTCTTTTTGCCTTTTCCTTATTTTCTAGATGCCATGCATGCAATTATTATAACCACAGGTCTTATTTTTGGAAATTATATTAGGTAAGCTGCCAGCGCCAAACTTTCTATTGAGCCCGGCCCACTAAATAGCTCTATAAATAGTCGTTCTATGCACCACAAATGTTTTCAACTTAGTAGTACTACTTCGACATTATCTTTTGATCAAAGTAGAAAAGTTAGCAAAATATGGAGGCTTCTTTTTCTTCTTCTTTGAAAATTAATGTCATAGTAACGTTAGCTATAGTTCTTGTGGTTTTCACAGGAACTTCTTCTGCTAAACTTTCAACTGATTTCTATTCTAAGAGTTGTCCTAAAGTCTTTAGTACAATAAAATCCGTTGTCCACTCTGCAATCGTGAAAGAACGACGTATTGGTGCTTCTCTACTTCGCCTCTTCTTTCATGACTGCTTCGTCAATGTGAGTGTTTTTCTTTTTTCTTTTTCTGGGTAATATTTTTGTTTATTTCTGTGGGGTTTTGCTTGTGTGAATTCGATAATTTCATGTACCGCACTTTACGTAATGAAGTCTCACTACACACGCACATATAGGGATAAAAAGTGATTTTGCCAAAAAATGGATGAAACTGTTTCATGATAATATTAAAAAGAAAAATAGAAAACAACACAATTATGCGAATTATTAGTGAAAACGGACAAATAATAATCAGTACTATACATTCTTTATAACGAACAACACTATAGTTGGGATGCGAACGTAGTTTGGATGTTAATAAACTTTGTTATTAATGTTGCATACTTTTGGCTATATGTAATAGTGGCAAACCAGCACGGGGCAAGTGGGCCACCTGCTACCACGTGAATATGTTTTTTTTTTTTTTAAAAAAAATAAAAAGAAGACAAAAACTTTGCCAGCTTCTTTTATTATTTTTTTCTTGTTTCCCTTTTTCTTTTTAGAACTCCAGCTTTGCTTGGAATTTGATATTTCTAATATTGTTCTGGAAATTTTGAATTTCAGCTTTGGCTTTATGAGACAAAGCCCTAACTAAATATGGTATTGAGTCTAATTATTTCATGCATTTGCTCTCCTTTTTGCTTTTTTGCTCAAGTCCTAAGTTATAATGGACTTGTAGAATATTTTTTTCCAATAATTTACAATATTGTGTTAAGTAATATATAGATGTATAGTTTGTAAAATAAATTAATGGTTGATAGGATTAAAAAGATAAAGAATAGAAAAAGAATATTTTTTTTAGTATAAATTTTGGTATAATAGATTGAAATTCAACTTATAAAATAAAATGACGGTGAAAGAAAGTTAACATTATTTTGATGCTATGAGTTTGAGAGATGGCCTTGAGCATCTTACTTTGGTACGTCCAAAGAAGAAAAAACAAATCCGTAAAAGTTGTTCTAACAAACTTGGTTCACGTTAATAATTAATTTGAAATCTGATTTGAATGATTTTCATTCGAATTATTGACATATGATATCCAGATAAATAAGTGCCTATTTTTTCTGGATGAGGTTTGGTCCAAGCTGATTCATTAAAGGGAAAAAACCAGATGAATAAAGCAAATGGGCCATTTCAGGAAAAAAAAAAAAAAGAAAAAAGCAAGTGGGCAATCAGTCAAGGTTGTGGCGTGGCAGGTTACGAAAGGTCCAAACCTTGACACTTGAACAGTCCCTTGAAAGTTATATACCATGCGCATGCATGCATGGCATACTTTTGGCTGGAGCCAGCGAAGTAAGTCCCCTTGTAGTGCTTAAAACATATTATCAGAAAATGACATGTGGACTAGACCCGATCAATGATGCCATTGGTAAATTCCTAGGTACCTTAGCTACTAGAGAGAGCCACTGCTTTGATAACAATTAGGCCTAAGATGAAAAACGACAAAACTACAAATAAACTTAAGAAATTTTTTTGAGGGAAAAAGAAAAAGAACTTAATAAACTAAGAAAAGGCCATGATATTCCATTAATGGTAGTAACATATATATATATTTTTTTTGTACATTACAGGGCTGTGATGGGTCAATACTCCTGGACGACACTTCTTCTTTCACAGGTGAGAAGACAGCACGTCCCAATAATAACTCCGTAAGGGGATTTGGCGTCGTGGATAAGATTAAGGCCGAGGTGGAAGAAGTATGCCCTGGTGTTGTGTCCTGTGCTGATATCTTAGCCATTGCTTCTCGTGACTCCGTCGTAATTGTAAGCTTCTTTCCTCAATATATATCATGTCGTACGACACTTTGAAAACACAAATCACATTTTGTCGTTTCAAAAGTAGTGCTTTATTATAACCACTTCAAAATTTGATATCAATTGGCCAAATTAAGGTTGTATCTAGACACAATTGTAAGGGTTGCACAAAAGAAAATCACTTACAATAACGCATAAATCACAATAGATAGTATAGAACAATTGATTTAGTTAATTATAAAATATATATACATTATAATTGTATAATTTTTCATCGTATATTTTCAAATTAGTATCTCCTTTTAATTTTGTGGCATATGTGCAGCTTGGTGGACCTGATTGGGATGTTAAACTTGGAAGAAGGGACTCAAAGACAGCAAGTTTGGCTGCTGCAAATAGTGGGGTCATCCCTCCTCCCACTTCTACCCTCAGCAACCTCATTAATAGATTCCAAGCTCAAGGTCTCTCTGCCATGGACATGGTTGCCTTATCTGGTAACTTTCTATTAATTAATTACTTTTCCTTCCCTCTAACTGGCTCTTTATTAATTAGTAAAGTATTACTCAACTTCTTAATAGATTAAAGTCTAGTAATTCTTCTAATTAATTTGACTCGCATAGAATCTATATCCAGTTACGTTATTAAAATTAGCAGCACTGATAACATTAAAATATTACAGGAGCGCACACAATTGGAAAAGCGAGGTGCACGAGTTTCAGGGATCGGATATACGAAGAGACCAATATTGACAGTTCATTTGCGAAGAGTAGGCAAAGAAATTGTCCAAGAAAGGCTCCTTCAGGAGATAACAACTTGGCCAATCTAGACGTTTCAACTCCTAATAAGTTCGACAACTTTTACTACAAAAACCTCTTGAACCAAGAGGGTCTCCTCCACTCCGATCAAATCCTATTCAACGGGGGATCCACCGATTCCCTCGTCAAAAAGTACAGCAGCAAACCTAACATCTTCAATTCGGACTTCGTCAAGGCGATGATCAAGATGGGAGATATCGATCCCCTAACTGGATCCAATGGTGAAATCAGGAAGCATTGTGCTAAAGTTAACTAATGTTACGTGTCACGTCTTTCGCAATGAGAAAACTGATTAATTTGTCTATATTATGTATCCTAATTGTAATCGGAAGAGTTCAAAATAGGCAAATTGGTATTTATTTACTTATTTTTCTTTGAGGGTGGAAATTATTAAGTAAGCAAAGGTTATAATATATGTGCTTCCCTGTATTCTCTTGGCAACAAATAATAAAGCTTGTTTTGTCTTTCATACATAAGAAGTTTAATGTGATGATGATGCAACATATGGTATATCCCGTATTCTTTTTCAAAAAAAAAAAAAAATCAATACTAATCTTTACGTACTTCCTCCTGTTTTACTCGAACATTGCAGCTTGGAACTGAATGAGTAATCAAGTTGACTTTACTTTTTAAAAAAAAAAATTTTTTTTGGAAGTACGAGAAATCAAATTTTCACTCAAACTTCTGAAAAAGACTACCATGAATTTTGGCAACTAGTCAAATATGTACAGAGACATAACAAGTACCATATTTCAACATGATGGAAAGAGGGCGAAATAGGCTTTGTCATTTAATGATACTATATATCCATATATTTCTTTTTTTTTTTGGAAAGATATATATCCATATATATATATATATTCTTAGGAAAATATAAGATTGGATGCATGTGTCGATCCCTGTTATTTTGTTAGTACTGTTCAGAAATGTTCAAATTAAGGACATATTGGACTTCTTTCTCATTAGATATAAATAATAAGCCCAAAAACTATACTTAATTTTCTTATTACAAATATTACAATAAATAGTTGTTCAATGAGCTCTACTATTTCCTCTCTTTGTTTCTCTTTGGCAATTTAATTTTACTACGATCCCAGTCAAAGGGAATAATAGATTCATGGCCTATCAATTGAACACCTCTATCAGTACCCCAAAGAATAGTAATGCTTAGATTTAGATATAAGAAAAAGACAGACAAAAGACCAAAATTAAAGATGAGGAAATAAATAAATAGTCGCTTTTTGATAGAAGTCATAGAGTACGTAAAAACACACACATATATATATATATAAATATATATAATGGCCCAGGTATGAACGGAATATACATATAAAAATGTGTGTTGATATAAGTAGATACGTATTGCCAGATATTCTTTGACGTTTCTGGGCGCGACACTGCAAACACGTCACTGGGCAATGTAACTTCGGTAAAGAGTAGATGAAAATACAGCACTCTCGTCCGGTTTGAACTTTCTAAAGCAGTTTAAGCCAAAGATATAAAGTTAAGACTTTCTTAGCTAGGTAACATTATATATAAAAGGTTGTTTGTCTGGAAATCCAAACCGAGATTCTTTGGATAATAATTTTATATAAAAATATAAATTGTAAAAATCCAAATTTCTAAATACTATTTCTGTAATTTTCACTAAAAAAGAATAATTAATTAAAAATTTAATAAATAAAATAAAATATTTTTATAAGGGGTGGGACCCACAATTTATTTTTTAAAACACACTATATCTTTTTCTTCTCCCAGCTTTCTCCCGACAACCCATGTGCACCATTTGTTTTTTTTTTTTTTTTTAATTCTTTCTTTTTCCTTTTCTTTCTTCCTTCTTGTCCATCACACGAACTCCTCTCTCCCAAAACCTTTTCTATGCAGCTCACCAAAAGTCCAGTCACTGAACCGACGTGCTAACCAGTCACAAAGGGAGGTCTAGGAGATTCTCTAGCAGCTAGTAGCTCGCTCAGTGGCTGCCGTGTATGGACGTTTCTAGTTGCACGAATAACACAACATTTTTAGAGTTTTCTGGCGATTTAAGCGATCATTAGCCATTTTCGCCCCTCCTAGCTAGCGTATAAGGCCTTTCCCCGACTTGTACCGACTCTCCATAACCATTGATTTCCAACGAATCAATGAGCCTTTGAAGTTTTGTTAAACAATTATCTAATAAACTTTGTTGGTATTTTTGCGATTGTTTATGGAAGCGATAATGTTGTTATAAATTCTTGGATAGAAATTGTGTGAATAAAGTTAAGTGAATGAGTGACTAATATTATTAAAGATTAAAATCTGGTTTATGACAATTTTGAAGAGAAATGTTGATGTATTTCTAAATAGATTTTTGAAGTTGATATTTTTGTAATTTGGAAAACAAAATGGTATTTTCATAATCTGGCCAATTTTGGGCTGCTAGGCTGGTATGTCTGAAACTGGGCCTTGGGCTGACTTGAGAAAGGTGGTATTTTCATAAATATTTTTGAGAAGTTAGTACTTTTATAAGTATTTAGAAATATTGGTATTTTCCAAAATATCTCTAACAGTGATAATTTTGTAATTTTTGGAATTAATGCTCATTTATGGCTTGGGACCTCGAAATGAAGTTTTGACCTTAAATTTAGATTTAGTGACGTCGAAAGATGAACTTTGCTACATGACATTAATATGTTTTGAAGTGACATAAATTTTGAGACATGTTGCTCGTGAATAGTCTTATTTTGCGATGGGTTTTGGCCCGAGCCTAAATTAGTCAAGTCATATATTTAATCTAGCTAATTTGGATGTTAGAAATTCAGTGGTGAGGTCCATTTCATAATTCAAGGCTCCATTGGAAAATCAAATGTTCAAACCAAACAATCGAGGGTCTAAAAACGACCCCGACCCTCCAAACGACCAACAAATAACGCCAAACATCCTCAATAGTACCATGGTGCCATTTAGTGACTCGATTAAGATAGGGGTTTAATTACCTAATTTTGTACATGCTTTAATTTAAATTGTGCATTATGACTATTTTGTGAAAAATTGTGAGTAAAATGATATTTTGATAAACCGTTAAAAAATCTTGAATTATTCTAGGATTGAACTATGTAACTTCTATACATATTTGTAAAATTGTGATTTTGGGATAATTCGACGGATTTGCCACCCATGATATAATAAATTCCTAAATAATATCAAGTGGAGTTGGTATTATTTGGTTATGTTTTGCGTGGTTATTATATATCTTGTTGCATATTGTATAAACTATAAGATCACACATGAGATAAATCTTAGGCTTCGAATTGTTTAGTAGACGGCCAATATTCCCGCCCTTGGTGAGAGCCCGCAAACCCTAGTGGAGTCTTTTGATTACATCCTATATAGTAGGTATAAGCATTTAGTTACCCTTCTAGTTTGGTAGGGATAGATACATGAGTGTCCCTCGGTCTTCTAAGATAGGTATCAAGTAGAGAATACTTAGTACACGTAGTACGAGTTACTCTAGTTTGTGATGAGAGGATATGAGCTCATGAGATGAGATAATTTATGATATGTACAATCTTGTGCTTCTGGTTTTGGTTTTGAATATGTGATTATTTTGGATTTCAATTATTTTATAAACTTAGTTTATAAATGGCTTTTGGAAAAGATATTAATCATGCATGTTTAGTAAAAATTGCATCAATTCAAAAAGGTACTTGAGTTTCTATTGAGCATGTGAATGCTCTCCCTCCTACTTCCTTCCATTTTCAGGTGTTGAATTATTTTTAGTAATTATTATATTGGCTAGACAAGCTATTTGACTTGTGCCTGCAGTCATATTTCTATTTCCTGGTAGGTGTCTATATTCTATTTTGATTTTCTTTCCTCATTTATATATTTAGCCTAGTTTATTGTTCTTACTATGTAGATGTATAAAGGCAATAAATCTACAAATCTGAGTACTTGGAATTATAAATATTTTTTTTTATAAACTATTTTGAACTTTGGACTTATTTCACTGAAATTTATGATTTTAAATAAAAAGTCTTCAAATGAAAATTCCTCTAAAGTTTGAGTGTATATTTTATCGAGAAATTTAAACTAATGAAAGATTCTCTAATTTTGAAATTTATTTACTTTTAATGACTAAAACTTAAAAATTCTAAGTACTTGATTTTCTAAAATTTTGGAAATTATTGTTTATTACTATTTCAACTTAAAATTGCTAAAAGTTACGGCTTTAGAATATTAGTTTTGACATAAATAGATAATAAATTTGTAAAATTCCTAAGCAGAGTAAATACTTGGGTTCTACATTGTAGCCCTTAAAACATTATCATTTTCATATCAAAGGGAATCTCTTGTTTGCCCAATAAAATGACTTTTAAAATTTTAAGAAACATCTAATTATTTGGTTGAAATTTAGATTGATAAAACACTTACCCTTGTTAATATGAATCTTATAAATTTTCTAATCTCATATGTTGAACTAGTTCTGTAGTAAAACGATCATAATCCCAAGTACTTAAAGTTTTTAAAATATGCTCCCTTTATACACAAGTCCTTAGACAATAAAAACATCCTTATACACTTACTTAACAAAATATATAGAATCTGACTAAAGAGTTAACTTAGGAACAATAATAGGTTTGGATACCAACTAAGAAACAAAGATGCTACAAACATGAATCAACAACTTGTTCATCCAACCCGACTAAACAACACCTCAAGGAAGGAAAAGGAGAATAGAAGAGTGAGCTCAAAAGCCTAGTAGAAGACTCAGTTTACCATTCTAAATACCCTTTTCTTTATAGAATCTATACATGGTTAGTTAGGCTGAAAGAATAGTCAATAATTCATATGAACAAATCAAGTCTAGAAGGTTTATAAGTAGAAGCAAGACAAGTAAAGCATAGAAACCTAGATGTAGTCAGAACTAGCTCAATCTTCATGAGCTCACATAATCTCGTCACAAAGTTAAAGCAACTTGTACCATATATATTAAATGTCATATGCATGATTACTAATCCCAGAATACCAAAGGGGCACTATAGTGACTTGCCTACCAAACCAGAGGCACCATATGGCAATACCTACCTAGTGGAAGTAATCAAAAAATAGACATGGCTTTCTGCCTGGTTACCAATCTCAAATTACCAGAGGGATGCCTACTTGTCTTGCTTGCTAGACTAGAGTGGCATTGAATGCCTACACCTACTGGGTGGGAATAACCAAAAAGAAACTTGCTCCTCAAATTACCAGAGGAATGCCTACTTGTCTTGCTTGCTAGACCGGAGTGGCATTGAATGCCTACACCTACTGAGTGGGAATAACCAAAAAGAAACTTGCTCATAATAAGTACCAGCTCAAATTCCAAGCTCCAATCAAAAGCTCAAAGCCCGGGCTTCAATCCAGAGCTCAAATCCCAAGCTTAAATCTAAATACGGCAATGTATCCTGGACCTTTACATGGGTCTATGGACTTTGTATCAATGGTTAAGGATGCATACCCTACTAACTAGAGAGTCTCGTGTAGATTTATGGACTGTGCACCAATGATGGAGTCTAATCACCAACTATATGTCTCATGACACCCACGTACCCGAGGTGTGGTACTAAAGCATACATCACTACAACTATCTTAGATAACCCTACCATACTAATTATTTCCGCTCTCGAAAAACCGGCAGTATAACCACTAAACAATCCCACCTGCATGAGAAATTATCTACAAGCATCCCAGAATAATTCACACTTAATTCAATCAACCAGGTAGTTCACATAATTATCTAAAGCAATAAAATCATATTTTCAAAATATATCAACATAAATTAAGTTTTATATAATTTGGTATTAAAACTTAGTAATTAAATCCCCTTACCTCAATAGAGCAGTGATACAACTTTATGGACTATGTTTGGTGGTCGTTCAGAAGGTCGAGGGTCGTTTTTTAACTCTTGATCGCTTGCTTTGAAATGTCGTTTTTTCGATAGAGCCTCAAATCGAAAATTAGAGATCACCATTGAACTCTATTAAATTCCTCGTGTCTAGATGAGTTCGGGAAGCCTAAGTTTGTAGCATTTCATCACTGGAATCGCCATCTAAAGCCAAAAAATTTGTGGCTCTATTTGGTTCCTCGCTAGCATTCAATGCTTCCGGTGGTTGGGGAAGCTTAGCGGCAAGCTGCTGGTGATTGGGGAAGTGATGCCGGCCAACTGTGGGGATTCACAAAGGCCGGAGCTCTATTAGGCAGCGATTGGTGTTACTGGCCATTTTAGTGAGGAAGGGAGAAGAAGAGGGAGTCAGGTGCGAGGAGAGAGGAAGAAAGAAAAAGAAAAGTAGGGGTATGTGGCACCTAATATGTGGGCCACAAATTTTAAACTTAAGTTCCCGACTTAAAGTTTATCTCATTTAAGTCCTCTGAAATTGTGAAAGGGTCCTTGGTTTCGAAAATTCTTCTTAGTCAAACCCAAATTTTGGCACATTTTATTTGAATTGATCCATTAATTAATTATTATTTTATTTAGAAATGAAATTGGTTAAAGTGAACCCTGAAATAACTTTTAGTAAAGTTCTATGTTTTAGGAGTATTTTTGCAAAATAATCTTTTTACACGGTTAAGTACTGAGCTTGACCGTACAGTTCAAAAAAAATACTATTTTGCAAAAGTTCTAAAAACATAGGCTTTTTACTAAAGTTCACTTATAAAATAGCCTATTTTGCAAAGCAATCCCTTTTCTTAAAGGTTATTACGAGGGTCTACTAATTATGGACTCATGATGATAAAATGTTCTCATTCTTAAATTTTATTGAAACTAATATATCATCATTAGTGTTGTGTTATCTAACCTAAATTTACTTATATACCCTAACTAGAATACCCAGATCTTTTTTTCTTTGAATTTACCATTCCAAGGTTCTTCACCATTGATGGAGCAAATACACTGCTCCCTCCCCCCTCATTTTTTTGAAAATTATATTTTTATCATAGTTTTATTTAAAAATTTTAGTTTTACACTTAATTTGTCCTGTTGAATTTTTATAATTATAATTTTTGCCTTCTTTTTATAAATAAAATTCAATAATGTCCTTAAGGTGACCCACTAATTTTTTTATAAAATTTCTAAACTTTATTTTATTATTTTGAAATATTAAATTTTGCCCATATTTTAGATATTTTTTTGAACTCACTTTAAATACTCTTTTTAATTCTATATTAATCTACATTGATTAATGTGCTTTAAAATTAGATAAAAAAAATTTAGTGTGCCCCCCCTAAAAAAAGGGCTCTGTCACTATTCTTCACCAACCTATTCTATGAATCTTCATTGTAGCTGAAATTGGAGAAGATGAGTCGTCATCATCAAGTCTAGTTTTTGAAACTCAGATTTAGTTTTCTTTCACCATAATTGAGTTTGTTCTTAGCCAATGTCAAATTTATATTGGATGGTAGAGAGAGAGAGGTAATTTCAGATTTCTAATTTTTTAATTAAGAAGAGATCTATTTTGTAAATGAGCTGTAGTTGTCTTATTAGTAAATGAGCTATTGTTCTCTTATTAGTAATGTCCTTTTTCTCTTTTAATATCATAAACATTAAGCAAATATTGTTTTATAAAAAATATTTTTAATGAATTTCATGTAAATAAAATGAAAAACATTAATTTAATGAGCTAACTTGACTTTATAAAGTGAAAAGTTAAGAGAAATTTAGATAGATGACCAATATTTTAAATTTGATTAAGTAGATATCCACTTTTTAAATTTTATAGCTAAATATTTATATATATATTTATACTTGGTAGATAAGTATATCTACCAATTTCAGTTAATATACTGAGTATATAAATTTTTATGCTTTATACTTAGTATATAAATATATATCGGACATTTTTCTATAATATTTGAAAAATAGACATTTACTTAAATTGAGCTCAAAATTAAGTTATTTTGCTATAAGATCCAAAAGTTAACTTAATAAATTAAGTAAAATAACAATTATATATAGTGTATACATGTTTACATTAACTCATCAATTTGAAAGACTGCTTTATACATGTCAATTTTAAACCAACACAGTCATTTGGGTTGAGACAAACACAACAATATAAATAATCACCTTTGGAAAATAAAGAACGAAAATATGTTCTTTAGTAAATAAAATAATAAATAGCTTACAAAATATATATGTTTTTTGGGATAACCTTTCAATTGTGATTCATCCAATTCCATAAGTAAATATATACACACTCTGAAGATTCAAAATTAACTAAAAGATCCGTTTCTTTATAAAAGTCCTCTTTTGACCTAAAAAAAAAAATGTTGGATTGCATACTAAGACGGAGCTTTCAATAATCAGATGAGATCTTATAAAATAAATAAAAAACAGCTACTTAAAAAAAAATAGGAAAAAGAAAAACGAAGCAAAGCTTTAGAAAAAACATTTGGGTAAGGAAGGGGGGTTTAAATTTTTGGCTCCCATTTCACCCTAATACCAAAATCAAAATCATAATGTTGGTCCATGAAACGTGTTTGACTTGAAAGGTCCCTAGATGCTAGATTTATTAGGCTTTTTGCTATTGCTATATAAAACTATTATCAAGATAACTCTACATATGTATACGTTATAGTAATACCCAATTAAACCCAACTAAGTGAAATAGTTTTTCATAGCTACTGACTGAATAAGTTGAAAATTGTGTAACTTAAAAATAAAAAGGTTGAAAATTGTGTTGTGAAAAATAGTTAATAATCAGCTCGAGGCTAGCTCTTATATGATATTTCTTAGATGGACAATACATTACATTACATAGGAGATCATTTCCTTGAAAACATTTTTATTTTCTGTTTTTTTATTGGTTTTCAGAAAATGAAATGAAAAATGAAAATGCTCTTTAGATCTTCGTTTGAGAAAATTTCTACAATTTATTTCATTATTAAAATGAAATAAAAATTTTGCTAAGCAAATCTTGACGGTCAACTTTATTTATTTATTCAGAATCTTGGTATTCATTATGAATGCAAAATTATTTATTTTTTCTTTTGGTATTATTGTGCTGCCTAGAGCATTTCTGATTATAATTAAATTGAATTAATTAGAAGCTAAAAACTCAGTTTGTAATAAGCTTAATTAATATGGAAAAGTATATGGAAATGGTTGGTTTCGCAGGCTAATCTCTTAAAAGGGCCGTGAAAAGTAGTTGACCGGATTCTGTAATAACCACTTTTGAAATTTTTCTATCAAAACAATTCGCTTCCAAAAACTGATTTTCAGACAGCAAATTATGAAATAATTGATATAAAACAGGTTTACGAAATTATCTCTTGATAGCATCACGGGTTGTAAAAGATATCCCAATAGGGCTTCCCTTTGATGTGTATGCTCACAATGATCGCCAAAAGAACTACAAATTAATAAAGATACAAAACCTACACGTTCCAGATTATGTCTTTAATTTCCGTTTAAAGGGCCGCATTCCCTCGATCGTTCTCCAACCTCCATTATCACTTATCAGCAGTACTTAAAGGACTAATTAAAAAGTTTCAGAGGGTTTGCGTAGACAAGTATATTAATTTTTCTTTTTTATGTTAGATAATTAATGTTACTTTTATGACAACATGAATCTTATTTGATGAATTAATTAACATAATAGAGTCAAATGTTTTACAATTCCAAAAGATTTTAGAGCTATATATGCCCAAATTGATCAAACCGATTAGTGTAGTTTGAATTTCTTCTAAAGTCTTCTTGCCCATCAAATAGAAGGAATTAACTTAATAAATTGGGTTGGTTAACAATTTCTTCCCTCTAAACCGACCATGAAAATTTATAGAGTTTATACATTAAATTGTTTGAAACTATTTGATACATCTTTCCACTCGATCTTTGTGGCATGAATGTTTGAAATTTTAAGTTCACTGTAGGCATATAGTGGCCTCCATAAACCCTTTACAGTAAAATGGCCCATGTGGCAGCTTATTAAGGGAAAAGGTTTGAATTGTCCATTTCATTATTAACTGAGCTCAACATCTGCAACAAGATATTATTTTAGTAGATTAATTAATGGCTAGCTCCACTGTCCAAATTACAAATCCAGTCCATGTGAAACCTAATTAGTTGATCAGTTTGTTGAAAAAAAACGAGTTTATGAGTGAAAATAGCTGTAACTAAATTAAATATTGTTATTGTATAAATCTAGGAATCTGTTCATGATAAGAGATTTAATTAATATCCTTGTTGACTTCTATAAATTTAATCAGAAATTTGTTAATGCAGCATAAATGCAGCTTCAGTCAAGACTATATTATATAAATGTTACTTCGAAGGAAACGTGAATGCGATTATTAAATCATTGATTGATGTAATTCAATCCAACTAGAAATCCTCTTAATATCGATATTATATATAAGTTCTAAATTTTGTTACATAATTATTTTGCTTTACCTGTTGAGCGATTAATGCCAAAGATGTGGCTTCGGGAAGAACAGTAGCTGGACACATTTATATAAGTCAATTTTTATAAGATTATATTTTGATTGGCATTGAAAAAGGACGATATAAGATGCGAGTAATCCAAGCAACCTACCTAGATGTGATGCAACGAAATTAATTCCATTAACAACTCTATCTATATGTGCCTAATTTCTGGCATTACAAGTTGATGCGTATATATATAAAAGTGCAGTTTTCAACTTCTAGTGTATTAACTACTAAAATAGAGTAATCAAAAAAGGCAAATTCTAGTGTATTAACTATTAAAATAGAGTAATCATACAAGGCAAATTCTATCTCTCTCATAATCAGACTGAGTTCCACACGGTAAGGAAACTGAATACTTCCAAAATTTATAGGACCTTTATTTGGATTTGGGAATGATATATTGGAGAGTGTAATATATATACCATATATGATCAACACACTGACGCATTTCGGATATATATATTTTCTATATTCATAATATAGATTGCACTATTATAGATGGAGGAACTTTGATCATAAGTTGATTAATAATGGAGGAACTTGCATTATGTCAAAACAATTAAATACGACTTTCTTTGAAGATAAATTAAATAATACTATTAAACGCCACTTTAGACATTTTTGTTCTTGTCAATATGTTTTCTTATTTACTTGACAAGAAAAACCTTTTATTAGCAAGATGGATAACTTAAAGAGAAACGATAATATTGTTTCAATTAATAATTAGCATACGAAGATAGAATAATTTTTGGTTTTAGTACTTACATATATGACTGGCCGAAAAGGAGAATATTGATCCTAAATTAGTGTATGTACATATCACTTGAATTAAGAAGAAAATAACACGCCAGTAATTGTTAGAACCAGAATTAATTATGTGAACTTAGCTTAAAGGAAAAAAAGTGAAAAGTACTCTATCTAACACGTACAAGTACGTTGAAACTCAATAAATCTCAATTCACAAGTTTTATGACTTTGCATTGGGGAGAATCACAACCACCAGACCTTTTGTCTCCTTCAAAATACTATAATAAATAAAATGGCGTTTCACTGTTCTTTCAAATCTTAAACTAGCACAGACTAACATGCAAGTTCCATGACCTCAAATTCAAACAAAAAGCATATTCCCCGCACGTGTATGTACGTGTGAACACTACTGAGATCTTAATAATATACACCTAAATTAAGGAAAAACACAGCTAAGAGAGCATTCATAGACAAATATACCACATTCCAACTTAAACTAAAACCTTGATCTCGAACAGCTAGCTTTAATTTGGATCAGTTCACGCTGCATATATTTGATTGCACAAGTACCATTCTAGATAGTTAGTCGGAACACGACAAGGTACTAATATATTATCTTGTAGCCTAAGCTTGAGAAAACTTTCTGTGTGAATGGCCTAGCTATATATAATTTGATGAGGAAACAACTGGGAAACAAAGAAACACATCAAAAGGAACATGAAATTATAACCCAAAAATAAATATAAGATCAAAAAATTTTACCCACAAAAAAAAAAAAGAGTCACAAGACAATTAATTATAGAGAAAACAAAATACAGAAATCTAATATTACTTCTACCATTTTGTTTTAATCAAAATAGGGAACATTGTCACTCGAAATGGAGCTATAACCTGTCGTATTAGTGGAAGGTGTATATAGAGAAGAAGTTGAAGACGTAGTCGAAGACGACGAAACAACAATAGAAGGAGGCGGCGGCGGTGGAGGTGGCGGGGGAGCAGGCGGCTGAGAATGAGAAATAGCTTGAGGCACCGGTAGTGAAGCAATGGAGACCACACCATGATGAACATGAGGAGAAACTAAATTAGCTAACCCAGCTTGATGATGAGCAGTACTAGTTGTAGTAGTAGAGGACGAAATTATGTGATGACTAGTAGCCTCTCTATATTTGTATCTCAATATCTCAGTCCGTACAGCATTAAGCTCCGCTTGAAGAGTTTGGATTTGCTGTTGCAAGGCTGATATTAGCCCCATGCACCCGTATACCGGATCTCTCAGCCTCAAGTTTGCTTCATAAACCAAACTATTCGCGGCATCGGCTCTTTGGCTCTCTGGCAATTCCTATACAGATAGGTAATTAAACTATATCGATAACAATGAAAATTAATAGTACGTGTGATCAAAATTAAGACTAAAAGAATATATATGTATATATATAGGAGCTAATTAAGACTATAATTAGTACCATAAGCATCTTGGAAACGTTACTTGCACCGAAGACTTTGTGGACGGCGGCGAATTTCTGAGGCTCTTGAGGGGAGAAGTAGGGAGAAAAAGGGCATTCTTCGGCGCATCTTCGTCTCAAAAGCTTACATGCCGCGCAAGGTGTTATGGTATTCAAAGTCCCCGGTGGACCAAAAGACTGTACTCTTCTTCCCATAATTTGATCAGAATTAGTATTATTAGGTGCATCAGCCCTGATCCTCTTCCCTATTTCATCCAAACCCTCCCTATATGACCATGAGAAAAACTAGCTGAGTCAAAAACAAAAAATAACTAAAAATTATGAATTTTAAGAGGAGTTAATAAATGATGTTATAACAAAGTATATATTTAGAAGGAGCCAAAAAATGGGTTAGAGTTTATTGAATAATAGTACTTTGGGGGCTTAAGTATAAGATTTGAAATGGAAAAATATATATATATATGTATGTAATAATATAGTTAGTTAATTTGTTGATGACAAGTAATAATATGGGGTTACCTGTCTCTGGACATCCAAGCATAATAATAGAAGTATATAGTAGTCTTGGTGAAATGATGAGGTGCAGATCCAGTATAAGTGAGGGGGAGCTAGAGGTTGTCTGGAACTGGGAAGAAAGAAAAAGAAGTTTAAGAATAGGGAAAGGAGTGCTTAAAAAGCAACTAAGGTAAGCCAAAAGTAGGTCAACGAGTCATTTCTATAGGAAAAAAACAAAAGAGGTATTATAAGAAAAAGGCTCAAGTATCTGATTATGACGACCAAGTCGGTGATATATGATTTGTAGTTTATATTATAAACTAATATTATATATATCCTTGGGATTTCATTAATTAATTTGGTCATAGACCCAGAATCGTACGTGTGCACTACGTGGTTCATACGCAGGCGGTAAAGTTACATAAATTACAAGTAACAAATAATTATTTTGCTAAAAAATTAATGTGTATGTTTGTTAACATATACCACTGGTTTAATTAGGATCTGCATTTGAATTGTGGTTCACAGAATAGCAAGCTAAATATTCAAGTCAGCGTCAAGTTATAGATAATGGGTTCACAATTATCTCTGGAGCCAGAGATCTATTATCAAATGTATCAAGTTGGATTATTTTTCCTTTTTGTATTTTCAAAGAATAATTCAAGTTTGAAAACAAGTACGTGTGAAACAAAAACTAAATTTAATATGTAAATAGATGTTATGTTTATTGGATCTATGATTAGTTTTAAAAATTGACAGGTAATTTATATATTTAGCTCCTGACTTACTTTTATTAATTTTTTGCAAGTGGATGGAGATAATTAGTCAGTCTTCTTAAGTATAAGCTAATGATTATATATTAAGCCGATTCTGACCACCCAGTACTATATATATTCCACCTCTATGCTGGGTTCACTAATTGAGAGGGATGATAGTTAAAATTTTGGGTCCCTAGTTTTTGTAATTGTTTTATATTTTGTCTCACATTATTTATATATGAATATTTGAGGTTTACAGTTGGCTATAAATAAAATTTTCTGTAATTAATTTTTAATCATCCCAAAATTAGTTTCCTTATTGGTGAGGACCTTTATTCTTAAGGACCTCCGTAGTTTTGTTTTTATCATTTTTCCCATTTGTTTCTGAGTTTTTACATTATAATCCAGATTTTGTATTTTCTCTTTTTGAAGTTAGTGAAGTGGTCAGCAACATCCCGATGACGTAAATAATTTGCCGAACCTCGCTAAATTTTGTGTTCTCTTTTATTTTTGCATTTAGTATTTTCTGCTCATTTTCTGCTTTTGTTAATTTCAATAGCTAGTTAGTAGTTTATATTTAATATTATCTTAGTATTAAATATAAGCATTTGGAGTAATTGTGCTTCCACTGCACAACAAGTAGTATTATCACAACCCAAATCCTAAGCCGTGATTTTTCGATAATTTTGAGTGTAAATTAATATAAATAAAGAATTTTACAAAATTCAGAGAAAATCAAGTACTTGAATTTTCATTTTAGTCCTCAAATCGTTGGAAATTCTGTATGAAAGATGTTCATATTTAGTTTAGTTTACCCAGAAAGAAACACCAATTAGAATTCAAGAAAAATATAGTTAATTTGTACGAAAACTTGGTTTAGTAAAAACTTTAATGTTGATTAAAATGAAGTTCGCAAACCTTGAGAGTCCAAGAATTGATTTACAGAATTAATCAAAATTCCAAGTACTTAAAATTTAAAAAAATATGCTCTTTGGGAACTATAGGGTCCCATTTATACACCAAATCCTTAAATAGTAGTAAATACATCCTCATACATTTACTTAGCATTGACAACAAACTTGGCTAAATAGTTAAAAACGAAAAGAATGGAACAAGTTATAAGAACCAACTGAAGAGGAATAGGAATAAGACCGCAACGTAAACCAAGCAACTTGCCTGGCCATCGAGACGATTGACTCGAATGAATGATCACCTGAAAAGAAGGAAAATAGGAGGGGTGAGCTCAAGAGCTCAGTAGGAAAGCTGCTACCTCATGTAAAAACTCTTTTAGTGATAGAAAGCCCCTGCATGGTCAGTTTAGTCCAAAACCATGTTTATGTACTTATACATGTTCATTTCCAAAGCTGATAGTCTGTATACATATATATATATATAAATATATATATAACTAAATATATATATATATAGAAATATGTTATCCAAAATCAATAGTCCGTCATCATATACATATATATATATATACATATATAGATATATAGAAAACATGATATTGAAAAATCAATCAGTCCACAAACACATGACACAAATCTATTTATACCCATGAGTTCACCACCTCTCATCAATGGAAACCAGGGTGTTGGCACTACGTGTACCATACAACCTGCCTGACACCTAGCCCATAATTGGAGGGGACACCCGTGTGTCGCCTACCAAACCTGGAGGGGTAACCGCATTGCCTACACCTGCCAAATAGGGAGGTAATCAAAAGAAATACCCCGCGCGGGTTCACAGACTCTCACCGTCGGTGGGGCTACAGCGCCACATTATAAAAAAACCTCATGATGCTAACCTAGGACTCACGTGTGATCCTATGACATGTGTACTCTGAACTGATATATAAAAGTAGCCATGCAGTAATTTAAGTTCAAATGATGCTCTGGTTTTTTTTAATAAAATAGTTTATTAAATTTTGTAAAAACAATGGGTAGCATAACGACCCTATTTTAACATACCCAAAAATAACCTACACTCAAAAATTCTCAGAGCAATCCAATATATAAATCATACCATCACAGATATTTAAAAGTTATAAAATCACATTTGTTCTCATATATTGCAAAAAGTAAGTTTTATTCACAAACGACGTAAAAGAGAAGTAACTGAATCCCTACCTCACTAGAATAGCGATACCACACTATTGGATGCTTAAGGTGTCGTTGCACGATCACTCGGAGGGTCGGGAACTAATTTCATGCCCTCGATCACTTACTTGAGAAAAATCAGCTTCTCAACGGAGCTTCGAATCAATGAACAGATCTCTCCATTGAATTCCTAATGTCCAAAATAGCTATGTTAGACATATAACTCGACTAATTCGGGTCTGCGCATGACACACAAAACTAGATAAAATCTTAGCCGTTAGATATTGATTTTCATGTCGGTCACCAAATATAGTCAATATATATATATATATATATATATATATATATCAAACTTCTCCATTTTCTGAGTACATTCCAAAAATGATAACAAAAATAAAATCTAACGATTGGATCAAAAACTAAAATTCAAAACTCAAAATACCCAAAAATGGCAACTTTCAAACCGAGCAAAATGAGATCGTGAAATATATACCTTGAGGTTCCCCTCGACGATACGAACTCAACGAGCCCAAGAATGCGACCTAAAACGGTTGGAATTGTCGCCGGAAATCAAAACTCCTCGCCGCCAAAAACGGCATTTTTCGGCAATGTCCAGCTCGGCGGTGACCGGGGATCGGTGGCGTGGGCAGTAGGCAGCGTGAGGGGAGCTTAACCAGTAGCTAGCCTAGTCGGATGGTGGGTGAGGTGGTGGTGGTGCTCCTTTAGCTGAGAGAATGAAAGAGAGAGTGAGAATGAGGGAGTGAATTGGGAGGGGGAGGGGACGAAGGGGAGAGAGAGTGTGTGTGTAATGTATATATATATATAATTAGTTTTTTTTTTGAAAAAAATCTGGTCAAATGACCATATTACCGTTAAAAAAACTAGGATTTTACAGGTATCAGAGCAGCAGATTCGCCCTAGGCTTTGTTTTGTAGCTATATTAGCAGAAATGACAGAATCTTTGTCAACACCAGCAAAGACGAAAACGGTGACTAGTGCAAAAATTGATGTGGAGAAATTTGATGGTCGAAATAACTTCGGCTTGTGGTAATGCGAGGTATTGAATAGTTTATGTCAATAAGATCAGGATATTGCTCTGGAAGAGACGAAACCAGAGAAGATGGATGATAAAGAATGGGAGAGGATCAATCGTCAAGCTTGTGATACGATCCGCTTATGTCTTTGTAGAGAACAGAAGTATCCATTCATGAGGGAGACTTTTGCAAGTAAGCTGTGGAAGGCGATCGAGAACAAGTACATGAAGAAGAGCAATGAGAACCGACTATACTTAAAGAAGAGACTTTTCCACATCCAGTTGAAGCCTGGTACGACTATCAGTGACCACATTGATACTTTCAACCAATTGATTGCAGATTTGTTGAATTTAGATGAAACCTTCAAAGATGAGGATAAAACAATGCTGCTGATTGGGTCTTTTCCTGATGAGTTAGATCATCTCTGTATTACGTTGCTTCATGGGAACGAAAAATTGTTCTTCGATGAAGTGAGTGCTACATTGTACAATCATGAGATTCGGAAGAAAGATCAGAAGGAGAATAAGGACGTGCCAGCAGAAGTGCTTACAGTCAGAGAACATAGTCAAAGGCATAAGCAGAAGAAAAAGGGTAGATCTCGTTCGAAGGGAAGACCTGGTAAGGATGAATGTGCCTTTTGTCATGAGAAAGGACATTAAAAGAAAGATTGTCCGAAGTTACAGAATAAAGGCAAGGGCAAAGCTACTTCTGATGCATGTGTAGCTGAAGTTGAAGATGATGAGTCAAATTTTGCTCTAGTTAGTCAACCGATGATGTCTCAGCATGACGAGTAGATTTTAGATTCGGGGTTGCACTTACCATATGTGTCCTCACAAGGAGTGGTTCTTCAACTTTGAAGAGCTAAATAGTGGAGATGTTTACATAGGAAATGATGAATCATGTAAAATAGTTGAGGTAGGTTCAATTCGATTGAAAAATCATGATGGATCGACTAAAGTTCTGACAGATGTTTGGTATGTACTGAAATTGAAGAAGAATCTCATCTCTTTGGAAGCTTTAGAATCCAAAGGTTTCTCTATGACTATACGAGATAGAATTCTAAAAGTCACTTCAGGCTCTTTGGTGGTGATGAAAGGTACAAGAAGAAATAACTTGTATTACTACAATGGTAATATAGTTATTGGATCAGTTGTTGCGTTTTCTGAAGATGATAAAGCTTCAGAAATTACCAAGTTATGGCATATATGTTTGGGACATGCAGGGGAAAAAACTTTCTTTAGTTTGGTGAAGCAAGGCTTACTGAAAGGAGCGAAGCCCTACAAGTTGAACTTTTGTAAATACTGTATTCTAGGAAAACAGACAAGAGTGAAGTTCGGCATAACAATTCACAATACTGAGGGTATTCTGGATTATGTTCATTCAGATGTGTGGGGACCTATCAAGATAGCTTCTTTGGGAGGTATGCACTATTTTGTTACTTTTGTCGACGACTTTTCCAGAAAAGTTCAGATGTATGTAATAAAGAATAAGGATGACGTGCTTGAAGTTTTCCTTAAATGGAAAAAGATGATTGAGACTCAGACGGGTAGAAAGATCAAACAACTTCGATCAGACAATGGTGGAGAATATAGGAGTGATCCATTTTTGGGAGTTTGCCAGTCTGAAGGTATTGTGTGTCACTTTACAATCAAAAAAGTACCACAACAGAATGGGGTGGCAAAATGCATGAATCAGACTATGCTAGAGAAGGTTTGGTGTATGTTGTCCAATGCTAGATTGGGCAAAGTTTTTTGGGCTGAGACAATTACGTATGCGTGTCATCTCATTAATCGTTTACCATCGACTGCAATTAGAGGCAAAACCCCTCTTTAGGTATGGTCTGGAAAACCTGCTAGTGATTATGATTCTTTACATGTCTTTAGTTCCACTGCCTATTATCATGTAAAAGAATCCAAGTTGGATCCAAGAGCTAAGAATGCACTATTTATGGGCATCAGCTTAGGTGTAAAGGGATACCGACTTTGGTATCTAAGTTCGAGGAAGATTTTATTTAGCAGGGATATTACTTTTGATGAGTCTGTCATATTGAAGAAGATAACAGAAGACCAAGAGAAGACCATTAGTATTATGCAACAGATGGAGTTTGAGAAAACAACAATAGTATTCCCAGCTAATATTGTTGAAAATAGTGGAGATACTCCATTGGTGGAGGAGGACACTGAAAATGAAGAAGAGGTTCCGACCTAAGAGCCTCAATAGCAGCAAAAATCAATTGCACATAATAGGCCAAGACGTAAAATTCGTAAACCTGCTCGATTTGTTGATATGGTAGCCTATACACTTCCCATTATAGATGATGATGTTCCTTCCACGTACAAAGATGCAGTCAAAAGTTCAGAAAATGAACAGTGAAAGAAAGCAATGGAGGAAGAAATGCAGTAAGAATGAAACTTGGGAACTAGCTCAACTACCGAAGAATAAGAAGGCAATTAGGTGCAAATGGGTATATCAAAGAAAGAAAGATTTCCTGATAAGAATGATGTTCGCTTCAAGGAAAGATTGGTAGCAAAAGGCTATGCTCAGTTAGAAGGAATTGATTACAATGAAGTATTTTCTCCAGTTATTAAACATTCCTCCATTAGAATTTGGTTAGCCTTGGTAGTGCAGTTGGATCTTGAACTAGTTCAATTGGATGTGAAAATCACGTTTCTACATAGTGATTTGGAAGAAAAATCTATATATCTCAGCCAGAAGGATTCAAGGTTGCTAAAAAAGAAAATTGGGTTTGTAAACTGAAAAGATAACTTTATAGGCTGAAACAATTACCAAGGCAGTGGTACAAGTAATTTGATCAGTTTATGATGGGTCAGAAGTACACAAGAAGCGAGTTTGATAGTTGTGTGTATTTTTGCAAGCTACAAGGTGGATCTTTCATTTATCTACTCTTGTATGTTGATAGCTTCGAGGAGTCAAGAAGAAATTTAGAAGTTGAAGACTCAATTGAATTAAGAGTTTGAGATGAAGGATTTTGGTGAAGCAAAGAAGATTCTCGGTATAGAGATTAGCAGAGATAGAGAGAGAGGCAAGATTAGTTTGACTCAGAAGCAATATCTGAAGAAAGTATTACAACGTTTTGATATGACTGAACAATCAAAATCTGTTAGTACATCACTTGCTCCTCATTTCAAGCTTAGTGCGTCTTTATCCCCGAGTACAGATACAGAGCGAGAGTACATGTCACAAGTTCCATATTCAAATGCGATTGGTAGCTTGATGTATGCGATGGTGTGTACGAGACCCGATATTTCACATGCAGTTGGAGTTATGAGCAGGTTTATGCATGATCCAGGTAAAGATCATTGGCAAACTGTGAAATGGATTCTACGGTACTTATTGAAGACTGTAAAAGTTGGTTTGATTTTTGAGAGGGATGATAGACTTGGTCAGTGTACGGTTGGTTATGTTGATTCCGATTACGTTAGTGATTTGGATAAACGTTGATCAACTACTGGATATGTATTCACATTTGCAAGAGCACTAATTAGTTGAAAGTCTACTTTACAATCTACAGTTGCTTTGTCAACTACAGACGGAGTATATGGCAATTACAGAGGCTGTGAAGGAAGCTATTTGGTTACAAGGATATCTGGAAGAACTAGGAGTTGTTCAGGAGCATGTCTGTATTTATTCTGATAGTCAGAGTGCTATTCACTTAGCGAAGAATCCAGTATACCATGTACGTACGAAGCATATTGATGTCTAACATCATTTTGTGCGAGAGATTATTGATGAAGGAAAGATACTGCTTCAGAAGATTGAGACTGCTGAGAATCCTGCAGATATGATGACCAAGGTGGTGATATCGATCAAGTTCAATCATTATTTGGACTTGATCAACATCCTGCAAGTTTGATGGCGCCTTTCGGCGCATAAAGTGGTGTTGCTGTAATGGATAGAGGATACGGGAATTGAGGAAATTTGGACGGGACCTGCTAACTCGCCAAGTTGGAGATTGTTAGAATTTTGACTTGTTAGTTTTTGTAATTATTTTGTACTTTGTCCCACATCGTTTGTGTATGAATATTTGAGGTTTACAGTTGGATATAAATAAAGTCTTCTGTAATTGGTTTTTAATTATCCCAAAATTAGTTTCCCTATTGGTGAGGACCTTTATTCCTAAGGACCTCCATAGTTTTGTTTTTATCCTTTTTCCCACCCTTTTATCCATTTGTTTCTGAGTTTTTGCATTATAGTCTAGATTTTGTATTTCTTCTTTTTAAAGTTAGTGAAGTGGTCAACAACACCCCGAGGACTTAGGTAATTTGTCAAACCTCACTAAATTTTGGGTTCTCTTTTATTTTTGTATTTAGTATTTACTGCACATTTTCTGCTTTTATTAATTTTAATAATTAGTTGATAGTTTATATTTAATATTGTCTTAGTATTAAATATAAGCATTTAGAGTAGTTGTGCACAACAATGATTAATGATCACTTGCTGGGTTTCCTTAGTATTCTTTTGTCTCCAAATGTTCAATCTCTCAATTTATTTCTTAAAGTCTAATAGCACGTAATAGCCGTGGTTAGACATGCACTAAAAACAAATTACAAGTCAAATGTATGAATTTAAAGATAAGTCCTCTCTTATAAGTGCTCCTATTACATTAATTCAAATCTATAAGACTTCATAGCCGCAAGTCCTCAAACGAAAATTTTTCCATTAAAAAAAAAAGGACAAACTTATTGATGTTACGAATTTAAAGGAGGGCCGGCTTATTCATCCGACATCATAATATTCCTCTTTGTCTCTCCATTTGCTACTATAAGCAACATCAGATCAATGGTTTTTGTTAGAACAAGGCTACTAACTGTAAAACTTGCACAAAAAACTTATATCAATAATATGAACATTTACGTTTTATCTCAAAGTGCAGAATTACAGTATTAACACCGTATTATTAGTGTAATTTTTTGTACAACTTTTTAATGTCAGTACAGTTAACATCAACGAATTGGCGTCAAAGGAGGAATTATAGACTGAAAGATTGTACATGCGTAGGAAAATAATAAAGGGATATTGATGTTAGGGATCAACTTTTATCGCAAATTTTTAATGTAAATGTTTTTGACATGTGAGTTTTCATATTATTAAAATTTATTATTAATAAATGTCATATATAATATTCTTCAATTGACAACTCACTCGACTCGCGTGAGTTGTTATTTAAAAGTTGAGATAAAAATTGAGTCGCCAGCATTATTCATTATAAATTAAAAGCGTTAGTTTGCCTACGTGCATGAGCTATTCATTATAGAAGGGAACGTAAGCAATCTAACGGCGTTTAATGTGATTAAAAAATATGTGATTAACTTCCTCCTATAAATGGACCGTATATATATTCATATCTGATAGTTGCTAAGTTCGTTTTGAATCAAAATCTGTAATCCAATTTTGGTAGTAATAAATGTACGATGTATCATGTTAAAATTAAAATTTTAAAAATGATAAGTATAGTTTCTGACTTTAGATGATAGTGTCATTAATTAGTTATTAGTCTGGACACAAAGTAAACCACTAAATTTGTAATGACTGTTTACTTCCGATTAAAAAAACTAAATATTAAAATGAATGTGAGAAATACAATTGATAACAAAATCATGAATTATCTCATTAAATGCTCTTCTAATTGGAATTCAAATTAAAATGTGGTGATCTCAACTGGAAGGTACGTTTCTCGATTTCTCATGATTCTCTTCTACACTCGACCTTAATAGGGTGGTCTTTCTCCCACATAAGCGGTTCATAGTGCATAATATTATTTAAGAAGAAATCCCCTTCTTATTTTTGGTTAGAACTTTTTCTTTCCTTTTTTTTTTTTTTGGTTGCCGGGGGAGGGGGGTGGTGGTGGTTGATTTTGGTTAAGAAAGCAATACTTTTTATTTGGTTAAGCTGGTCATCCAGAATGCGCTTAACTAGCTAGGCTACGTTTAAAAATTTTCATGTGTAAGTATTTTTCTTTTTAAAAAAAAAGAAGAACTTATTCAATGATTTCCATTTGTTACAAATTAAAAAAAAATATTGTTATTGTCTAATCCACGTCCTACCTGATCAAAGATAATAAGTTTTCACGCCGACTTATAGTGTGACTCGAATCTAGAACTAAAATTCTAAATAATGAGTGCTACATAGAGGAGAGTTAAATTTAACGGTCATTTGATAATTAGTTTTCTCGATCAATTTTACATTTTGGATTTATCGCAAATAATAACATATATCCTTTCACACATTTTGGATTTATCGCAAATAATAACATATATCCTTTCACACAAAAACTAAAAATATATAGTTAATAGTTACGTAGTCTGACACTGCAGGCCGAAAGAACAATAGAAATAACAATAAAATAGCTAGAGTCGTCCTTGTTCTTGTTTGACTTTGACCCGTATTTAGAGGCTAACAAGTCGCTTATTTGTATGCTGTCCTGCCCAATTGATTTGCTTGTGATAATTTAATTCACTTGCTAAATGGTAACACGAGTGGACTAATACTACTACTATATTTATTGGTTAGTTTTCCAATTCTAAACCCTAGCTTCAAATTCCGTCATCGATCAATGTATTAATCCGACTAATTTTTACTGGAAATTCAAAAGGCAAATAATATCATCTGGTTGGTTTTGAATGAATTGTAGCTAGATAGTAGGAAATATATTATATATTGTCTATCCATACCGTGCATATATATACGTACCTCAAGAAAAATAATGAACTCATTAGAATTATGTCTATCGAAATTGTGGCTTTCAAAAAAATGAAAATAAATAAAAGAGAGAAATTAGTTACCGGCATTCGAGTATAGGATGTGAAATACTAGCATATCGGACCGGTAAAAATGACAGTTTTTTTTTTTCGTGGTAAAAGCAGAATGACAATTTGAACTATTTGATCAAATTTGTATCTGTACTGGCGGACGGGTCGGGCCACAAAAAAAATAGAGCTTGGGTCCGTTGGCCTGCTGGGCTCTTAGGCGGGCCAAGACCGGGTCGGGCTGTTTTGGCCTGTGCTCGATCCTTTTTTTTTAAACAGAGACCCATAATGGGTCTTAGAAAATGGACTGGACCAGGCCGAGATTCCCAAGCTCAACTCGGGCCTACTTATCAGGCTCCGCCCTAATTGCCAGCTCTAATCTATACATTTATCCTTTCTTTTTATTAGGCATCAAATCCATATCAAAAGGTGGACCAATAATTAATACTAACAATTCCGTGATCACATATATGTAGCATAAGGATTGAATTTGAGTGAACCAGGGATCATTTCTTTAGGGTCACTTTTCCTGTGTTGTGAGAACTCTAATGGGCCTAAACCAATACCGAAATCTCCGACATGGCCTAACTCAATAGGGAAAAAGTATGAGTAATTATATAGCAAAATGACAAATTTTTACACTTTAGTTTAGCAAATGTCCGTATTTGTTTAATAATTTATCTACGTTTATATTGATTTTTACAATATTATAATACATAAATATATCAGTTTTTACACTCATTACGTCAGTTTTTTGACTAATTATATCATATGTATTTATAAGGTTTTATACTTAGTATATGATATAGTGAATACGAAATATAAGTACTGAAACTATATACTATATATTTTCAGCCATTTTGGGACAAAATTTAAAAAACATATACTTACTTAAAGGAGCCCAATATTTGGTCACTTCGCTTAGAGCCCAGAGCCGAAATATATGGGTTATATGATTTGCAGACTCTGGTCTACACGAGAATGGCCAATTTTCTAAAAGTTGCTAATTATAGTAGTTTGTTTTTTAAAATTTTTATATTCGGGTATATTAGTCAATATATTGCATATATTCAACTGATATTTGTTGTATAATTGGAAAATTAATTGATATAACCAGTCATAAAAATTGATTTAAAAAACAGACATTTTTTTAAAAATTTCTGTCCTGAACAGGTACACACTAATTTTCCTTGAGGATTTGCGTCTTCAACTGGCCATACTGTTAAACCTAGAAATTCTTTAAAAAAAAATTAAAAAAAAAAGTAGAAACGAAAGGAGAAGAAAAGAATATATAAATTAACAAGATATATTTAAAAAAAAAATAAATAAGGGCAAAAAGGGCACTTGACAATCCAAGAATAATTGAATCTGCCGATCAACAAATTATTCTGAGACTAGAAGACACTAAATTCGTCTATTGATCAGGGGTATATGAATCCTTAATTTCAAGGACCAAAGGGCAGGTAATTTGGGGCCTAGGAGGTATGATCGTTTCATTTGCTTGTGTCCTAATTACTATATATGTACTTTGATTACGTAATAACGCATGCATATAATACTAGATCAAGCTACTAATAAACGCTAGTTTACAAGTGCTTACTTCAATTATATATATGGCCAATTACCAACGCGAAACAGCCCAATTAACAATACAGTCCAATTGGCAAAACCATGTGGTGATCATGTGGAGGTTTTTCTAGTAATAAATGTTGTTTATAACTGCCACGTACATAGGCGTTTTAATATGAATACCTCGTTATGTATGGCATCAGAAGCTTCCAGGTCTGCGCCTTCTTTGTCTTTTCGAAATTGACATGCCTTTTTTTTTTTCCCCCCTAATTAATTTTCTTTATATGAGCTCAGGGATTTCAACTCTATAGCTCTCTTTTATCAACAGTATTGTGATCATCAATTAAACTGAGTAATTTATAAGTAACCACAGATATCTCATAATTAAAGCATTCAAGGTAGATGAGATGAAATTGATTTAAGTACTTGCAAGACAAGAGCGTAGCAATTAACCCAAATTAAGAAGTCCTCTATTACATTTATTTATTATTCATCATTTGTATTGATGAAAAACTTATAAATATATATATATATATATAAAAGTTTCTAATTCAATAGGTATTTTTTTTACTTAGATATTTTCTGTAGAAAGACGTGTATTATTAATAATATTTTTTTATTTTTTATTATAAAAAATATATATAATAAATTTTAATTAGCTAAAATGAAATAAAAAAAAAATTAGCTCCTGGCCTGGTGTCCATGTATATATGCACGCATCTTGTTTTTTTTTTTTTTTTGGGTACATATATATACACACGTCTATTTTGTTATTCCCGAACGATTTAGATCTGCTTGATCCAGGAGTAGATTCTTATTAATAATTAGATAACAACGTTTAATTTATAATTTTGGCTAGGATTCAAATGATGTTGACATGATAACATTCCCTAGGCGAAGTTGCATGCAACTACCTTTGATATCTGTCTCACTTTTTCGTCTTTTAAGTTACAAAAGTGGGTCAGTAGAAGTACGTATACTAACTACATATAAATTAATAGCTTTGAATGAGTCCAAAGGATGTAAAATAGGTTTTCGTAGATTAGAAGTAAGCTTTTCTGGTTGACTAAAAAGATGCATGAAGCATTCACGGAAAAGTGAAATATGTATGTTGGAAGTTTCCTCAATATTTGAACACGTACCATCATTAAATTTTTTTAATTAATTTATTTCTTCCATAGAGGAGCCATGTATTTCTTGATGATCATGAAGAAAATTCTAATATATATTTCAACAAAATCTAAGAGATTTCCCGGCCGCCCATAATCAAATAATGTGCCCCATATTGTTAATTTATTGTTCATACATGTATATATAACATGCATCGTGTAATAGCAAAAAAGCTTACAATATAGCATGATATATAGGCCAAACTTCGACATAACATGCATTTTATCTCTTATCCAAGTATTATTCTTTTATCATCTTGATCATCATAAGCTATAATTGACCAAGATATTCATCTGCATTTTTTTAGCCAAAATATAGTACTATAAACGAAAATGTCACGACTAAATAAGGCCTGATCCCTCAATATTAATACAGAGTGCATAATCAAGCTTTTATCGACCAGAAACTCCGTTAATTAATGAGCTGCTAATTAATAATGAAGCAATACCTTTATCAAGGATGAGTAACAACCTGTTGTTCTGGACCTTGCATTCCCTCCACGGCCATTAAAGCACAAAGTTGAAACAGGTGAAGTGCCATACTCTTCGTTTTCGTCGTCGTCATTAACCCTAGAATCCGCCGAAAGCCTCCTGATGATTGGACTAGATGACATGATTCTCTGCCGACCACCGCGATATTTTGAAGTAGTACTCGCCCGAGAAGATGGCACCGATGAGGAACAATATGATGCTGACCACCCTGGTGATGACGAGAGCGAAGATGATGAGGACGGCGAAAGAGAAGGCGTCAAAGGAAAATTAGTACGTATTCTCGGACTAGAACCATTAAAGTTATGCTTTGAGAAAATATTGTGTAAAAGATTAGGCTTTGAGGTCTTTTTTCTAGTAGTACTACTAGGAGTAGCTATAGGACTGTAACAATAGGAAGGTGGGGGAGTGAGAGGAGGTAAAGGGGTTTCTCGGAGCTTGACCTTGGGAGTTCCTGGTTGCGATTCCCACATGAATGGAACCGAAACCGAGGATCCTCCATGGTAGTGCTCCTCCGTCGATGACAAGTTAGAAATCGATAAGTCCCTTTTAATTAGGCGCTTAGAGAAGAATTTGTAGTCTTTGGAATGAGTGATTTTGAGGGAGTTATGAGTAAGGTCTGAGGTACTACTTGCGAGCATTCTTACTGAAAATTGATGCTTAGTTGGGGCTCACTCAGTCGAGTCTAGCTAGCTAGCTATGATCAAGGGGCTTAGTTTATGACTCGTTAGTTTCAAGGTAACATGATATAAATCTATATATATTCTATTTAACATGCTTGGTATGACCTAGTTTGGGTGCCTTTGCATTAATTAATTACATGGGATTTTGTAATTTATTATCATTTCTTGTATGGCCAATAGAATGAGATTTATTGTTATTGGAGAGTAATTTAAAATAAATCAACAACATGCAAGGTCAACTTATAGCATGGGACAATGAGATTGTGACTAATTACCAAACCCATCTCAGGNTCTATGAATCAGCTCTTGTCTAGGAAGTGAAGCATCAAGGAAGTTAGGAAACTAACCAATGTAATTGGCGGTATATTTGAATGTGAATCTGACCTTGAGAATATGAGATGCCTTTTGCCGGGACTCCGGTTTTTGTAGCAAATCAAATATTATTTTGGAAGCTTAAATTATAAAACTGCCCCGACGTGTTTGCTGACCTACCATTACTATTAATAATAAACATTTGAAAACCAAAGTTTATATTACCATAAGTAATATTTATCTCAAGGGAATCGGTCATGCATGTGGGGCTGCATCACCAGCACCACTAATGGATTACAAAAAGCGCAGCTGCAGGACCTTAGGAATTTCAGAATTGGTTTTGTTTTTAAAAAAAAAAAGTTCATATTATTTATGAAAGGGAGGCTTATTTTGTATCTTTTCTATCAATTTAGCACTTTGGTTGACAACATTTTTATTTTTTATTTCTTGTTTTTATGAGTGGAACATTAAGGGCTCAAAACATGAAAACAACATATTGACATTTTATTTCACTTTTCAAAAAAAACAAAAAAAAAGTGTTAACCAAGCAAACCCAAAAGGATTTTCACAGGCGAAGAACTAATTAACTTTTTAGCCATATAATAATATTTTATTATTTTTGTAAATAATTAATTATAGATGGATCAATCGAAATAGAAGATGCCTGAAATATAGATAGGCAATAATTTATTGCCTCATCTTATATACATCTTGAATGTAAGTCTATATATATGGGACACACGATTTGGCCTAAAAGCAGTGCTTAATTTACGCTAGTGCAGATGCCCATAACATATTCGAGCTTATATTATGGGCATGAACATGCAGCTCCTGCTTGATGCATGTGCCTCATATGGGTATCATCTTATTTCTAGTACTCATCATTATACTATGTATGATATAGCTATTGTCCATGATCTAGGACCATGACCAAGAAAATTAAGAAAAAAAGAAGAGTGTCATTCTAGTATGTATGTGGCATTTAAATAGACCATATTTTCTTACAATTGAGAATTTCACTCCCTTTTGAAAGAGCCAAGTTAGGTGGTGATGATCTGTAAAAACCCGGAATTTTCGAGGGTAATTTGGGCATTTTACCAATTTTCCGGATAAAATATTATGGGGACTAATTTGCAAAAGTTTTG
>JXTB01000405.1:302878-352455 GCA_002914805.1 Parasponia andersonii
TGGGTTGATTTATGTCATGTGCATAGGGACTGATGGTTTCTTTATTTACCCTGTTATATATATATTGACTTCCTGTTGAGATTGTGTATATCTATGTGTGTGTGTATGTTTCGGATTTAAACTAACCATGCAGGAGATTCCCATCACTGAAAGGTTTTCCCCGAGGTAACTATCTTCCTACTGGGCATTGTATGCTCACCCCCTTTACCTTCCTCCTCAGGTGGTGCTCGGTGCGATCCTGGTGATCAAGAAGACTAAGAAGCCATCCTGATTGCAGTTCGCCTCTTGGTAATGCTAGAAGTTTGAGATCATAGTCTTTGGACTATTTGGATTTTTGTGTTAGCATTGAACCATGATTACTGCTTTCAAATTGTCTGTAAACTTATGCATGCCTTCCTGTTATTGGATATCTGTGGTGGATGATGATGATGATGGGTTTTAAAATTAATTTCATGTTTTTAGGTGATCATTCAATCTAGGTTTAGTGGTGTATACGAACTGTGGGAGTGGTTCACGGGATGGAATTCCAAATGTTTTTATTTAAATGGACTGATTTTATAAAAACTAAAACTTTTGTCACTTTTCAAATAAATTAAGGAATTTTCCACCAAGTGAAATTCTCCTTTTGCCACTAGCCCGGGTTTTGGGTCGTGACATGATCAGTCAACCCAAACCTAATGATTATGTTGATTTCTTGTTAGTTGAGAATCGGCGGGGAAAATTTTATTTGTATATGAAATATCATGCATATACGGTCATTATAGAATTTGTTATATACTTGGTCAAGTTAATATGAACAATTTGTTATATAGTTGTTACCCAAAAATGAATCTACTTAGACTAAGCAATTTATCTTATAGAACTATGTCATTGAATTAAAAGTCTTGCTGATAATAATTTAACGGCAGCATGCAATGCAAGATTAATATGATATATATATATATATTTATATATTAAAATTCATAATTACATTAAAGTCGTCTAGCAAAGAAACAAAGTAATAGAAAAAACTAAAGAAGTAATCATGTATGCATGATCATACAAATAATTAGCACGTTTCTGGTACTACGTCCTTGTAATCAATTTAATTCTTCAAACTTTTTTGCTATATTTTTTTCTTTTGTTTACCCCTTTCTATTGTTTCTGCTTTTGAACTAACATAATAAAATAAAATTAATTATAGAAATTGTTAAGAGATTAGCTTTACAGAAGTAACAACACACAGTTAAAATATAAGTTGAGAAAATTTGGGTAAAATAAAAAAGATAAGGCACACAAAAGATTTAACGTGGTTCACTTGAGCATTTGATCTAAAATACTTGCAATATTCCCCTGAGTATTTGATAACTCGGGATCCTTCTATTTGGAATCTCCATTCTTTTTGAGTTACCGATACTGCCTTTTGACATGCTCTTTCTTGCCACATTGATAACAATTCACATTTTTCTTATTTCTTGACTTTGATCTTCCATGACTCTGACTCCTACTATAGTCACGTTTTGTTGATCTTTCTCTCATTATCAAAGTCTCTGCTTGCTGTGAATTTGTCAATCTATCTTCCTTGTTCTTACGTCGATTTTCTTTTTCGAGAATAGCAGTTGTAAGATCATTGAAAACTAGAGTTGTAGCATTGTTGGTCACATTTATGATGAGTTGATCATACGAATCAGGTAAACTCTAAAGTAAGATTTTTACACGTTCATTATCTTTTATTTTATGCTTCATTGCTGTGAGTTGCAAAAATAGAGTGTCGAGAGTATTGATATGGTCAATCACCATTTTTATTTCACCATCTGAAAGGTATGAAGTCTTCTCTTCAAGAAAATTTGTTATGAAGCGACTTGGTCTGATAAACTTTATCAGTATATCTTATATCTCTTTGGCTGACTTTTTCTCTTCCTTGCTCGATAGAACTCTATCTGCTAGTGTCAATCTGTCTTTCTTGTTCTTACGTCGATTTTTTTCTTCAAGGACAATAGCTGTAAAATCACTGAAAACTAGAGTTGTAGCATTGCTGATCATATTTATAATGAGTTAATCAAACGAATCAGAAAAATTCTGAAATAAGATTTATACACGTTTATTATCCTCTATTTTATACTCCATTACTGTGAGTTGCAAAAATAGAATATTGAAGGTGTTGATGTGGTCAGTTACCGTTGTTGATTCCACCATTTGAAGGGTGTAAAGCCTTCTTTTTAAGAAAATTTTGTTTTGAAGCGACTTAGTCTGATAAACTTTGTCAGTGTATCTCAAATTTCCTTAGCTGTCTTTTTCTCTTTAATGCTCGACAAGACTCTATTTGCTAGTATTAGATGTAAGTTAGTAATAGCATTGCTATCCATCTTGTCCCACTTTTTATCATCAATAATCTCAGTAGGTCTTTCTCCAACTACTGCTAGACAATTATCTTTTCTCAAGATTGTCTTTATCTTCATTATTTACAGAGAGAAATTACTCCCATTAAACTTCTCAATATCGAATTTTACCACCATTTTTATTCACCATAATTTGTTCAATTACCACAATTTCACTGTATGTAAACATTACTATATACGTGAACAAAATCGAATATGTGAACAGTACTCTAACCAATAGCTCTAATACCACTATTAGGAGATCAGCTTTGCAGAAATGACAACAGATAGCTAAAATACGATTTGAGAAAATTTAGGTAAAATAAAAAAAATAAGGCACACAAAAGATTTAATGTAGTTTACCCAATTTAGGCTACATTCACGAACAAGGTTGTGAAGAATTTTACTATGAAAAAGATATTACAACTCACTTCTCTCTAAATATAAGGAGAGAACAAAAGAACTTTTTTCTCTTGAAACAGGAGAAAATACTTTTTATAAACAATTTAAGAGAAAATAAATAGGACACAAAGAAGAATTCTTAGGCTTGAATTCTCTCTTAGAAAGGAACAAGAATTAGAATGGCATGCAAAACAAGTGATAAAACCCATGTATTTATATAACTTGAGAAGTGGCATGAACAAGTGAGAATACCACTTTTTTACTATTGCTATTATGGCTGACCTTTTAGTATTGCTATTACAACTGACCTTTTCGCTGTTACTATTACGACTGACATTTTTATTGTTGTTATTGCGGCCGGTTAGTGAGTATTTTATTTTATTTTCTATAATGTAAATAATAACTTCAACAATGTAGTTAGCGGTGCTACAATTATTGATTTGTTCAACAAAAGCCAATAATTCCTAAAGTTTCATATATATATATATATATAGGTTGCCAATCCAATAGGTATTTTTTTTCTTTACCTATGGATAGGTATTTTTTTTTTAGCCGTTGGATCACCATCTAATGGTGATCCAATGGCTATAATGAAGTGCATGAAAAGACGTGAATCATTAATGCTCTTTCTCTCTCTTATTTTTTACAATAAAAAAATGTGCATGCTAAATTTTCATTGGCCAAATTAATACCTATGCATAGGTTAAAAAAAAAATACCTACTGGATTGGTGCCCATACATACATATATATATATATATATAGATAAGTTAGGATCAAGATAAAATTCAATTTGAAATGCTTGCACACAACCTTCACAATAAATTTATTTAATTTTGCACTTGATGATTTTTTTGCATTTTTTGTGCAAAAAGGAAAGAAAAAAAAAAACTTATTGAGCGAGTTTCAAAGTTACTAATAAGAAGTTAGAGTAATTTATTAAGAACGCATTAAGTGTGTCTGTGTCCACCTAAGAAGAATAAGCCTACTTTTATACTATTTGGCATTTGCGTATGACTATCGTACGTAAAAGCATCACTAATGTCGATGCTATATACACCAATGGCAAAATATGTGTCTCCAATAGTGACGGGCGAGTCTTGGATTTTATTTCAGTATTTATTAAGGCATAAGCGAATTAAATTTGTTATTAAAAGGAATGATGTAAGAATAATAAATTTTCAAAACCATATTACCAATTTATTAAATATTGATCAAAAAATTACAATTGTCGCCTATAGAATTGTTCAACATTAAATTTTAAAAAGAAAATATTTGATATATGATATAAGATTTAATAATCTTACCTGCAGTGTAGAACCTGTTAGTGTGGATTTTAGTCTGTGAACAACATGTGTCATAGGCCATCAGGTGACTCTCCAAGCTAAAATCTAGATTTGATATAGGTATAATTCGTACACTCTTGAATAAAATTATAGATGGAACTTTCACCAGCTAATGATGGTAGTACCAGTATAGTACATGTCAAATCTCTTCACATAATGATGTTAGTGGTATATTAAATGAAGTACTCAAATTAATTGTAGCTGAATAGTAATGGTACTGTATTTTTGGAAGCAATGAGAGAGAATAATGAAGTGAGGAGAAAACGCAAAAAAACAAATAGAGTTTTAGAGAATTATAAGGAGCGTTTGGTATAGGATTCGAATCTTATTCTTTAAATCCAGAAATAGCTTTCAGGTAGAAAGTTAGAAGAATAAAGCATTTATCCTTACAACTTTCTATATAAATATTATTTTTGGATTCGAAGAATAGCATTCGAATCTTGTACCAAACATGTTCATAGCATCTTACCTTTTTTAGATGAATATGAGACTATTTATAGTGGCTTCGTAGTCCCTAAAATACTGGGGTTGATATCCACGTATCCCTGAAAAGATTGAAAATAATCCAATCTACCCATTTGTACGAACGAGGGCTAGTGATTGTGTAAAACCTGATTTTCTAAAAGGGTACAAATGTAATTTATGGCTAAAGCTATTTCCATAATTAGGCTTTTTTGAATTTTAAATCAAAAATATATATAATGTACCTAGACATTATTAAGTCTAGGTTCATTTGGGTAAAAGTATAAAGTAATATTTTAAACAAGGACTACAACGAAATTTTTAGAGGTGTAAATGAAGAAATCTTTGAAAACTGAATAAAGGTGCATTTTTCAAAAAAAGTGCATGATCAATCAAAAAATAACATGTGGCCTATAGTATTCGAAATTGCTCATAAATCCTCCAGATTTCTCTCCTTCTCATGTGAAGGCCCGAATAGTCAAAAAATTTCCTCTCGTGGCCACTGTTCACACGATATCAAACCGCCGCCCTATCAACCCAATGTGCTGGCCCCTGACTTCTGCCAAGCACCAACCCTATTTGTCGCCTCTTGCTATCTATCACCGAAGATCAGGGTCTCCAAAGACAATGCCAGCCAAACGATTTTTTCAACAAAACATGTGATGTTTGTTCAACTCACTGCCGGTGCATGTGGACTTGTCTCAACCTTTCCGACCAACCCCAGCTAGTTGTTATCGTCTATTCACCATAGCTAAACACTTTTCCGATTTGGCCGTTTATGTAATTTATTTCTAGCTTTTTATAATTATTTTCGTAAAATAATTATTTCAGCTAAGAAGAAAATTATGTGAGGTGAAAGAGGAGATTAAATCATGATCAAATATGATTATTTGATATTAAATCGAAATTCAGAGATGTGTAAAATATCAAATTCAAAAAGATGATATTTTTTAAAAAATATTTCAAAAAAGTGGTATTTTTGTAACTTTCAGACTTAACGCCCGTTTATGGCTCGAGAGTTTTAAACTAAGTTTCGACTTCAAATTCGGATTCTGTAAGGTCAAAAGATGAGCTTTAACATAAAGTATCAATATGTTTTAAAGTAGCACAAATTTTGAGACACAAAGCTCGTGCATAGTCTCGTTTTACGTGTCAAAGATTGAGTTTCAGTGTAAAACCCAAATTAGTTGAATTATATATCTAATTTAGCTATTTTGGATGTTAAGAATTTAGTAGTGATGTTTGTTTTCTTATTCGAAACTCCGTTGGAAAAGTGATTTTCTAAAGCAAGCTAATTTGGTTTCTAATTTGCCAACAAACTTCCAAATGATTCACAGAAATTCATATGACCTTCAATATAAGATTATTACACTCATTTGAGGTAGGAACTCAATCACTTACTTTTAAATTGGTTTATCATAAATTTTTTAGATTGATTTTGATTAAATTGAATTTTGTGATTTAAATATTACGAAAAATATGTTTAGTTTAAATTCTTGATTTAAAATGAATGAAAATCATTACATGGTTAACTTGTTGATTTGATTACAAAATATACACATCTACATCATATCACGCATTTGCATTGCATATTGTCACATATGGTCGTCAGAATTAGAAAATTCAAATAGAACATTGTAATAAGTCACGCGCATTATAGAACTTGAATGGTATATATGTACTATGTTTTGGAATGTGTTTAGATATTGGTTTGTAAATATGGATTTTGATAAATCTATTTGAGAAAGTGATATATATGAAATATTTGGAATGAGAAAACTAACCATGTAGGAATTTGTGAAAATAAATATATTTGTTTATTTCAATCTTGTGATCATTTTCTCCTAAAAAAAATTGTGATAATTTCTCTACTGGGCGTTAGCTCGTTCCTTTCTCACCTCAAGTGGTACTCAATGCAACTTGGCCAAGGAAACTTAGAAGGAGACATTTAAAGCTAAATACTAGTTATTTTATTCTAGAAATTCCTGAGTATTGAATAAGTAGGAATTTTGTCCTTATTTATGTCTTCAAGTGTATTAATTATGAAATTGATTACAGTTTGTATAAACTATGTCTATGGGTGATATGTGATAAGTTTGTGGTGCACAATTTCAAATAATTATTTTTATTATAATCTATATTTAGAGGGATGCATTAACTGTGGAATTATTTTCACTTAAATATTTTTAGAGGCCAATACAAATGTTTATAAATTTATTTAACTTTTTTAAATTAAATTTTTGTATTTCTATATTGTGAAATACTCATTCTACCACTAACTCTAACTTTAGGTTATGATAGATTAGGCTAGGTGTTAACCTCTCTATGGCTTACGTCATCTTTAGTGTGTTAATTTAATAAAGTTATTTATGTTACTTGGTTAGAGTTTTGTGTTCCAAAGTAGTCGACCAATGTGCCCAACCAATTACCACTGGTGATCTTTATGCACATGCTTCAGGTGACCTTGCAGGTTACATCATCCGACTGGAGCTTGGTCTCCTATTCCAATATTTGCCTTCTTAGTCAGTACGATCATGTTGTCCATCTTTTAAGAGTTTCTCAGTTCGTTCGTATATGTTGTAACACCCAACCAGGACTTGGTCATCCAGCTTGAAAACTTGATCAGTCTGTTATGCATCCGACCAAGACCTTTGACTTTCTAGAGGACTCTCTCCCTACAAATGATCAGTCTACTTGGCCTTCCATAAGTTGTTCGGCTTATAATGAGTTCTGCATCACTTTGTATGTTAGCCACGATATTTCATATGGGATTTTGCTCAGAGGCCACATGTCATCTATTGATAAGTTATGGGAAATTACCCTATCAGAACTTTTTATCATGGCTCAACAATATCAAAATTTTAATATAAAATATACTCGTTTAAAATTTTACTTAACCCTATTAAATTCCATAAGATTTGAATGAACAAACCGCTTTTGCTAGTTATTGTTTATTGAAGTTTATAAATCTTAGGGAATAAAAATTTTCATAAAAATAAGTAGTTAACATAAAATTAAGTATATAAAGAAATAACTAAGATAGTACATTAGAAAAGAAAAGCAAACCTACATGACTCAAATATTAAGTGGGTCACATTAGGATACATAAATAAATGCATATAATGAAATAAAAAAAATATGGGCTTTTTAGCTAAATGACTAAACTTTGGATCACCGTTAAATAATGGTTGTTTTTTAAATATTTTTAAATATTGACTGAATTTTGAAACTTACTTGAAAAATAATTATTTTTCATATTTAATAGATCAAATATATTGATTTATTTTGTATAAAATTGATTTATTTTTAAAAAATTATTTCTTTTGTAAAAGATTGATTTATGTTTTAAAAGATTAATTTATTTTTTAAAAAAATCGGTCAACCCAAAAAAAGAGTCATTTATTAAAATAAAATTATATAATGGCCGTTATTAAATAAGTGTAAAAAAGGTTATTTTTTAAATTAATCTAGGAAAAAAAGACATTTCTTATAAATAAATAAATAAGTAACGGGGTTATATGAGCCATATTTTACAAATAAACTAAAATCATAGGGCAAAGTCCAATTTTGAAATAGTAAATGCCCCTACTTGCCCTAACAAGACTTTGTCGTTGATCTTCAATACTACAAAAGGTTTAGCATAACTTTTAGTATGCAATAGTTATTGTGCAAAATATAGCATTAATAATAGCACATATTGAATCTTAGCATGTGCTTTAAATTATAGATAGTCAGATAATAAAATAACAATAATATATTAATTGGAGAAAAAGACTTTTTGTAAATAAAAATAAATCTAAAGACAAAATTAGATTTTTCTAAATATGACATCTTTGAAGCATAGCTCGAAAAGTACACACTAAAATTTTAATATCTCGACACTATAGTATGCTAAATATAACATCAAGATACCGTTTTGCTTTGGACTTGGTATAATATATGGCTGAAGCATTATTGCGGAGTTAAAAAAGAGTTGGGCTTTTTAGCCAAATGGCCAAATTTTATATCATAGTTTGTAAAATGGTCGTTGTTCAAATACTGTTAAAAAATAGTCAAATTTTAAAAATTATTAAAAAATGGTCTTTTTAATATTTAGTATATCAAAATATATTGTTTTACTTTTTCAAAATTTGACTTACTTTTTCAAAAATTGAATTACCAAATACAAAATTGATTTATTTTATTTAGTATATCAAAATATATTAATTTATTTTTGACAATTGATTTATTTTTTAAAAAAATTGATTTACTTTTTCAAAAATAAATCAAATAAAATACGCATAGTTATCGAAATAAAATTATAAAATAATCATTTATTAAATAAGTGTAACGACGGCCATTTTTTTAAATTGATCTTTAAAAAAGGGTGAGAATTTCAGAAATTAGAGTGGGTCTCAGTATTGTTAACTTGATTCAAAAATAAGTTTCTAATACTTTCACGTATAAAACTCAAAAAGAATTACAAAAATACGAAGGTCGGTTTTTTTCTTCCAATTCCTGTATAGTTTTTATTAGAAAAATATCACTTCTAAAAAAGTTCTTAGAAAAATATGACTTTTAAAATGATTACTAATTACTAATTTTTGAAAACTGATTAGCAGTTATAAATATATTTGGTTATTAGTTACTGGTACTTAAAAATTAGTTACCAATTACTAGTTGCTATTTTAAAAATAGTATTTTTTTTAAATATTTTTTAAAAATGGCCGTTTTCTGAAAATTGTATCAAATCTACAAACCGAGAGGATTGTATTTTCCTAATTTTTTGAGTAACTTACACCTAGTGTCTATTTTTAAAACTTATATTCATAAATACCTGTTTTTAATTTTTCTTTAAAAAATGCTCATTTTGTTGTCCACATTTCATATGCAAAATATGAGTAGTCCACATTTATAATATAAATTTTATCCACAAAGTATACATTTCATGTGTAAAATATGAATAGTATACATTTATAATATAAATGTTTACCACGATTTATATTTTTTTATTATAAATTTCTCCTATATTATATATTTTAAAATATGTGCCAATTTCTAGTGTAATTTTTATTTATGAAATATAAACCATAGTATGCATTTCATGTATAAAATGTACACCGTGATCTACATTTCATATATAAAACTGTAGGGGTTTACATTCCTCCAAAAACGGTTATAAAAGCTGGTATTTATAAAATAAAAAATGAAAAACAGGTATTTATGACAAGATAGTTTTGAAAATTAGTATTTATGGACTCTTCTCAATTTTTTTCTAAATTCGTACAAGGCCTAATTTTTACTTGAAAAAAGTGGTCTCCTTTTTATATATCTTTTAAAAATATCTTTTAGTTTATGTCTAAATATATTAACTTTAGAGTATTAATCGATGGAAAATCAGATTTACTCGATCGAAGAATGTAGTTTATAACCTTTGCATAAACAAACAGACCATTTTTTTTTTAGAAAAATGATAAATAAAACAAAATACATTTTCTAACGACTTTGAAAATGTGAATTTAGGTACAGTTTTTTTTGTCTTATATTTTACCAATACCCATTTTTTTCATTTTAATAGTTTTATACGCATTTTTAAGGTACATATTTTTATGTCTAAAATATGAGTGGCATAAAATTTACAATATAAATATATACATATGGGGTATATATATTATAAAATGTACACTAATTTTTATGTATATTTTTAGACATTAAATATAAATCACAAATATATTTCATGTAATATATATATATATATATATATATATATATATGTGGTAATACATTTACCAGAAACAGGTACATAAAACAGGCATGAATCCATTGAAAATTAATAAGGGTGTCTATGTAAATATTCTTTAAAAAGCTGGTATTGATGTACTTCCCCATTAAAAAACAGGTCATTTTCCTGAAAGCCTCAAAATAATTGTTCCAGATCAACATTATGGGCTTGATGGCAATAGCTACAGCGCTCGGCCTTTTCATGTGCATTCTTTCCTTTCTTCTTAACTTCCCCACCACCCACCTCCACCCACTCCCCCCAACCCCAACTTTTCTCCTTTTTCTTGATAAATTTCTTTTGTACTTCTTTTTGATTCCCTAATTGAGAAAATCCTCCTACACACCCTGAAAGGTGGACCTATAAGCAATTCAGACATTTATTTGAATAACAACACCATTCCTATCATTCAACTATATACTACTTTCCTTTTGCCACTGATCAGAGGAATTCCCACATCCACCTTTAAAACTAAACTAATAGAAACTTGTAGAGACATTCTTTTAAAAGACTAACACTCACATTCTTCCCATAAAAGTTATCATAAATAACATCTTCTTCTTTTTTCCCCTCTCTTCCTAATCAACGTAATGTGAATGCACACACGCATTTAAAAATCATTAATTATAAGCTAATAATGCACTATACTAATTAAATACATGATAAGACAAGGAAGGAAGCTTCATCTGTTGTCCCATTTTGTTTTGGTCATTTGTAGACTTGTAGTTCACTTGGTCTCCCAAACAGGCATGCATCCAAAACATACAAAAATTGCTCTCTCATATATAGACATTGGTCATATATATCCTATACCGAAACTCTTTTCATCCATGTCTAGAAAATTGATCTCTTTTTAAATTTTCGCCATTATCTTCATTACATGTCATTACTTGTATAATCGGACCATTTTTAGATAGCTACCAATAATATTACTTAATGACTTCAGAATTCAGATATGGTTTATATATTATGTTAAATATCCTAGTATTGCTCTTAGGATAATAAATATAAATTTTTATATACGCACAAAAATCATTTAAAAAAAAAAAAGGGTTTCCTTGTAATATTTACGTGACTATTTAGGTAATTGGATGTGGTCGGAGGAGGCTTTAGTTTACGTAACATTCTTCGATTCCACACACGTACGCAATGATATTTGTATAAATATTTAGTGAGATCAGGAGATGCTACTCGACTTAGAACTAATGAAATAGAGAAAAATTTAAAATTTTTTGGAAGAAAAAGAAAAATTCCACTCATAATTATACATACTCTAATGTATACATATATACACTTTCACAAAGCGGGCCTCTCATAAAATATACATAATATACACACTCAAAATAGATACAAAATCTTCTATCAATAAACTACAGCGTCAAAATGCTCATATACACAAGCTGCAGTTAGAAAGTAAGTGCTCCTCCTCCAATCTCAAACATTGGCAGTACCCTCTGCAATGTAAGAATATAAGTGAGTATGAAACTCAATAAGTAACACATGTCAATGCAGAGTGCACATGACAGAGAACAGATAATCATATTATTGGGATCCCTGTGTATATTATATTGCCTAACAAGACCGTGAATTATATGCTGAGCTACTCAAAGAACGTATAATATATCATGAGCAATATGGAGGTCTCAAGCCCTATAAAATCCCTTTTGTGTACAGCATTGGACCACCCCATACTATCGTCAGAGTGTTCCCAAAAGAACTATAGTGTCCCCGAAAAGACCAAAGTGTTCCCAAATGAACCATATCATATATTTGGGCACTGGCCCGCCACACCCTATTCACTGATACTCGTCAGATAATATAAATACACCACTTGTTCATATCTCATGCAAAGTAGAATGATAGATACATATGTACACATATCCACATATTCTATATCTACAAATTTCACAAATTCATAGAACAAACAATTTCTTACATTGCAAGTGTGACGTTACTTACCTCGATTCCAAATTTTTACGTATTTTTCTGTGAAACGTTCTTTGCTCTTATTATATTTGACATGCCTTATTATTTTCAAATAATTTCATTACAAAAACGATACTATAAAAATTTGCTTTAGACATTATTTGAAAATGACTACTCCCTTATTTATTTGTAAGTAAAAGAATACAAAACCATAAGCAATTAATCAAAAAAATACGAATTTAATTTCCCAATTGAAACTACGGAGAAAAAAAAATCAATTACTCCTTTCGGACTCAAAATGCATAAATCCACGAACTAGTTCTATTCTTATCATAATTTGAGTCTCTGAAAGAGTTTATAATCAGTTGTACAATTTCATTTTCATTCTAAAAATTCATAAATCTCTCAATAGTTAAACATATATTCTGGATGCACAAGTTCCTTTAGCGTAAAGTCATCATCATGGCAAATGTTAAAATAAAGAATTTATTATGATAATATACCTAAAGATCAAAATACTGATAGAAAGAAAATGATTAAAACTAAGGGCTTATCTAGTTTTAATTAATTACATCTATATCAATTAAACTAGGTTTCCACATATTGTAGGCACTACTAAATTAATCAATTGCCACAATAATGTCATCGTACAATAATTTTCCAGCCAAGAAGATTGAAGTGAAAAAAATAAAATAAAATAAAATAATAATAATAATAATAATAATAGCAAAAATTGATTTGTTTTACCTTGAAGCTCTTATACTAATCTTATGAACCATTAAATTCTAATATCTACAAAATTCTCTCTCTCTAATTTTTTTTTTAAACTAGGTTCTAGGATCTGAAATAAAATCATATTTCTATGGGCTAGTCGTTGCGATCAGGAATATAAGCTTTAGAAATTTAGTAATAAAAGACACTACCTTGAATTCCTCTTAGTAAGTAATGCTTAAGATAATGGTTGTAAGCCTTAAGCCCACTTTCTCTTTAAACCCACTTTCTATTGATGTTCTTCTCATATTGGGAATTATAGGTCTCGCTAGAGAGTTTTACACCTACGACGTATATTAGATAAAAAAAAAAGTAGCCACTAAGTCGGTAATAGGGATATCTTAGGTATTAGTAAATTCTTTTGAGGTGTCAAAATATCATTAAACTAGGTGCTTGTCATCTCAAATCTAAATAATTGCATGCACCTTATCTTATTATAAAGTATATAGAACCTAGCTATAGATGGTAATTAGATGTGTATAGTTAACCACCAATATAAATAACAAGCAACAAAAGAACTTGATTAATATTAGTGTTACTAAAAAAACAATATCAAGAAAATATTTAGACATATATATACAAATAGGTTTCTAGAACATTTTCTAATTAAAACACAAATATTCCGCGTAAAAAGATATTGATAATAAATTAAAATCACCTTAACAAGATACTCAAAGAAATAAAATAACACTAATGGTTAACCAAAATATAAATACATAACATTTTATTAATTGGTTTAAGACACATCAAAACTTATACCAAAGAGTATTTTCAGAGCATTTCACTGCAAAATATCTTAAAACAAAATAAAGGTTAATAATCGTAATAATTTAAAATCAAAATTTAAAATAGTATGTAGACATAACAATGATATAATTAAAAATGTTATATAATCAAGTTGTTATTGACTTTTTAATTATGTGAGGAATTGGGTGTCATTAGGAAATTCGAGATATCACAGTTTAAGACATAATTCTATATAGAAATATGTACGTACAAAAATTAAAAACACGTGTATATATATATATATATGTTGCCAGTCCAATAGGTATTTTTTTTCTTTACCTATGGGTAGGTATTTTTTTTTTAGCCGTTAGATCACCATCTAACGGTGATCTAATGGCTATAATAAAGTGCATGAAAAGACGTGCATCATTAATACTCTTTCTCTCTTACTTTTTACAATAAAAAAATATACATGCTAAAGTTTAATTTGTCAAATTGATACCTATCTATAGGTAAAAAAAAAAATACCCACTAGATTGGTGCCCATATATATATATATATATATATAGATCTTTAGGGATGGATTCACGAATTCAATTCAGATGGGCAAAAATTAAATGTGTTTTAATTGTAATTTGTTAGAATGCATAATTTTAAATTTGAGGGACATAATTAAAATTTTACAAATTTAGGAGGACAAAGACAAAATTTAAATAATTCTGCCATTGCTTCTCAGAATACCAAATCCCATGGCGGCGGCTATATTCTCATTCAGATTGTGCCCACTTTGAACTCTATTTTCATCTTCTCACCAACACCACCACTTCACCAAGCACCACCCCTATTCTCAACAATTTCAGATTTTGAATTCGAGTTTAAGCAGATATGAACCCGACATTGACGCAATTGCACTAGGCCTATTGGGCATATGGCTGGTGGTGGATCGCCATTTTTGTCTCTGGTTTAGATATGTTTGAGGAGTTGACATTAATGGTAACAGTAACAAGGAGATAGATGGATAGATAAGGTTTCATTCTTTCTGATTTCAGGTATGTTTCCTATACTATTTTCTAGTTTCTTCTCATGAGTACATTTATATATATGTGATTTCAAAATTTCAATCTATTTCCTTCACTATTAGGAAAAAATAAAAATTATTGAGATATTGAGAAATTTTATTTAAATTTTTTTTCTTAATCAGTATGAATCTAAAATTTTGCATATGAGAATCTAACTATAGATTACAAAGTAAGTTGAAAAAATTCTTGCTGGAGGTATCATATAGCATCCTTAATTTTGACCGATAACAATCGATCACGTATTTGTATATCAATTCAATATCTTATATTATTATAAGATTGTTGAATTCAAGAAGTGACCGACAAAAAATCATATGTGTTGTCATTCTGTTATTATGATACAATATATGCTTTGTCTTTTTTTTTTTCATCAGCAATAATACTAATAGAAATTATTTTCAAGTTTTTGTTTCTTTAAATATTATAATACAATATATGCTTTGTCTTTTTTTTTATCGGTAATAATACTAGTAGAAATTGCAATCCTACTAATATTTTATCATTCTCCATGAAGAAATATTGATGACGAACGAGACTAATCATTGACCCATCGTTTGCTTTCCTGAAATTATTAAGAATGATGACAAATATATTGTCTCTCTTTTGTGTAGTTTATTGTCTTTCCTGGTTGAGAGTTTATTGTCTCCCATAGTTGGGAGTTTATTTCTCTATGTTATTTTTTTCAATACAGATTACAGATTACTCATGAAGGCTTATAGATCTCCCTCTTCGGTAAAAATAGGCAAGTACATGTGTAACACTCCTTCAAGCGATTCAACTATGATGCCTATGAGAGCTTTCTGAAGGATTTAAATATGAAGGCTTTGAGCATAAAGAATTTGTGAAGTATAAAGAGTTTGTATTTGAGTTCTTCTATAGGTCATGAATGTTACCATAAATTTCCAATTTTTGGAATCAAGTGCATTGACAGTATTGGTTACTATTTGATGCATTTTTTTTTCTTTTTTTCTGTGTCGTAATCAATCAGTTACGTTTAGTTTGTCTAGGATAGTCATAGAATTAGAGAATTAGCTCATCTATTGGAAGAATTTTGTCTTCCAATTCAATCTGTTATTGTAAAAATAACTTTTTTATAATAACAGATTTATTGTCTCAAAAAAAATTAAAAACACGTATGTATATATATAGATTTAGTAAGTAATTTTTTTTTTCCTATTTATCAATATTATTTTGACTAATTAAAATTTATAACGTACATTTTTTTATATAAAAAGTAGAAAAAAATATTATTTTTTTAACTACTCAAATTAGCTACTAGATAATAATCTAACGACTTAAAAAATATCTATAAATATGTTAAAAAATATGGATTATGGCATGTATATATACATGTATCATGTATGTTTGTGTGTACCCATTAACAAAGTAGTGATGAGGGTATTTTGTGACATGCGCACATAATAATGGTTGCTGCTTTATTTGCCTTCTTTCGTGATGATAGTGGCATGTGCAATTATCAACAAAATAATTTCTTCTTTAAAAAAAAAAAAAGAAAAGAAAAATAGGAATATGAAAAAAAAAATAAGAGAATAAAAAAACAAAAAAAAAAACCGTAATTTTAAGAATTTAGATTAATGTTCTATACATACACTGACATCAAAATTCTAGATTCCTAAGCAGAGTAACGGCTACTTCACATTTGATCTATTTATATCTTCGTTTTGCAAAATTAGCCCCTTGGTCTTCTTAAGTAAAAGAAACCATTAACTCAATATCACCATTGAGCCTTTGACCACGAAACATGCAAAAAATGATCTTTACTTCCTTTTATGGTCAAATAAGTTTCTGGTTCTTAGAGAAATCTACGTTGCTTTATTTTTAACGGATAAAGACTAAAACTCCACTTTTAAAAGAAAATAAATAAATAAAGACTAAAACTTAGGATATAAACCAAGCTTTTTCAGTTGCCAAAGAAAACTTGAGGCGACTGGTAGTTAAAAATCAAACAAGCTTTTTCAGTTGCCAAAGAAAACTTGAGGCGACTGGTAGTTAAAAATCAAACATCTAAATTTTGTAATTTAATTTACAAAATAACCAATATATCAATGTATATACGAACTAATATATGAGCATATATATACCAAATATTAAACATAATGTACCAAATATAATAAAAATACATATTCTCCGGTATTTAGCTATAACTTCCCTTGGAAAATTTTGTGGGCCAACCATTAGATGGGCTCGAATCTACGTCATAGATTTTAGTCGGCAACGGTGTCATAGAGTCCTCTTGAGCCGTCGGATTCAAAACTCAGCCACGTGGATTCAAACATATCTAGAGTCTTACAGTGATCATTGCCGCACCAGAATACGTCTCATGCAACGTGTATGTATGTAATGGGCTGGTAAGTCAAGGTCAGGCCCACCAACTCCAAGTCTAGCGTGACTTCGGTCCAAGTGTCACCCACTTAAAGAGAGAAAAGTTCTAAGCGGCTTTAATTATGTTAAGGAGAGGACCCGTATTGATTTTTACCAGCTATTATTAATGTCAAATATTTTCAAGCCAAAGTTTTGCTCTTTCTTCCCTTATTTTTTTTTTTTTTTAAATTTTGGCTATTTGAATTTCTCTCCGTCTGGTTTGGCCTCAACCTTGAAAATTCACAGCTAAAAGGAGCTTCTTCGCTCAACTATTAAGGTAAATTTCCATTTATATCTATTTTTGGCTTTATTTTTTTGCATTTTACCGAATTTTTCGAACACTTTTGCAAATTTAATCAACAGAGTTCTTTGTTTAATCTGGTTTAATGTCTAATTCACCGATTATGCTTTTCGAGCTATACCTCATAGTCTGCGATCGTCATCTTCTTCTGGGTTTTTTTTTTTTTTTTTTTTTAAGATTTATGGCAAAATAAACATTGGTGGGCGGGAATTGATTTGAAATTTTATCATATTTGATGAATTAGTCTATGTTGCATAAACATCCCCAATTCTTGATCGAATTTCTGTTATAGCTAGAATTTCAATTATTTATAAGACCATTTTTTTTAATTATTTATGTAAAATAAATATTATAATTAAAGAAAGTGTTGCTTTTTATTAACATTCATGCATCAAAAAACTTGACAATGTAAGATTCAATTGAAATTGTTTATTTCATGTTTAGCAATCATATGTAAAGATTATAGAATTTCACGTGAAAAGAAAAATTACCATAAAATTGAAATTTGCAATTTCTTGTATTGATTTATATATTGGTTGTTCTTAATTGTGACTTTTAGGGTTTCATAGTCACATTTGTGCTGAAGATCCGTCAGTTTCAATCTTTTTTAGCATTCTCTGATTTGTCCCAGGAACGCAAAAATCGAGGGAATGCTGAAGGATGTGCCTCCGTGCTCAAAGCTTTGCTGCTCAAAGCCTAGAGGCTTTGACTTTGAAAGGGCCGAGCTTGTTTGCCTTCCATGAGACCCGGCCTATACATCGAAGCTCGTTCGGTCTCAGCTCTGAAAAGCTCCACGTACCTTCAAGTAGGTATAAAATGTTTGTTGTGCTAATGAATTATATGAATGGAGAAGGTTGAGCAGATTCTGTTAGAGATGAATCCCAGTTCTGTGAATTATATGTAGAATGTATTCGTAGGGACTTTGTAGCATATTTTTGCGTAGATTTTGAAGCTTGGAATGGAAAATAAATCGAATGTGTTAATGCGAAGATATGAGTTAGGGAGATTACTCGGTCAAGGTACATTTGCTAAGGTTTATTATGCTAGGAGCTTGATGACAAATCAGAGTGTGGCCATCAAAGTCATAGATAAAGAAAAAATTGTGAAGGTTGGGCTCATTGATCAGATCAAGCGGGAAATATCGATTATGAGACTGGTCAAACACCCAAATATCATAGAGCTTTATGAGGTCATGGCTACCAAAACTAAGATCTACTTCGTCATGGAATATGCTAAAGGAGGTGAGCTTTTTAACAAGGTTGCCAAAGGGAAGCTGAAGGAGGACGTTGCAAGGAAATATTTTCAGCAGCTAATCAATGCAGTTGATTTTTGTCACAGTAGAGGTGTTTATCACCGTGATATAAAGCCAGAGAACTTATTGTTGGATGAGAATGACAGTCTGAAGGTTTCTGATTTCGGATTAAGTGCCCTTGCTGAGTGCAAGCACCAAGATGGTCTGCTCCACACCACTTGCGGGACTCCTGCCTATGTTGCTCCTGAAGTCATTAACAGGAAAGGCTATGATGGTGAGAAAGCTGATATTTGGTCTTGTGGAGTGGTTTTGTATGTCTTATTGGCAGGTTATCTTCCATTTCATGATTTGAATTTGATGGAGCTTTACAGGAAAATTGGTAAAGCAGAGTTCAAATTCCCTAGTTGGTTTCCTCCTGAGGTACGGAGACTGTTGTCCAGGATCTTGGATCCAAATCCCAATACTAGGATTTCCATGGACAAAATCAAAGAAAGTTCTTGGCTCAGAAAAGGAATGAAGTTCAAAAATATCAAAATCGAAACAGAAACCAAGGATCTATCTTCTGCAGATACAGATACCTCTGGTCCACGTGAGAATGGCAATATGGCTGCTGATGGAAAACAAGAGCCTGTCAGACCTTCCAACATGAATGCTTTTGATATTATCTCCCTTTCAGCTGGGTTTGATCTCTCTGGCTTGTTCGAAGAAAATTCTAATAGGAGAGAAGAAAGATTCATTTTCAGAAAACCTGCCACAGTCATCATCTCCAAGCTAGAAGAAATTGCCAAGGCACTGAGGATGAAAGTGAAGAAGAGGGATGCAGGATTGTTGAGATTGGAGGGTCTGAACGAAGGTAAAAAGGGCGTCTTGTCCATTGATGCAGAGATCTTCGAGGTCACTCCATCATTTTATCTGGTTGAGGTAAAGAAATCGAATGGAGATACAATGGAATATCAGAAGGTACTGAACGACAGCCTAAGGCCTGCTTTCCAGGATATAGTTTGGGTTTGTCAAGATAGTCAGCAGCAGCCGCCACAACAACAACAGCTTCAACATCTACAGCCACAGGAGGAGCAGCAAGAACCACGACACAAAGAACAACAGCAACAGCAACAGTACCAGGACCAGCAGCAATAACAACAACAACAACACTAACCCTTCGCCGGCTTTCCCGTTGTTTCTTACATTTCTTGTACATTTCACAAGCTGTAAGTTTCGGATCTCTTTCTTAAGAAAAGGGGGAAAATAAAAATACCATCTTTTGTTGACGTAGTTGAATCAGATGATTTACAAATATTCATTTTCAGAATCTCTGCCGCCGTATTTTTCTTCCTAAGTTTGTTGTTGTATGCATGTTTTAAATTGTATATTTGTCATCAAACTTCATATTTGGTTATAAACAGGTACCTGGACCTTTACTTGATATGCCAATTCAAGCTTTGTAACAATGTAACTTGGTCTACATAATTATGATAGTAAATATGAAAAGACATACGCTTTTCTCTATTTTATATAATAAATTAAAATAAAAAAATATGTATGAAAAATTTTAATTGATCAAAATTATATCATGTGCATAAAAACGCTTTAGAAGGGTAATATACTGCTCTTATATATATGTAGAAAAGTACAACGCTTGGATTTGTATTTAATGTGGGACTACATTGATTCTATTTAATGTTTGTTAAATTGTTTAGGAGAACACAAAACAAAAGGAGCTTACTTGGGTTACCTGTGTAGCATAAGCACACTATTTAATGTTTTTCATACAGAAAGGGTAATATTTTAGAGTATTACATATTAATAAAAATATGATGTTTATATATGGATTTGACACGTAAAATATACGGCTATTCTACCCTAATACCCATGGAAGAAGACACCGACTGTTCCACCCTCAAATCTATGGGAGAAAACGTTGTCTTCACCTTGTTTCGATGGTATTCGTACCCATTAAAAGAAGATAAGTACATATTCAAAGATTTTTTTTTCTGGAAAAAATTCTTAACTCATTATCACATGTTAAAATTTATTATAATACTATGTCATACCAAATATAAATGCATATATTATATAAATTATTTATCATGATGATTATAGGTGGGGCAGACACCTACACTATTCCACCAGGTAACAAAACAAAACAAAAAAAAATAAAACACTCTACACTAGTATGTTTGTACCCAAATCGAGTTTTAGTATTTTTATCAAATAACCATATGTACCCTTGAGTAATGAATAAACAGGTAAAATTGTTATCCTTAATCTGGTGCTAAATCTCATAGATTATAGCATTTTTTAGCACATTAGATAATAAATCTTACTCTAAATATTCTCTTCGTTTGAAATCGTTTTACTTTTTTTCCCCGATATGTTTTATATTAAAAGAGAAGTCTAAAAGGTGAGAAAATATCGATATTATTTCTACTATGAATGCACAAAATGACCACCTCTATATATACAGTGGGATTACATAGAACAAATAAAAATAATTGAATCAAAAATTAAAAGCAAAGACAATGGCAGCCATGTGTGGTGGAGCACAAAGTGACAAGCATGTTTTTCTTTTTATGGAAGAGTAGAAATATTTCATATTATTTTATTGGTAGACTTAATATCCCCCCACAACTTAAGGTCGAAATCAGTTTGTCTTATATTTTAGTGAAATGAGTGGCAAATAGGGGTTTAGTAAAGATGTCAGTAATTTGCTCAATAGTTGAAAAGTGTTGAACTTTCAGAATGCCTTGAAGAACCTTCTCATAAATGAAATGAATATCCAATTCAAAATGCTTGGTCCTAGAATGAAGTATTAGATTAGCAAAGAGATACACGGTGCTGAGATTATCATACCAGATAATTGAAGCATAAAATAACAAGCATGCTTTTCTTTTTATGGATGGGTATGAGCATTTTATATTATTTTATTGGTAGCCTTAATATTGGATTGGCAGAGAGATACGTAGTGCTGAGATTGTCACACCAAATAATTGGAATGGATGGAGAATTAATATGTAATTCTCTAAGAAGAGATTATAACCACAACATTTCGACTATAGCATAAGCAAGGCTATAGTATTCTGCCTTTGTGCTAGAGCAAGAGACCACGTGTTGCTTCTTTGAATGCCAAGTAACGAGATTAGTTCCCAAAAAAATTCAAAAATCAAATGTAGATCACTGATCATCGATGTCAGTGACCCAATCACAAGTCATAAAATAAATAATATCGATATTTCTCAATAAATAATATCGATATTTTCCCACCTTTTAAACTTCTCTATTATAGTATCAAAGCTACTGAAATTGCTATATTTCTGGACTCAATTGAGCTTGAATATGCTTGTCTTAAAGGAATGCTGGAAACTTTGTGATATAGAGATGATGATGATTGAGATTCTAAGATATATGGCTTGACAAGTGAAAGAGGAAAATGATATAGTCTTTTCTTAAGTGTCCTTTTGAGAAGCAATACTTCTGTTGCTTAGTCCTTCACAAGGTAAAAGGAAGGATGAAATTTAAAGTAAACATTATTATCTTTTGCAAATTGAGACACACTTAACAGATTGTTGGTAATATCAGGAACAGGAAGCAAATTTTTCAATAAGAAAGTTTTTGAACGGTTTTTAGAATGCATAGAGGATTCACTAATATGAATTATTTACAAACCTGCTACATTACTAACATACAGCTCGTTACTTCCATGTAGTCTGTGGCTATATTAAGATTGGCAAGCTCATTTGTCACATGATTTGTAGTACTCGTGTCTGGAAACCAATTACATTCTAAGTTAAGATCAGGTTAAGCAATCATGGTTGTCATATTATTGTTATTGTTATTAGTACCATTTGTTTTTGATGCATTTCCTTCGTAGAGAGTATTATTGTAACCACTCAAAAAGTCAAAATGATGGTAACACTATCAGACAGTGTGACCAAGTTTACCACAATGTTGGCACTGAGGTCGAGAGGAGTTTCCCCAGCCACAGCCTCCACCTTGGCCATGACCTCTTCCATGGTTGTTTCTGATGCTTTGATACTGACCCCTATTGTTTTTGTTTGGTTTTGAAGTGTTTGGCCTCCTTTGAATAGAGATTTTTGCAGATGGAAGTGAACCTTCAATGCTCACATAGTGTTGCTACAAATGATTTTCATGGGCAAGAAGCAGGATAGGAACACCTTGTAGCCTAGGTGATTGAAACAACTAGAGAGTCATAGTCTAAGCTTAAACCTGTAAGAATATAGAGGATATGGTCCTCCTCAGTGACAACATGTCCTACAGAAGTAAGTATATCAGTATAGGTCTTCATTTTGATTAAGTACCCCTTATTGAAAGACCTTCTTTTTTCAAACTTTGAATCCAAAGCTTGTGTTGGTTGATTTTTGCTTTAGAATGAGAAAAATAAATTCTCTTAAGTGCTTCCCACACTTTTGTAGCAATGTTGCAACCCACCATTTGAGTAAGAATGCTCTCAGTCATGGAACCTAATAGCCATGAAACTAAGACTTGAGCTTGTCTTGTCCAAGTAATAAAATAAGGATTAAGATTTCCTAGTTGGCCTTCCTCATCAACAACATAGTTTTCAGGTTGCTCCCATGCATTATCAGGGAAGCTATCAAGACTATATCCTCGTATGATTGCCAGAACTTAATGCTTCTAAAGGAGAAAGTTGTCATTATCAAGTCGAATAGTAATGGCTTGGTTACTTTGGCTAAAAACTTGAATAGGTTGGGCATGTGCTTGGGGATGTGGTACTGGAATATTGATTAAGTTTGGCGGTGGTTGAGGTTGAATAGGAGCCTGAGGTTGAGTGCTTCCTATAGATCTAACTCTGATATCATAAAAGAGAAGTTTAAAAGGTGAGAAAAAAATCGATACTATTTCTTCTACTATAAATATACAAAATGACCACCTTTAGATACACTTTGGGACTACATAGAACAAATAAAAATAATTGAATCAAAAATTAAAAGCAAAGGAAAGCATGCTTTTTCTTTTTATGGATGAGTGAAAGTGTTTTATATTATTTTGTTGGTAGCCTAAGCAGATATCAATATGATATACATTGGAACAAAGTTTGTGGTACTCTCTTTTTACACTCTCTTATCTTCATTTTGTGTCATGTGAATTCGATTATAAAAATTCTTAAAAAAATTTTTGAGAATAAAAAATCTCAAATTTTAATAGTATAAGAAAAAATGGTGATTCAATGCGTCAAAAAGAGTGGTATTAGCACTCCCGTGCTACAACATTCTGAATATTAGCTTAAGACCGCTTAGTCAAAAAACACGAGTACATAAAAATATAGGTGAATCCTCAATGGTCTCATTTTAAACAAGATAGTGAGATACTCAAGAAGCAAGAGTGAAAACTCGATAACAAACAATAAGTTCTAGTACTCGCCTTAATCTTTTCTTTATCGACATGCAACAAACAAAAGTAAAATTTGCAACTCGGGCAACGAGTATAGAAGGCGGAAAACATGACACTAGAACGAGTATACCTACACTGATAGAATATCACGAGTACGTCAAATTATATACAGCTTTACAATAACTATGCAGGAAGATTTGACCCATAATTTGTAAATCAATTTGGCAAAATGCACTTTCGGATAACATCAGAAATAGTTCAAAACATCAGAACACAGAAAACAAGAGTTTTCTACAACACCAGCCATAACAAAGTACAAATATGTTTGGAACTCGTATCTTATTCTTCTAAAAGACACATTTCCAATTTAAGTACTTCCTAGGCCAAGTCAACCAAACTATCCCACAAACTACTTCTGCACAGAGGAGATGGAGTCGTTAAATCTATGACCTCTGCGTCGCTAGGCAGAGTATCGCGCTCTTTATTCCTCTCTCTTTATTTCGATAACTTCACAAATAGTTCAAAACATGAGGATACAGAAAACAAGAGTTTTCTACAACACCACCCCATAACAGAGGTTCGGAACTTGTATCTTATTCTTCTAAAAGATACATTTCCAATTTAATTACTACTTAGGCCAACTCAACCAAACTATCCCACAAACTACTTTGGCGCAGAGGAGGTGGAGTCGTTAAATCTATGACCTCTGCTTCGCTAGGCAGAGTATGGCGCTCCTTATTCCTCTCTCTTTGACAGGATTTATTGCCCCATAGACTACTTCTGCATACAGGAGATGGAGTCGTCACATCTATCACCTCTACTTCACTTGGCAGAATATGGCGGCTTCTAGGTGGTTGATCACAGTCTTCGGTTATTAGAGTTATAGATTGTTCCCTTGCTGGTCGTTTTGATTCAAAATTGTTGTCTTTGATCAAGCTAGACATTACTGTATTGTTGGCAATTTCTCTAACGAATGAGCTACCACTAACATTTGAAGACTGTTCTTTACAATCTTTTGCTTTGCTAATCCATCCACATGGTTCGTTAGTGTCCTTGTCAATACTGTTCTGATCATGTTCTTCTGAGTTTCCCAATGTAGAATCTGATGACGTTGCTTCTGCAAATTTATTGGCATCACAAGCTCCTCGACTCCATTCTTCGCAATCCCATTCATCATCATTTTCAATCAAACTTTCATCACATTCAACATAGCACGGAAGCTCTTCCATGGGGCAAACTTTGACCCTCATGTGCCCTGGCAAGCTTGGGCAGCCAGAAGAATGCTTTGTGTACTTTGTTGAGAAATAGTTTACGGTGAGCTTGATACTGGATCATACGCGTATTGAAAAAGAGAATTCAGATATTCCAACAGTAAAGGCAATGTCTATGATCTATACATCAGCCACAGCTAATTAATCAAATCGTACCTGTGCCAAGATGGGAGGGTAAGCATTGTGTATGCGAGTTTGATCTTATTGGCAATTCCAGATAGGGATTTTAAGCTTGCGGCCGCCTTCCTCACGGCCAACGATTCAGTTGGGTGCTGCCATGCCCATTCGAACTGCAAGTTTCATTTATCACTCAGTTTTGGCAGATGAATACAATGTTACAGACCCAAAACTAAGACAAAAAAAATGGGTTCATTCTCACAGTACAATTCCAAAGACAGGACAAGACTAGAGGTGAAATGACTACCCGAAACCAAGGACAGACCCACCTAGTAAAACTAATCAGAGCTAATAAAATACTGTGAATCGATTAATAAATGTGCAACAAACTGAGCCTCTCCTCTTACCCCTAACATAGAGTTACAATCAAGAAAAACCATTAAAACAGAAGAAAGAACCTGTAGAGCGGAAACGTTAGTTGGGAAACCGTAGATGCATAAGACCATCTCCCAAGGGCGCCTCTTCTTGGTTCGCCAAGCACCACACCCGATTTCGCCGTTGTGCTGCCTAATACGACGCCGTGGATTTACCGTGAATCTGCCACCAAAAAAAAAAAAAAAAAACTTCAGAATTGAAAATGGAGAAAACTTCTAATCAGCAAGATTCAAAACCATAAAATTCTTTCGTTTCTAAAAACAAAAATAATAATAAAGAAAGGGAGAGAGAGAGAGAGAGAGAGAGAGTAGAGAATCTGTGACGGACCCAATATAAGTATGGGCTTTGTGGCGAGGGTTGAGGGAGACCAGTAGATAGCAGGCGTAAAACCCTTTACTAATAATTTCTCCATCGTCTCTCTCTTCTTCTGCTGATTCCTGAGTTAGGGTTTCTGAGGCCGCCTCTCGCCTCACTCTCCTTCTTTGTCCCATTTTCTCTCTCTCTCGATCGATCGATTCAGATGGAAATTCGACCGTTGGGTTAAAATAAGAGAGACTAATGAATACGAATATATGAGTTCATGCGACGGTCAACATCTGTGCGGTGATGCCTGTTTTTGCCACGTGGCACCTCAGAAACACAAGACCAACTTTATATCCTTTTGTCTTATCTATAAACTATCCATTTGTTGTAATAATAGTTCTTTTAATTTTTTTAAAAAATAATTATAGACAAAACGTAGATATCATTTATTTTTATAAATCAGAATCTTCTTTTTAATTATAATTATTACGTGGTGTATTTTGTACATAATTTATTTTTGTTAAAAATTTAATAGGTTTTGAAAAAAAAATTATTACTGTAATAATTACATTAATATTAATAATCTATTGTATAAATTAAAAATTCATAATTTTATTTTTTTTAAACCACAATTACTAAACTGTGAGCTTTTTGATAGTTTAATTTTGCTAAATATTTAACAATTTGTGACAATAACATAATTCAAGAATTACTATATAAGTTGAAAATTTAGGGACAAAATGGTATAATGTATAATTCCCGTACCATTAATATCATTAACCCTATTAGCAATCATTATTTTTTAAAAAATTTTATTTTCTTATTTTCAAAGGGGAATAAAATTAATGATTGTGAATCTTAAATATCATCCGTTTAATTCCCAACTCTTGAACTCTTGTCAAGAGAGTGGATGATTTTTCACCTTAGATAATTTTTTAAAAAGAAAAATCCCTATCTGCTTTCAATCGTTAAGATAACGAATTAGCTCTATCAGTCGAGACAAATTATTTTCATTACAACTACTAAACTAGATTATTATTTCCAGAAAAAGAACATACATCTTAACTATAAAAACTTATTATATTCCAAGCTAGAACTCTCAAGTGAAAACAAATATTTCGTTTTTCTTAAGAAACAGTAATATTAACGTGCACGTATTTTACTTTTGTTTTTGTCAGTGTAAGCTCCACAGGTGTCTTTTTTTTTTTTTCTATTCTTTTTTCTTTTTCTTTTTTTTTTTTTTTTTCCAGGGAGAGCTTAATAGTTATACTTAGGACCAAGACGGTCCAACACGACAAATCCAAATCCAAATCCAAAGCCGAGATCTCTGCATTCTTATGTATTTGCATTTCAATACAAGGCCAAACAGAAGCAACTTCACCAAATTTTAAACTCAAATTTGCGTTTTTTCTGGCGGAGAGGACCATTAGAGAGGGGGAGAGATTTGTCAAGCACTCACTCACATGCAACTGAACTAGCAGCTACAGGCTCTGATTTGCAGGCATTAGTATTACCAATAACATAGGACCTATGTGAGGATCTACTGGACCACTTGCTTCGATGTATCAGATAAAATTCACAGGAAAAAAAAATATATTCTGATATGTCATCAATTACCATCCAAGCTAATCCAGGGAAAAATAAAAAAAGTGAACACTTGAAAGACAAATTACTACCAAAACTAAAGAGGGGGCATTAATGCATACGAGTTCCAAAAAATTCCAAGGTTTCAATGCTAAGAAATATTTGTGTTTCTGAAAGTCATAATAATTCAGAAAAATTCACTATCGGTAGGAGAATCTTTCTGTACCCTTTAACAAAATCTACCAGAAATTATAACCAGAATCATTCCTGATATCAGTAAACCTATACTTGAACATACACACACAAGCTGCGCTGAATATTCTGTGCAGCTGCTTGGTCAACTTGTGTAATGAATCAATTGCAATCCCTTAGAAGCTAGTCAAATTAAATGCTTATATCATGTAGCCAGTCACCCACCAAAGCTATCACACCATAAACATTGGCATCACGTTCAGGTTGGTCGGCAGGACATATCACTTAAGCTGATAATAAGTAATTAACAATTATGATCCGGAAATATATATTTTTTTAAATAAAACTATATGGAACTGCTTTTCAAAAAACTCTAGAAAAGAAAAACAACTAATCATTCCTGTTTTACCAAAGCAGAGCTTTTCAACAGGACAAAATCTCCTAACAAGACACAAGCCCTCCATGCCTATGTTAACTTTTGAACTAGAAGAAAAATGAATGAACCCCCTTTCCAAGTGCTTTAAACACTTGGCCTTGTACCAATTAAATACTTGTGGAGAACTTTACGAAACCTGCAATAAAAAAGTGTTGTGAAACAAGATATGACAACTACATTAAAAGATCACCATGAGGATTCTGCACAAAGCAAGGAGCAACACATCCAAGGATATTTCTATTTCATGCAGTCATCTCAAACTGATCCCTCCCAATTTTACTTCAAGTGAATCCTAAGCAGATATTTATTAAAATGATTTTACAGGTGAACCACAGACATAACTTAAAACGCAGAAATTCTTCAGAAAAAAATTAGTGTACCCAGATGTAGCGTATCGTCTCTTGTAGGCTAATTGCAACACATACACAACGCCAATTCAGGAAAGATTTAGAACCCAATTCTTCAAAAGGCATTCAAAACAATGTTAGCTCCATATTTCAAACAGTTCTGCTACACAGCATAAGCAAGTTGCATCTGTATGGTCTAAGTACTAAAAACTACAGAACTAGTATTCGCGAAGTTCATCATGCGCAAAATTCAGAATAAGCATATCACAAAGAGAAGAGAGTAAAGAGTTAAATATATTTCTGATTATCTGCCATTGAAAAGGGAGTCTTAAACAGAAACGAATCAACTTATAGGCTTATTCCATTCCTATACTAGGTACGCCAACTCCCAACAACTTTCAACTGTTTTTTCATCACAAGATTTTGTTATATCATATTAGCTACACCACCATCAACAAACAACATGGATTTTGTGCTTTTTTTCCCCCCAATTCACTCAACAATTACAATTCTTATATAGGCAATTTATCAATGAAACTCTTTGCCTACTAAATGATACAAAACACCATATTCAAACCCCAAACCTGAACCGCAATAATCTTCACAAGAATCAGACACAAAGTCAGTCAACAAAAAGAGATCATTCAGATCTCTTGGACAAATGCCTCCAGAGGTAGCGACCACTAGCCATGTCTACACAGGTCCAAAACCCAGACTCCATAGCTGAGCAAACCTGAAGATGAACACGTAAACAACCAAAAAAGTTTATCAAAATTGAAACTTTTTCAAAAACCCAGATACCAAATTAATCAACAAATGCTTAAAATTGAAGTATGTAGCATTGGGTACCTTGGAGAACCGGTTGGCCGAAGAAGTCGACGAATTTGAGAATTGGGTTTTGTCTGACTCGTCAAGATCGTGGTGGGTTTCATCGTTGGCAGGCGATTGTGACTCGGGCTGAGACTTGAGGTTTCGGAGGACAAAGAAGCCGGCCAGAGTGGCTGAAAGGAATATTAGAATGATTCTCAGGGGACACATTTCTCTCTCTCTCTTCAGAGACTGAGAAATGTCTGTTTTAGAGAGAAGAGGGAAAAGTATTAATGGGGTTTCTGATTTGGGATGGAGAAAAAACTCAAAAAGGAGAAGGGTGCAGTTGAAGTTTTGTCAAAATTGGTTTTGGAATATGACAAAATCAAATAATGTAAGGAATTTGGGTACATGAGATGGCTGCCTTTGACCTAACTCATTTGACAGTGTATGATAATGAACCACTATGTTCTATGGCATTATCCATTGTCTACTATTTATTAGTTGTATAATTGTATTCCTATGGTTTTGATGAAGTTATATACCTAACCTCTATACCCTTATAAATTTCCTTTTCCTTTTGGGTGAATTTTATTTTATTTTATTCTATTGGAATTTATTTATTTGTTTATTTTTATTTTGGGTGGAATTGTCCACATCCAAAGACAATTCCATGACGAAAAAAGTCCACTATGGTGCCTTCTGTGTTGTCTCCCATTTTTCTCCATCTCAGAGTTTGCATAGCGGGTGGTTTTTTGTTATTTTATTATGTTTCTAATTCTAGTTGACTAATTCAAATACGTTGTGCAATTAGTGAAGTCTCATTTTGGATTAGCAAATTCATGTTTTTATGTTTTATGCCCTCATAGTAAACAAATGAATGCTAAAGAGTGTTCATGGAATCATGAACTATTTGTGTATGCAAATATAAACCAGTGTGCATAATTAGATAAAGGGCACGGTTCAGTTTGAATGAAGTTCAAAATTTTCATAATTAAAGAGTGAAAAGACAATGAAGGAGAAAAGAAGTTATTAAAATGCAAATATACTAGAGAAATAGTCAATAAGATAAGTCTTCATTAAAGAAATACCACATGGTACTCGTTCTTATTTTGTTTACTACGTAAGGGTGTTTATTTCTTTTAAAAAAAATAAATAAAAAAAAGGAGAAGGAAAGCGCTAAAGTAAAGGTTGACTTTTTTTAATTAATAATTACTACCAATTAATTTATGTAATTATACATATAGGTTTAGTAATAGCATTTAAGTTTGGGCCATGTCATGGCTCTCCACCCCATTATCAGCCAAAAGTATTACAAAGTATTAGCCAGCCGCCTAAAGAATGACAACATACAAATATCCACATTCTTGACGTGATCAACCTGGTTTTCTTTCTCCTCTTTTTTTTCCAATGTTCAACTTGGTTTTCATTTTCAGACGTCAATATCTGAAAACATTACCACTGTCCTTAAGCCAAGATTAAGTCTCAAAACATTCGTACAGGAGGAACAAGGATCCAACATATTCCAATAGATTCCTTTTTATGGTCAAGCTGTTCCGGATAAAATAGTCATGAATCCGCAGAATTTTCTATCCGAAATAAGATTCTATAACCAGGTAAAACAAATTACATCTAGGCTCTAAGATTCGCAAACTACCAATATAATGGAAAAACGATAGTGTATGGTGTCAGCACTCCAGGACAATCTGCTACAAGACTACACAACTCTGCATATCAACCAGTTCAATGACTATTTTAGCTTTTCCCCCTCTTTTCTTGGGAAGTAAACTTGCAACTTTATACTCAAATAGCAGCATGCCCCAAGTGAAAAGGAAAACATGAACAGAAAGCCCCAGTCTGATAGGAAAGATCAGAACGCACACAATCACCAACCAGTTAAAACTTCAAAACAGAAGCAACACAAACCAACATAAAAATGTCGAATTGCTACAGGAAAATAAATTGTATGTAAAAAAAATTGAGATGATATAACCTCATGGAGCCATCTCCATAAATTTATTTAGAGACTAGAGTAGTAGGAAGTGGTATGAGAAAATGAACTCCCCCAAGAAAAAGTTTACCTCGGCAATCTTTAGATTTTGGCAAGACGAGAGATCTTAGCAAGCACAGTTCTTAAACTCCGGATACCAGCTCCAGATTTTGAGCTTACCATCATCTAAAAATTAAAAAATAATAATAATTTGAAAAAAAAATCACACAAAACCAATGAAGTTAGATTGCTTCCCAATAATGACCGATATACCAAATTATTCAGACAAATATGCTCCTCCATACCAAGGGTTGGACAACAGATTTATGTGCCTTGAGGCTCTGTAAAATGAATAAAATGATCAGAATAATTGTTACTCTCACAGAGACTGAAGGAAGAATGCTAATTTGAATGAAGTGTCACTGGACTTGTGTTATGTTCACCTCTTCAATTTGCATTGCACGACGTGCCACATCTATTGGGAAAACGATATCTGTCTTGGTCAAAACAATCTGGTATTTGGTTTTAGCTCTGTAAAGCACGTAGTAGACATCATCAAACTCAAATGCATGTATTATTTCTGGCAACTTGCAAAGTTCAAATGCAAAAGTCAAATCTCCAGAAAATAACGAATTAAATATTTCTCGTTTCTAGCAAAGTAATTCTAGCATAAACATGTGCACATTCCAAAAAGTCAGCTAAACATTCGAGAGAGAGAGNCCCCATTTTGTATCAATAAGGAGACAAACCCTTTTCAAACCAACTCTTGTGGAAACATACTCCTTTACCTACAAATGCAAAGGATCCAAGCAAGTGTAAATTGGCATATAAAATAAGTCGATATTTTAGGCTCACTAATACAGGAAAGCGAATGGTAATGTTGGAATGAAAATAGTCCACTCCAAAACCTAAAAGAAAATTAAACAAGCTAAACATTCTCAACATGCCTTTACAGCATACTAGGGAAAGATTGAAAGAAAATAACAGTGCAAATATGAGTTTCTACTCCGTCAGCCATCAAGATTACTAAGCTATTTTGCCAATCAAAATGGTGATTTTTACCCTAATTTGGAATTAGGGATCCAGAAAAAATAAAACAAAACTATGTTTTGATTGGGAAAACAAATCAGGGCTGACATCACATAAGTCATAACGGCTGTAAAGATTATGCTACACTAACTCTGAAAAAAAAATGACAAACAATTAAAGGTCCATTTTTGTTTGTGCACTCACGAGCTCTTCCCAAGCATCCTTAACTTCTTCCTTTGCATAAGCAAACCCATAACCGGGTAAATCAACCAGGGAGAGCTTTGATCCCAGCTTGAAGAAATTAATAGTCTGCAGAAAAACTACAATTGTTGGATGTCCATAACCAAAAGACATGATGACCAAAGTCTGACACCAAAGTTTCCGAAAACATTTATGCACCTGAGTAAGGCCAGGTTTGTCAGATGTCCGCACAACACCCCATTGTCTGGTAAGGGCATTTAGTAGTGATGACTTCCCAACATTTGACCTTCCTAAATAAGACAATCAACGTCAGTAAATCTTGCATGCTATATCAGCGAGATCTCATACTGCAGGTAATTGGAGAGAGATCTCATAGAGGGAAATGTAACTTATAACTTGCATTTCCAAATAAGTTATTCCAAAAATCCTGCCTATAGAAAGCAAATGGCATAATGGTTCAAACTTTCTTCTTCACAATCTTACTACAGTCAAAACTCAAAAATGTAGTCTGTGACAATATTAAACTTTATATCACTTAGCTAACAAATGATCCTGCTTAAAAACAAATCAAGCACCAAACAAGAATTTGAAATATTTACCAGCAAATGCAATCTCTGGTAACTCAGGTGGAGGAAATGATGATGAAGCCTTTGCAGCAGCAAAAAATGTCAATTTGTTCCTAAATATCTGTGCAAAATAGTTAGCACTGCTTGTTAGTATAACATTTTACAATTATTTGGCACTTAATTATTATTGTAAATGGAGTTAGTTTATGATTGAACAAATAGCAGGATCTGTAAAGAGTGCATTTGACAAAAGAGAAATATAAGAATACTGTCTCAACATGAACATGCCCCAAACAACGTACAGTTTCTTCAATTCGTTCTCTTTCTGAGCTAGTAGAGAAGGGAATGTTATCCAAAGGAGCAGAAAGCTCAGTATTGTAGCCTGCCCTCCGCAGCTCAATCAAGCGTCTACGACCCAACAACTGTTAACCAAATTATCAACATCACAATACAAGAATTAAAATACTATAAAATAAACAAGCCTAATTATCAAAAGGACGCACATTTAAGAAATAAATAAACTCTAGAGACGGCAAACGTCAGGACGCATACAAATTACATTATCTTCCACGTAGGAAAGGATTGAGGGACTGGGTTCAATTGCCCGAAATTGTGCATTCTTTGATATTCCAGCCTTTTCTTCCAAATCTTTTTTCTTCTCCTTTTTGCTCTCTGGAAAGCAAGCCCAAAGGGAAGAAGTCATACGAAATAGAAAATGAAACAAAACACAATAGGTGAGTTATCATCTTTATATTAATTAAGACACCAGAGATTGAACATGTAGTATATAACTTATGATGTAATGAGAGAACAACAATGCTCCCTCTAAGACGACTCTACAAGAGAGCAATAACCCATTAGGTAAACACTTCACTAAAAAAAGAAAAAAGGACAGACTGGTTTCACAACGAGTATAACTTCTAGTTTCCCAAAACAATATTACTTAACAGGAAGCGAAAAATAAATAAATAAATAAGAGAATATTACATAAGATGCATATGGGATGTACACTGAATTAAATTTATGGAAAAAGCAAATCAAAAGCAAAAACGGACCAATATTTACAATGCCTTCATCTAGCCTCTTATTTGAGATATCATGTGGATCAATACGAATCACCCGTTTTTTCTTCTTTGGCTGCTCAACTTGAACCTCCAAATCTTCACCAAGGTTCTTCTTGTCTTTAACTTTTTTCTTGGCTGAATTTAAGAGAGAAACATCTTGAGATTTTTTATTACTAGGGTCCAAGCCCTTACTTGAGTCAGATTTACTCTTGGTACGTTTCTTCAACAAACCAGCATCTCCACCACCCACTTCAAAAGACTCCTTATCAATCCCCTTTGCCCGAGTAACGCGAGAAACTCGTACACTTTCCACTGCCTTCTTGGCTTTACGAGAAGACACTTTAGTCTCATAAGTTGCATCCTCCAACTTAATAGAACCCCACATTGAGCGAGGAGATACATTGCTCCCTTTTGCTTTAACAACATCATCTTCCTCCAGGCTCTGTCGTTTCCGCGACAAATACTTTCTCTTAGTTCTCTCTACATTGCCATTAGATACTACCTCCCCACTTAATCCTTGTTCAGCATAGATTCTCTTCCTCATTTTAGGAGAACCCAGGTTCCTCATACCACCATCCTCACTGTCCCTGCGAGTTCTCTGAACCCTTTTCTTAGTATCTTTAGTACTCTTGGATTTTAATGCTGAAATTTTGAGTTTCTTAGTGAGCTTACTCCTCGAGCCTACATCCTCAGACATCCTTATAATACTGTTCTAGTAACACCCTTCAACTAAAACAACCCAATTGAGCCCTGAAACTACAAAATTTCCAAATACAAATTACAATCACAACAAAATCTCAATTGGCATCAACTTTTTTGGGAAATAAATAAAAAATGGGTACTTGCATCATATTACATCTAAAGCCCCATTTGGGTATTTTACAAAGTTAAATACCATGGGAAGTGCACTTCATTGAACTAATCTCTTTCATTTTTGCCTTTTTTTGTTTTTTTGAAATTTCATGGAAGAAGATGAAGCATAAAGCCTCCACTCAACTGAACTGAACCTAATGGAACCCATCTAGTTCAGCAGCATAGAAATTCAAAAGCGTATTTTCCATTCTGCATTAGCCCTCTTCTTCCAAAATTTTTTCCTAGGAACCAAACAGATGCCTCGTGCAACTAATACGCAGTTAAGATTTTAGCTAGAAGTTAAAGCCTGTGAAGAACAGTAAAAACCTCATAAAGAAAAATATCACTTTTTATTGTGACAACGAGAAAAAAAAATGGGAAAGAAAATACCAGTAGCAGAAGGATGCTTAACTCTCCGTACACATGACTCTGCAATTTTTCTTTTCTTTCATTTGCCGCGCTCCCTGTTCCTCATTCCTGATCCTGCCCTAAGAAAACGAAGACGCCGGTGAAACTGAGAACTGGACAAATGGTTCGAATTTGGGCCTGCCGCAACACAAACGAAATGGGCTTCTGGCAATAATCCACGCCCAATGTCCAAACAAAACTTGAAAATTGCAGGATAGGCTGACATATTTGAAAAATACCAGATTTATTTAGAAAAATATCGTTCTCTAAAATTTTATTTATAAAAATAATACTTTTTCTAAACAATTTATAACAATACCACTTTGTCTTTAAGATATGAATTTTTTAAAGGTACTCAAAGTAATAATTCGGGTTACTGAAATAACTTCTCGAGTTACTTGAGATAACTCCTGAATTACTCATCAATTGATAAAAATTGTATTTTTCTAAATATTTTTAAAAATTATATTTTTCTAAATAAATTTAAGATTTTTCCATGATTTTTAAAATCCGAAATTTTTCCCTTTTTTTTTTTAATTGTACCATATAAAATCAAATTTTCTCAAACAGAATTCATGAATCTAAATACGATCCGGGTTCATTAGGATATTTTACACTAAGGACAATATCCTAAAGGGAAAATTTGAGTGGATGTCCTATTTTTTTAATACTTCATTTTAATTAATGTTCGTTATGACTGAATATATGTAATTTTATAATTGGTATATCTACTTATGTAAAACTTTAGTTTATATAATAGGTATATTAGTTTTTATACTTAGTGCATCATATTTTACACTTGATATATAAACTAATATATTGACTATATTGCTACAATATTTAGATTACGAACATTTTCTTAAAAGGATCCAAAATTTGGTCGTTACAAAATCGTATTAGGTTATCTCAACTTATCTTTTCAATACTATGATATGTAATTTGTTAATATTTAATTAGTGGATTATATTAAATTTATTAGTGGTATATTTTTAATCACCAATTGAAACATAAAAGAATATTATGCCACATAAAGTAGAATAGGAAAAGTGGGATAAGAGGTGAGATCGATGGTATTATGCCTTACACAAATAACTAGTTTCAAGATGAGCACAATTTTTTTCCCTCATCATCTTATGTCTAATTTTACATGAAACTGGTTATTGTTAGATTTTTGTGTTATGGTATAGCTTAGCTAATCTTGTATTTGTTAAGTCATTATTATATTGTATTTGTGGTGTAGCTTAGCTAGTTTGCGGGTTACACGTTTAGTCTTTCATTTGGCAAGTGTTGGGCCGGTTGAATAGTCTATATTCGGCCATAGATTTGGGGGAAATTAATGTGGATAGTTTAAAATTAGCACAAAATGATGTTTTTAATTTACTTTTTAAAAATGACATTTCTAGTATTATCCATGAAATAAAAAATCTAAAATACCACTTGACTAAACTAGTCCCTAACTCCTTGTTAGAGCTAAGCTCTTGTTTTCCTTTTTTCAGTATTTTTTTAAACTAAAATTTGAAAAACTTACAGGGCAAGTAGAAGAGAAACTGCGAGCTCCACTCTCCTCTCCGTATTTTGGACCATCATGTAACGTCCACTCCTCCCATTACTACCATAAAAAAAACCTCCAAACCCCCATTACTGACCTTCAGAAAAAAAAAAAACCGTCAAAACTATAAAAAAAGCCGGCCAAGCAACCCAATTGTTCCCTCTTTCTTCGTTGATATTACCCTCCCCAAAATCATTTAAACTCATTCTTCGAAATTGATTGAAATAACTAGAATGAGAGGGGCTAAAATGTAGGGGTCTATGGAAAAGAAAAAAGTAAACGAAGATTGAGACTTCAAGGATCCTCCAGAACCGGCTTCACCGAGGACCTTGTTAAGTTTGAAGAAGAAGAAAATCGACAATAGTAAATTGATTCTTTGTAACAATTTTATATCTATCAACAGTTGTATGATTATAGGTAACACATAAATGGTAAGAGTATAATTAAATTGTGTTTTTAGGCAATAAAAATCACAAATAGTCCTCTATTTTTGTGTATTGATGGTCTGTAACAATGATTTATAAAAATATGTGTACTCTATGTCATATATATCATGTATATTATGGAACTGTAACAATTTTATGACTGTGAAGAGTTATTGAAGAAAGAATGATTTTTATTATGAATTTATTTTTGTATTAGACAATTATCACAAAGCCATTGTTTGGCCAACGGATTGGGTTCTTATCTTCCTTTTGTAACGTTGGCACAAATTCTACAAGTAGAAGTCATAATTGCTGCTATTTTAATACAAGTCTTATTGTTTTAAATGTAATTTTTACATCACTTTCGCAAGGGTGGAGTTTATTATAAGAGTTTGAAGAGAGGCAAGGGAAGAATAATTTTGCTCATGTATACAAAAACAAAAAATAAGTATCTATAATTAGTTAACAAATTATGTAATAGGATCTCACAAGGTTAGTTATGATATAAAAGAAACCGTGACCATGACTCAAATAGTTGTGACAATCAGTCAAAAAATTGTGACTAAGTTATTAATAATAGAAAATAAACTCGAATAAGGTGTCACAAATTTTGTGACCTCTAATCACACAAACTAGTCTCACAAATTCAAACTATTTCTAATCATAATATTATTAAAAGATGAGGATATATTGTGACAATCTGTCACAAAATACTAACAAGCAATCACACGTATATCAATACCGTGATACTCTTTACAAAATACGATGAAGCTAAACTAGAATGAGATGGGTGGAGAAGCTTTGAGCTAAACCATAAAGAGTTTGGCAGATCTAGATACTGTTGAGTGAGTGAGAGAGAGAGAGAGAGCGCTAAACTATAGAGAGCTTGACAGATCTAGGTACTAGTGAGCTAAATCATAGAGAGTTTGGCAGATCTATGTACTAGTGAGAGAGAGAGTTAAACCATAGATTGGTATCTGTGTATGTGAGAAAGAGAGATAGAGAGAGAAAGAGAAAGCTGAGCTTTTTGTGGAATGGAAGATTTGTTGTTTTGGATCAAAGGAAAGGAATCTTTTTGACAGGAGTAATTGTATGCTTAGGAGGAAAAATGGTGGAAAAAGAGGGAGAAAATAGAGAAAATAAAGGAAAGTTTGACAATTTTTGAATATATGCCATAAGAGTATTTTTGGAATACCATTTTTGCTCTCTTCAAAATGTAACTAAAAAGTCATCTTTTGCAACTATAAAAATCATTTTGAAAAAATGAACTAAAAAAAGTCAATTTGTGGCATAATTATACTAACCACGTCAATTTCCTTAGATTTGGATTTAAAAAAGATCTAGTGGATATGATAAAATTCTAGCCTAACATATTTCACTTAAAAAATAAATAAATAACGGTATGGTCAATGGGTAACATTTGAGTTTACAGACTATAAAATGTTATAACGGGACTCGTCCGGCATTTCTGTGTAAAGGCATGAAGGACTCAAGACTTTGCCCTTGTTTGTTTTTGATGCTATACCTGCAACAATTATATTTATGGCAAATTATCTATTATAAACATCTATTTTCCTATTCTAACCTTATAAATAAATAACCTACAGCACCTACTAGATGAATCAATTATAGTATTATACCTTGTAAAAGATTTACCTAAATGAAATGAAATGAAGATTATTTCTTTTATAGTAGGTGTTCAAAAAGAGACTGATTTTGCTGGAATCATCATATGGGAATGATTTATTGTGGGCAACGGCCCTCTTTCCTACATTTCAAATTTGAAAATCATCGTTTGTAATATTTCCAATTCCTTACTCAAATTATGGTAACATATGTACTTTTTATTTCTAGCAAGAAAAACCCAGAATTCTAGCTCGGCCACGCAATGACTTAAACAAAGTAATTATAAGCTGAAGTTTCAGACATACAATTCATTTTTCCATGGTTGTGCATTCGAACCATGTCCTGTATTTTTGTCTATCGTGGACTGGAACTAATCTAATAACCTAAACAGAACGGAAATAACAGTTTGAATAACAAAATCACAGTGCGAATATATGAAAATTGATTATGATTAAGGAGTCTAAGTTGAGAGCAATATTACACTCTTAACCCTTCATCCTCCATTTGTCGTCTACATACAAAGGAGAGTACATACACAACTTATTCTTTTTTTTTCCCCCTTCTTTTTTCTGTTTTTTTTTCGAAACCTTTTTTTTTCCTTTGATTCTTAGCTGAACTGTACATACATCGAAAATTTGTAATGACAAAACATTCACTCTGGGAAATTCAAACATTGCTCTAACCCCCTAAACCTGTAAAATTTAACAAAAACAAACAAACTTTTAGCATTGCTCTCTGACATACAAACAACATTATAGTATATCTTTTGAATTGTTTAAGTAAAAATGTGTATCAAACAACATACACCAAAAAGAACCCATCGCCACCAAGTAATATAATTACTGTGATGAACCAGTTGATGAAGTCTCCTGAGAATTATCAGAAGAAGTTGAAGCCTCAGACTCCATTAACAGAGTCTTAAGCTTATTTCCCCAAATCTCCTTGTACAGACCAGCATCACCACATTTTCTCTTGGCCTCCACAACCACCAAAACCTCGGTCAACCTGTAAACCTCGATTCCCATTCCAAATTTACCATTCTGCCCTTCGAGCTCGACCCCGAACTCCTTCCTCCTCTTCATCCTCAACCTCTCTGCTTTCGCGAACCCCACAACTTTCTCGACGATTCCCTCCGGCGACTCGGTCGAGACGAGTCGTTGACCGTCCTCGACCGAGTTGCACGAAAAGTCAAACAACCCAGAAAGGTCCAGCCCAGACGAGAACGAGATGATGTCAAACGCGTTCAAGTCGGTCAAGCCGCCCAACTCCTTCCGGTCCCGCTGATCCTGACCTGAACCCTTCTGCGTCTGCTCGGGCTCGGGATCTTCGCCGTAGAAGTTGACCTGGGCCTTGCTGTACCCACCTTTCTTGAACCAGGGGTCCTTCAGAATCTCATCAATCGTGATCCTCGTCTGGGGATTCGTGTCCAGGAGCCGAGAGAGGAACCGCTTCAGATCGGCGGACATCCACCTGGGGCAGCGGAACTCCCCCTTATAGATCTTCTTATACAGCGCCATGAGGTTGCCGTCGTTGAAGGGCAGGTACCCGGCCGTCAAGACGAACAAGACGACGCCGCACGACCAGACGTCGATCTTGGCCCCGTCGTAGCCCCTCTGGGCGAGGATCTCGGGCGCCACGTAGGCTGGGGTCCCGCAGAGCGTGTGGAGGAGGCCATCGGGGCGGATCTGGTCCTCGTCGACGGCGCTGAGGCCGAAGTCGGAGACCTTGAGGTCGCCGCGCTCGTCGNACGCCGCGCGCGTGGCAGTAGCCGACGGCGGAGACGAGCTGGCGGAAGTACCTGCGGGCGAGGTCCTCTGAGAAGCGGCCCTTGGCGACCTTGGCGAAGAGCTCGCCGCCCTTGACGAACTCCATGACGAAGTAGATCTTGGACTTGGAGGCCAGCACCTCGTGGAGCCTCACGATGTTGGGGTGGCGGAGCCGCTTCATGACCGAGATCTCGCGCTTCGCGTTCGACCGCAGGGTCGGGGTCGCCAGCTTCTTCTTGCTGATCACCTTGATCGCCACGCTCTGCCCCGTGAGGACGTCGCGCGCGTGGTGCACCTTGGCGAAGGCGCCGCACCCCAGGAGCTTCCCCACCTCGTACTTCCCGAACAAGGCGTTCTCGGCCGCCGAGGCATTGTTGTTGTTGTCGTTGTTATCGTCATCATTATTATTATTGTTATTATTCTGTTCGATCTCTGGCATCTGACTCGATCCAGAGATCGAACTCGGCGGTTCGATCAGAATACGGCTGCGGTTTTTGGGAGGATTGGTTTTTATTGGCTGCTGCGTGGCGGCCAAATTGCGGAGATTAATATAGGGTTATAACACGAGCGGCGCGTTTAAATGAAGCTTTATTTGATCGTAATTGTTGTGTGTGAAATGCTGTTTTGGAGAAGAATAATAAGACGATTATGATGATAATGAACGAAGGGCTTTGAAAAGAAGACAAGGGAAAGTATATACGTGTTTTAGGAGCAAGTTGTTAAATTCAGTCGAAGTTTCTGGAGAGAGAAATATAGGTTTGAGCTGTTTTTGGCTATTTTAATGGAAGCCAGGGAGGGAAGAAATGGAAGGAGAGGCAGGTAGCGCGTGAGTTAGTGACCCGTGATTTTTCGCACCGTATCACAGAGCGCGTATACTGTTCCAGCGGAGGCTGGTCTGGACCATATATATATATATATAGCCACCACTTAACCTACGCATATAGATATTAATTTATATTAATTTGAGTAATGAAAGTTTTAGAAAGTACATTTTTTTATTGTCTAAAATAAGTAATAAAAAAATATTAATAATATATATTTCTTCACGTATTTCATCAAAATTATTAAATTAGATTATTATTAAACGAGATAAAAAAAAAATACTTACTGATGAGTAAAATAAATATATACTTATTAGGTTTGCAATATATATATATATATATATATTATTTGTATATTATTAGGTATAAAAGATGAACTGTGCGAGAACTAAGAAGGGAATTTTTTTTATTTTAAATTTTTCCAAGTGTTTGACACTTTGACTCTTGAGGTTAAAAGTTTGACGTATCATTGATGCACGTTACATTGCTTGATTATTTTTTTTTAACATCAAATCTTATTAGTATGCTATTCAAGTTAAGGATACCAGATTAAAATTTAACCTTGTAAAAATTTCTCTACCGTTTTCCGTTTATATTTTTTTTAGGGCATGCGTAAATCATGTGTAATTTTAAGCACACATCACCAGCATATATATATATTTAAAAAATAATTGGATACTATCTCAAAATCCAGCGTTACTTTGCTGAATCAAGAGAAAGTTGACTAAGACTAATAGAATACTGCCACGTCGGTGCCGTCCGCGGTTAAACGCTAAGATGGAGTGGCTGGGGAGCAACGTGGCCTGATATTACGTTGTTAATTTATTTATTTCTTTGCGTAAAGCAATAGGATATTAACTTTTAAAAAACTATTTTATTGCAAAGAAAGGTTCTAAGATGATTGGGTGGGTTCGTTTACCTACATTTTTAAAAATATGAATGGGTTATTTTTTGCAAATCTTGGAATGTAAAAACCATTTTAACTCTTGTATTGTTTGGTTTCACACTAGGCTAAGGAATTTTTATTCCATAATAATTTTAATTTCATTAAATAATAGAATTGTAATTCTACCAAACAAATCATGGAATTATGATTCTATTTTTTTGTCAATCTCTTTAAGACTTCAAATTCTATTTTTGTCGAATTAAGATATCTTAAAAATAAGATATTTTGGTCATTATAATATTTATTTCATTTCATTCCACTACGTCAATCAAATAATAGAATATCATTCTTATTCTTATTCCAATTCCATTTAATTATGATTCTCGTTACCATTCTTATTTCATTTCAATGAACCAAATATAACCTAATATTTACTTTGTTTTCTAGGATACCCATTGTTATTTCTTACTTTTTTTTTGGTTGGAATCACTTACTTACCATGAATATTTAAAAGTTTTGTTTAATTTTTATTATGAAATTTATGGCTCAATTAGAATTGCAATTGAACCATTACCCACCCACAAACACTTGCTTACACATTTACACTCCAAAGAAAAATTAGTGTGACCCTAATGTCAAAGTTTTATTTTTACCCTTTCTCAGTCCTTTCAAATGAGGTCATGTGGCACTATGGTCAGAAAATAAAATCCAAGGTCCAAATGGCCAAAATTGAAAATTTATAATCTAAATTGTCATAGCTTAAATGGTTGAGGGACTGAGCTGATCACTCTAATTAGAAGTTAACTTGAAAGTTTAAACAGATATTTTTTTATTAATTACTTAGCTTATGGGCAATTATCTTGCTTAATAAAAAATTATGTTGTTAATTGTTATCACAGACATTTGATTGATGGATACTTATTTTATTTTATTTTTAACAATGGCGTTTATTCGACCTTGGTTGTTCATGAATTGTATTAGTACTATCATAATGTTAGAAAGTTGCACGAACAACAAATTCAACTCAATCACTGTTTATTATGGCTAGTACTAATGTACCAGATCCCATCAGAATTCTGCAGTCAAGTGTGCTTGGACGAGAGTAGTATTAGGATGGATGACCTCCTGGGAAATCCTCATGTTGCACCCCTCCTTTTTGGATATGATCACATTAGCACTAATGCACCAGATCCCATCAGAACTCCGCAATTAAGCTTGTTTGGGCAAGAATAGTACTAGGATGAGTGATTCCTGGGAAGTCCTCGTGTTGCTCCCCTCTTTTGTTCTTTTGTTTTTGCACCATGGCCCAACTTTGGAACAGGCCAGTGCCATGACCCCTATGTTACCTAACTATCTATAATTTGCATGTTTATCTCAATGCCTCTTTTAACTTGAGATCACGGAAAAGGTTTCCATGTAGCCTCGGCAAAAACCTATTTCAAGTTTTTGCTCAGTCAACCTTTTGCGAGATACATGGCCTAAAGTAGTTTGTCAACTAGTGCTCCATTTAGTCTTCCAAATCCATTCTTTTTGTCATCTTTTCTTCAGACTCTATGTGAGTGTGGACCATTTTGGCTTTACCCTGTGTGGGTCTTGTTTTTTGTCCTGTCATGGAACAGTTGGGAAATAAGGTAAGTGCTACAAACCAACATTTCTCCAAAGAAGAGTGTCTAGATCTGGTGCCTAATGACTCACTCGCCACCAAAGTTTAGAAAGCAATTGCACTTAGGTTGTTCATGTCGAAGAAAAAGATAGGTAAAGCTTTACTCACAAAAGTCCTCTCCAACATTTGGGAAACGGACCAAGGGTGGGACATTAAGGAGAGGAGTAAGGAGTTTTCGCCTTTTACTTCAAATCGGTGAAAGATTGTGCGATGGTCCTAGCTAAACGACCCTGGATAATGAACAATGGTCTTCTCAATATCATTGAATGGATAATACTACAAATTGAAAAAAGTAGGACTAAAAACCAAGCCTTATGCAATTGCAGAGTCAACAAGGTTGGGAATGCCTCTACTAGCGGGGAAGAGGAATCGAGCTTGATAGAAGTAGTGGTGCAATTGAGCTCAAATTTTGGGACGGACGAGGAGGTGGGGCTTATCATGCCCCCTATCTCCTAATGAAAGTACTAGCATGGAATTACAAGAGTCTCCTTAGACTACTGGCAGAGAGAGCACTTTGAGTATTGGTTAGGTTTTTTTAGGGATTCTTTTATTCCTGCGACTAGTCTGGCTGGAGGTTTTTGTTTATAGTGGTGATTTGGTGTTCAAATTGAAGTTATTAGTGCTAGTGGGTCAATTATTGAAGCTCGTATGAGTGGTAAGGCAGGGTATGCCGATTGGACTTTATTCTGCACCTATGGGTCCCCCTATAATTTAGAGAAAAAGGTTTTCTTGGATAATATATCAGCTAAAGTCCTCAACTGCAATAGCCCATGGGTGATGTTAGGTGACTTGAATGTTATGCAATAGCAGAAGGAAAAATTAGGTGCAATGACATTGGTTGTGAGACGGAGAATATCCTTAACAATTTCTTGCGTCGCACTAGGGGTGTTGATCTAAGCTATATTGGAGGTTTATACTGTTAGCTATTTTTAGCCCAAGGTTGACAACATAAAAGGAGGAATGAATTGAGTTTTAAAACGTTTTAAGAAACTTTTCAACTATTCAAAACTATAGACCACTATTTTAAAACTTTTTAGCTAAATCAATAATAATGCCAAACATATAGCAATAATAGCAAGTATATTAAGCACACTAAATATCAAACACTCAATTAAATAGCTTACAATAAAGTAAAGAGTGTAGGGATAGAGAAAGAGTAAACTCAGTTTATATGAGGTTCGACAAACACGACAATTTGCCTACGTCTTCGGCCCTCGGTAACTTGCTTTGAGTTTTCCACTATCGGATCAAGATTATAGGCTTGACCGACCATTTTACAAACGGAGTGAATTCTTCTTAGGCACACTCTAGCCTTTACAATAGTCTTGACTTCAGCTCTATCACGCCTAACCTCTGATTGTTTGACTCCGGTGACAACCTTACCTATACGGATTGTTTAGACAATGGTGCCAATGTCACCAACTTACGGGTTATTTATGACTCCAGTTGCAACCTCACCTAAATCGGATTATTTATGAATCTGGTGGCAACCTCACCTCAATCGGGTTGTTTCTGAATCCGACAACCTCACCTCACACTCAATAGTTTTTCAATAAATAGGAGTGAACATTCACTCACAAATTCTACTCATAAAGTAATTAATACAATTTTGGCTTAGGAGATTTGAGAACAATAGATAATGAATGTTCTAAGATTGGCTCAATATGATTTGAAAGTGTAATTGATATGAAAATAGGCTAAGACACTTTGAGAGTAGATGAATATCAATTTAAGTTCATGCTCTTATTTAAATGCTATCAAATGAAGCTCTATATATAGATATCCAAGAAAACTAGCCATTTATAGCCGTTATTAGCTTTCTGCCAAATATTTGGTCGACCAAAATTAATGCTGGTCGACCAAAAATATAGTTGTTGGAGCTTGATACATTAGTTCAACGTCAACAGTCATTTCTGATTACTGGTCTAAAAGGTGGTCGACCAACTTTGGTCGACCAAAATCACTGTTGGTCGACCAAAATATTATTTTGGTCATATTTCAGATTTTGACAGGATTTTGACATTTTTAAGATTTTAACAGCTTTTGGCATTTTTCAAAAACTGACTTCTAAATTTGTTTTAAACACTTTAAAAACATTAGAAATTAATTTAAAAAGAATATTTTGGCTATTGCAAACTTATTTTAGTTTCACAAAGATATTTAACAATAATTTAGAAAGTGTTCATCCTAAAACACATTTTTGTTTGCAAATAGAAAATATTCTTTCAGCCTATTTCAAATAATCGTGATTTCGAATATATTTGCAACTTATTTAACCTTAAGAAATCATGTTTTAAAGAATATTTTCCCATTCAAAGAGATTATTATATTCTATTTTTCAAACTTCTATGATAAAATAACAATTTTAATCTTAAGATAGTTTAAAAACTCTTTTGAAAAGTATGAGCTAATGCAAAGAGAATTTATGTGCAATGAACTAAATCAAATACAAGACTAAGTATGAATATACCCTATCTAGACACGATTTTGTATCTTGATTATTCATTTTCAAGCTTGATTCTAATAAGTCTATAAGCATCCATCTTCAAGCTTGATTCCTTGATTAACTTGAGGTAAAACTTTAATACCATTTCACTACACACTCAAGTTAAATCATTAATATTAAATCAAATGTTTGTTATCTTCAAAATAAGAGTGAGTAAGATTGAAACCTTAATTTCTCAACATATACACTCGATAGAATAAGTGTGAAATGAGCTCTTTTATAAAATGACTTGATAGAGTAGTTGCCTATCCTAAATGGTGTGTTAGTTACCCCAGATCAGGTCTTCTTAATTTGCCGATTTTAGGTTTTGACACTTGTCTAAAGAAAGGATAACGTAACTTCCCTTTCAGATTTATGGCTACTTAGTGCTAGAATGATACTTGTGAAGTAGTCATCTATAAGGCGTGGGACTTGACAGTTATAAGCAATCAATGCTAGAAGCTGAGGGCAAGATTAAACAACACTAAGAAAGCCCTGACAGAATGGAACTGGTGTCATTTTGGAAAGTGTAATGAGCATCTCGAACAGTTAGAAAGAAGATTGAGCTGGCTATAATTAAAAACTCCCTCACAACACTTTTTAGAAGAAGAAGCCTCTATTCATCTAGAAATATTGGAGATTTGGGAGCGGCTAGAGTTAATCTGGAAGCAAAAATCACAGGAACTATGGTTGAGGAGGGTGACCGAAATACAAAATTTTCCCACACTGCCATGATCATCCTTCGAAAGTGTAATCACATCTAGGCTATTAAGAATGATACCGGTACTTGGGAAAAATCTAGTGAAGTAGTTGGTAGATACTTCAATAATAAGTTCCAACAACTTTTTGAGTCTACTCATCCTACTATCCCAGTTAAATGGAGCAACTTTTCACTCATAAAGTCTCTAAGGAGGAAAATAGATACCTCTATAAACTTCCAACATTGGCATAAATTAAAAAAGTAGTCTGGGACATGCATCTTCTAAATGCCCCTGGCCCAGATGGTACGTCAGGCATCTTCTACCGCAAATAATGGCATATTGTTGGAGACCAAATTTTCAATTTTGTCTAGGAGGTCTTTTGAAGTAGCAACATTAATAGAAATTTGAACAAAACTTTCATTTGTCTTATCCCTAAAAGAGAAAATGCCAAATCTTTTGATCATTTTAGGTCAATAAGCTTGTGCAACTTTTACAAGATTATTGACAAAATTCTGTCTATTAGATTAAGGAAGATCATTGACAAGCTCATTTCTCCTTTCCAATCTGCCTTTATCCCTAGAAGGTGGATTCCAGAATGTTCTGTACTGGCACAAAATGTCATGCACACTATCTACAAAAAGAAAGGAAAATAAGGTCTATTAGGAATCAAGATGGATATAAAAAAAGCTTATGACTACATGGAATGGCCATTTTTCAATAGGGTATTGAAAGCTAATAGGTTTTGTAACAGGTTTTGTTCTTTGGTAATGAATTACGTCTCTTCAGTAAGTTTCTCTATTGCTCTTAATAGGTCTCCCTTGAAGAATTTCGTTCCAAAAAGGAGGCTTAAGGCAAGGAGATCCCTTGTCTCCCTATCTGTTTCTCCTTTTTGGTGACATTCTGTCTAAGCTTATCTTGAAGCAAGAGGAAAATGAGCAAATTAAAGGGATTAAAATCTCTAAAGATGCTCTAGAAATTTCTCATATGATGTTTGCAGATGACACGTTTCTCTTCTGTCAAGCAAAGGTGGATGAGGTGCGAACTGTTATGGAGTGTGTTCATTTATATGAGAGTTGGTATGGGCAGTGTGGGACCTGTTCCTGAACTTTGTGCCACGAGGGGGGGCCACGTAGATCGCACGTGATCCCACCGTCGGTCTTTGGGCCGTCCAAAGTTAGGGCTGAGCCTATCATTGATCCCAGACGGTCCGGCCAGTCAGACCCCAACCACGACAGCTGGGGGTCAGAGGCCACAAGGGTCTGCTATCCGGGAACAACGGCCCCTTATTTCAACAGTCGGAAGGGTCAGAAGCCTCAAGGGACTTCAGACTGGATACAATGGAAAGCAACCCACGGCTCCAGACCCAGACAGAGCATTTAATGCGGCCCTGGGTAGGTGTGTGTACCAGGGACAGGCCGTCCTGACAGAACGGCGATTTGCCCAAATCTTACTCCTGACAGATTGAAGCCGTAGGAGGCGGCGAAAATCAGGCCACGGTAGCACAGAAGAGATCACAGAAATCTCGACCCGTGACGGTTAAAAAAGATCTTGAGGTGAAAGGTACTCATTTTTTCCAGAGATAGAGAACCGGGCTGTTCACTATCTCAGGACTACATATATAGAAGCCATGCATTCCTGAGAGGGGCATGTCCGCACAACAAAACTGATATATATAAAACAGTCTATGAACAAAAAAGAAAACAGACAGAGATCCATAGAAAAAGATAGATATTCATACTGAAATATTTTCCTTGCTACCCTGTATCAAAGATAAACCACTGACTTAAGCATCGGAGAATCTTTGCAGGTAGCCACCCCCGCTTCTCCGATCTTGCTTGGAGTTCAGAGGATTTTGGGACAGCAAGGACACGTGGACAGTTGGAGAATACAGCATCAGCATTTCGAGACACGTGGACGGCTGGTGAG
>JXTB01000405.1:361633-374303 GCA_002914805.1 Parasponia andersonii
GAATCCGTAACAGATTGCAATTCCTGATTTTGATTCGAAGCCATTGTTCCGAAAGACGACTGGGAGAGTGAGAATCTTCGGAAGAGAAGGAAGCAGAAACCTTGGGGTGTTGTGAGAATAGGGTGATTAAAAATTTTGGTAAAACGGCAGATAAACACAGTTGCAGTTTTTAAAGGAGAGAAGCCGAAAAGTTTTTTTGAAAGAGGAAAAAATAAAAGAAACCGAGCAGTCAGAATTTCAAAACTCAAACAGATCTCGTGATGAGAGATGGCGTATCGCCGCATCGGGAAAAGGGAGCCACGTGCGTCCCTCAGGTTGGAGAAGCGAAGAGACGGTTTCCCCACTTGATAGACACGAATCCATCAAGTAGGGAAATGGGGGCAGTTGTGGGACCCGTTCCGAACTTTTTGCCATGAGGGGGGGCCACGCGGATCGCACGTGATCCCACCGTCGGTCTTTGGGCCGTCCAAGATTAGGGCCGAGCCCATCACTGATCCCAGATGGTCTGGCCAGTCAGACCCCAACCATGACAGCTGGGGGTCAAAGGCCACAAGGGTCTGCTATCCGGAAACAGCGGCCCCTTATTTCAACAGTCGGAAGGGTCAGAAGCCTCAAGGGACTTCAGACTGGATACAATGGAAAGTAACCCACGGCTCCAGACCCAGACAGAGCATTTAATGTGGCCATGGGTAGGTGTGTGTACCAGGGACAGGCCGTCCTGACAGAACGGCGATTTGCCCAAATCTTACTCCTGACAGATTGAAGCCGTAGGAGGCGGCGAAAATCAGGCCACGGTAGCACAGAAGAGATCACAGAAATCTCGGCCCGTGACGGTTAAAAAAGATCTTGAGGTGAAAGGTACTCATTTTTTCCAGAGATAGAGAACCGGGCTGTTCACTATCTCAGGACTACATATATAGAAGCCATGCATTCCTGAGAGGGGCATGTCTGCACAAAAAAACTGATATATATATAAAACAGTCTGTGAACAAAAAAGAAAACAGATAGAGATCCATAGAAAAAGATAGATATTCATACTGAAATATTTTCCTTGCTACCCTATATCAAAGATAAACCACTGACTTAAGCATCGGAGAATCTTTGCAGGTAGCCACCCCCGCTTCTCCGATCTTGCTTGGAGTTCAGAGGATTTTGGGACAGCAAGGACACGTGGACAGTTGGAGAATACAGCATCAGCATTTCGAAACACGTGGACGGCTGGTGAGGAATCGCTCCAAAAAGCAGTGTGTTAGCAAACCAAAATTTGGTGCCATTTTCTCGACCAATATAGTTCCTTCTTCTAGTGCTGAAATCCTTAACTTTTGGGATATCAAAACTCTGGGAAAGAATAAAAAATATTTGGGAAACCCCTTATTCTTCTCACGACATAGGGTACATGATTTTCATTTTATTCATGAGAAGGTTATCAAAAGGCTGGAAGATTGGAAATCAAAATTACTTTCTCAAGCAAGAAGAACTACTCTCATTACTTCTGTTATACAGAGTATTCCGACATACTCTATGTCTAACTTTAGAGTCCCCAAAGCTATTTGCCACGAGATTAATTCTTTTGTCTGAAGATTTTGGTGGATGGGATCATTAGAGAATAATAGATATCTAGCTTGGAAATCTTGGGATATGATGTGCAAAACGAAAAAATATGGGGGACTTAGGTTGAGGAGAACTGAGGACTTTAATACTGCTCTCTTAGCCAAATTGGCATGGAAGATGGTGTCCTCTACAGATAGATCATGGGTGAACTTGCTATTAGAAAAATATTGCAACCATTTTGACTTTTGGGATGTGCATGCGAAACCAGGGGACTTTATTGTGTGGAGAAGGATTCTTTCAGTCCAGAATTTGGTGACTATTGTAGGTTAGTTTATGGTTGAGCAGGGAAACACTATTATTATCTGGAGGCATCCTTGGGTCCCCTTAGTAAAACAGGACGAGCTGAGTGCATCCTTCATTCCACCTAGAGGTGGTATTCCTAGGACACTTGTAAAAGTAGGTGATTTGTTTGTTTCGAGAACTAGAGCCTGGTTATAAATTTGATTAAAGCAATCTTTAAGAATAATATAGTGGAGAAAATTTTGAATGTTAGGCCCTTACCAGCCCCTTACTCGATCTATCTCTTTTGGAAAAAATCTAACGTAAGTGGGCTTACCGTTAAAGGTGCTTACTGGTTTGATCAATGCAACTGATTCTAATCAGGTGATCATTTTTGGAGAAATTTGTGGAAAGAAAAAATCCATAAAAGGCTCGAGTTGTTGATTTAGCGATTAGCTCATAATGTCCTCCCTACAAAGAATAACTTGAACCAGATCCTTAAATTAGGAGACACGGCCTGTCCTCTTTGTAATCTAGCTCTAGAATAAGTTCTCCATCTGTTCAAGTATTCTGTGGTAGCCAGAATATTGTGGTTCGGAACCCCTTGGCCCATCCATAGTGACGAGATTGACTGCCAGAGCGTCGGGGCCTTCATTCAGTTTCTCTTGGGTGATTTCATTGGGACCAACAGGGATGACAGAACTTACTCTATGGCTTGTATCCTTAATCTAATTTGGGAGTCTCGTAATAACCACTTATTCAAGAATATCATGGTGGACCTTATTAGACTGCGGACAGATTACTGTAGATTTTTTACTGAGATGCAAGCTACAGTCTGATCAATAGAATCACTTAGAAACCCAATCCCAGAAAATGGAGCTCATATGACAGAGTTTGATGTTCTTGATCTGGGCTGGCTCACCATCTATACAGATGCATCCCTGGTTAGTGTCCAAGTGGGGTTGGCAGCTATTTTTCAAGATAGTTCGGGAAATATTTCTAGAGTGGTTTACAAGTTTGACTCTGCTCTAAATGCATTGGATGCAGAACTAAAAGCAATCCATATGGCTCTGATAACATCGAATGATTTGGGCTAGAAGAGAATAGTGTTATTTTCAGATGCAGAATTAGCAGTCAAGGCTTTGTTCAATGGGAAAAGACTTCAAGATTGGCATTCAATGGGGTGTTTCCTTCCTATTTTAGCTCTTTACTTGGCTTTTGTTGAAATTTTCTTTTAAGTTTGTTCCTAGATTGAGAGCAGGGCTGCTGATAGCCTTGGTAGGTAGACCTATGTAAATGTGAGTTCTGTGTCATGACCCTAGTTTTAAACTAGATAATCGTGCGGTACTTAAAACAGTCCGTCGCACTAAGTCAGCCTACCAACACTCAAGAAATGGACTTAGAGTAAAATTTTGAGATAAAGTGGTAAGGAAGAGAGAGTTTAGGTGAATGAAAGTTTTGTATTATTCTTAGAATGCTTAGAACTCTCACAACTGGGACTTGTGTACAAATGAACCCAAAGGGTCCTTTATATAGGTAAAGCCTAAACCAACCAATGATTGTGAGCGTGCCAAGTGGCATGATCTTACAAATGGTCTAGATTATTCTCAAATAAAGTTATAATATCTACAAAGATATTTACATAGAAAATTCTAGAACAAACATGGTCTAGATCTTTCTAAGAGGTTCACCCACCATCTTGCCTCTTCCAAGTCATTCTAGGAGCTTCTAAGACCGTTTAAGCCATCTAGCATTATCCGGCCTTATCTAGAAACTTCTGAGACTTAGTAGCGCCAACTAGAGTTTTCTAATATGGCTAAGACCTCTCTTGATCATTTTAGAAGTGTCCACCACGTTCTAGGATCTTCTTCAATCTTTTTGGGTGAGCAGTCTATCTATAGAGGACCTTAGAGCTATGAGCAACAACATTTGAATTTTGAGGAGCCAAATGAGCGGGGCGTAACACCCTTTCCCACTCAAATTCGCAATGTTCCCGTCATGCTATCGACTTTAAACAGCTCAATATGGTTTTTGAATTGCCACAAGGCATCTTCATGCTTCCAGCTGGCTTCGGCCTCGGGCAAATTCTTCCATTTCACTAAGTATTCCCGATAATTAGGAACATCATGTCGGCGGATCAAGTAATCAACTAAAATGCACTCTATCTCTTTGTCAAAAGAGGTTACCACCGTAATAGGAGCCCTTTTGGATTCACTCCTTGAAGGATATCCCTCATCTTCATGGTAGGCTTTTAGCATCCTAACATAGAAGATAGGGAAAATCTTTAACTTGGTAGGGAGTTGAAGCTTATAGGAGACCTTACCTACATGCTTGAGTACTAAAAATAGACCCTCGTATTTGCGCACCAATTCTTTATGCACATTTCTTAAGGTTTTGAATTGTTGGGGCAACAACTTGACAAGGACTAAATCTCCCTCTTGGTACTCAACGTGCCTCCTCTTTTTATCGGCCCACTTCTTCATTCTTTTAGAAGCTTTGATCAAGTAGGCCTTAGCCAAATCCACTTGTTCATACCATGCCTTAGCAAACTTGAATGCTGAAGGACTCTTCCCATCGTAACTTGTCACTAAGGTATGCGGGGTCCTAGGTTATTGACCCATGACTAACTCGAAGGGACTCTTGCCTGTAGACTCGCTCCTCTGGAGGTTAAAGGAGAATTGGGCTACTTCAAGTAATTTTGCCCAATCTTTTTGATTGGCACTCACAAATCCACTTATTCATAACATGCCTTAGCAAACTTGAATGCTGAAGGACTCTTCCCACCGTAACTTGTCACTAAGGCATGCGGGGTTCTAGGTTATTGACCCATGACTAACTCGAAGGAACTCTTGCCTGTAGACTCGCTCCTCTGGAGGTTAAAGGAGAATTAGGCTACTTCAAGTAATTTTGCCCAATCTTTTTGATTGACACTCACAAAGTATCTCAAGTATAATTCCAACAAGGCATTCACCCTTTCTATCTGGCCATCGCTTTGGGGGTGAAAGCTAGTAGAAAAGTTCAAGTCTAGACCCATCAACTTAAACAATTCTGTCCAAAATCTTCCAATGAATCGAGGATCATGATCACTTACGATGTTTGATAGGACTCCCCAAAGCTTCACGACATGCTTCATAAAGAGCTGCGCAGTCTCATCGGTAGGACAATCAGGTGAAGCAAGTATAAAGGTAGCATAATTGCTGAAGCGATCAACCACCACTATAATACTGCCAAAGCCCTCTGACTTAGGCAGACTAGTGATAAAATCTATGGAAACACTCTCCCACGGCCTCTCAAGAATGGGTAGAGGTTCCAACAATCTGCCCGGTGATTGTTGTTCTACCTTATCTTATTGGCACACAAGACAAGTTCGTACATAGGATTCGACATCATCCCTCAGTTGAGGCCAATAATAGATAGATTTGATAAGAGTAAGAGTGCGTTTTTAACCTGGGTGACCAGCCCACAAGGAATCGTGGCACTCTTTGATAAGCTCTTTTCTTAAGTTCCTCCAATTAGGCACATAAAGTCAATTGCCTTTGGCATAGAGAAGTCCGTTTCTCAGCCAAAAACGTCTCATCTTTCCTTCTGTTACTAGGGGCAGTAGGCTCTTTGCAAGAATATTGTGTTCTAGTCCTTCCTTAATTTTCTCTATCAAGGTGCTATTGGGCCTGCTTAAGGCGGCCAGCTCCGCCTTTCTGCTTAGGGTATCTGTCACGACATTGGCCTTCCCAGACTTGTATTCAAGCTTATAATCGAATTCTGTCAAGAAGTTTTGCCATCGAGCTTGCTTGGGACTCAACTTTTTCTGAGTTTGAAAGTAGCTTGTGGCTACGTTGTCAGTCATGATCGTAAAGTAAATACCCAATAAGTAGTATCGCCATATCCTTAGGTAATAGATGATAACAGTCATCTCTTTTTCTTGCATTGTGTAGTATCTCTCAGTGTCATTAAGTTTGCAGCTTTCATAAGCAATTGGATGCCCTTCTTGCATTATTACTCCGCCAATAGCAAAGTCAGAAGCATCCGTGTGGAACTCATATGCCTTTGAGTGATCGGGTAAACTGAGAACTGGCTCTTCGCTTACCGTCTTCTTCAAGTTTTCGAATGAAACTTGACACTCAAGTGTCCATTCCTAAGACTTGTTCTTCTTGAGCAAGTTAGTAAGTGGCACTGCTCTTGCTGAGTAGGACTTGATGAATTGCCTATAATAGTTCACAGGTCCGAGGAAGGATCTTAACTCTGGCACCTTAGTAGGAGGTTCCCACTTTTGGATGGCTTGCACCTTGGCTTCATCCATCATAAGTTTCCCATCCTTTATCTTATGCCCTAGGAACATTGCTTTCTCTTGGCCGAATGAGCACTTCTCCTTCTTGATGAATAATTGGTTTTCCCTCAAGACCTTGAATACCTTCCTCAAATATTCTAGGTGCTCTTCTATGGTCTTGCTATAGATAACTATATCATCAAGATAGACTACCACGAACTGATTGAGGTAGGGATGGAATAACTTATTCATTAGGGTACAAAAGGTAGCAGGTGCATTAGTAAGACCAAATGACATGACTAAGAACTCATAAGCACTATACCTTGTCACGCACATGGTCTTGGGCTCATCTCCCACTGCTATGCGTACTTGTTAGTACCCCGAGCGCAAGCTTTGAGAAGTATTTAGCATTCCCAAGTTGATCGAACAAGTCGGCAATAAGCGGGATGGGGTACTTGTTCTTTACTGTGACCTTGTTAAGAGCTCGGTAATCAATGCACATCCTTAATGAGTCATCTTTCTTTTTCTGGAACAATATTAGGGCACCGAAAGGAGCTTTGGAGGGCCTGATAAAACCCGCATTAAGCAACTCCTTTAGTTATTTTCGGAGTTCCACTAACTCCAGAGGGGCCATTCGATAGGGACTCATCACAGGTGGTCTCGTGCCTGGCTCAAGCTCAATTTCATGACCCACCTCCCTCCAAGGTGGAAGTTTCTTAGGCAGGGCATCAGGCATAACATCTTGGAATTCATCCAAGACAGTTTACACCTCTATGGGCAGGTTACCTTGAGGTTCCAACACTTCATCATCGTGCTCCTTTAAGATGGCCAAGTAACTCTCCTCCTCCCTTCTCAAGCCCTTCTTGAATTGAAGTGCAGAGAGTATTTTGTTTCCTGCTTTTGTGGACCATTCCGTTGGTACCACACAAGCCTTTTCACCTTCTATGATGCACATAGAGTTGGCAAAAGGAACAGGGAATGCCCGCACTGCATCAAGGAATTCCAAACCAAGCACCACCGTGAAATCATCCATTGGTACCACTGATAAGTCGAGTTGGCCAACCTATGTACCTAGGCTAGCCTTAACACCATAAGCAACCTCATGAATAGGGTATGCTGCTGAGTTCGCTGCCTTGAGGGAGCCTTCTCCGTTGGACACCGTCAAGCCCAACTGCCTAGCTTTCTTAATAGAGACGAAGTTATGGGATGCACCCGTATCAACCAAAGCTTTAGTGGCTTTGCCATTGATTTTTACATCCATAAAAAGTAGGCCCTTAGCTTGTGACTTAGGGGCCGACTGCAAGGCATTTAGGAGTTGCAAGGAACCAATATGTGCACCAACATCCTCTCTATCACCTCTTTCTTAGCTTGGCTCGGAGGCAATTACTCGCGTGCCCAATGTGGCCCATCGCAAAGAAAGCACTTGACTCTTGGCTTGGAGAAGTCACAGTCTTCCTTCTCTTTGCCCTTGTCTTTGTGCCTGTAGGAGGAACTATCTTTGTTCTATTTTCCTCCTTTTGTTTGCTCTCCCCCACTCTTTTCTCCACCACCCTTCTTATCTTTGGCCTTAGAAGGGTCCTTAATAGTAGAGCAATCAATAAGGCTCTCGGCTACTGCAGTAGTATCGGCCAAGTACCACGACGCTTGAGCTTTAACTTGGCCCAGTTCTAAAGACCATCCATGAACAAGAATAGGGCATCTTTATCTGAAGTGTCAGTGACTTCAAGCAAGAGTGTGGTAAACTCTTTCACGTAGTCTCTAACACTAACAGATTATTTGAGGCAGCGAAGACGGCCTCTCGCCTCCTCTTCAGCATTCTCGAGGACGAATTGCCTTTTTAGCTCTCTTTTGAAGTCAACAAAGGTGGCTATAGTGCACACCCCTTGTTGCATCTCCCCATGTCTCCGCCTCTACCATAGCATGGCAGTATCAGCTATATACAAAACGACATTATGAATTTTACCGGTATTATCTGCCACACTGGTGGCCTTAAAGTATTGTTCAAGTCCCTATAGGAAGTTCTCAACTTCCCTAGCATTACGAGTACTATTGAAGGTCTTTGGTTTAGGTACCTCAACCTTCCTTGCCTCAATAGTTTCTGTGGTGGTCATTCCTGTGGCCACCGCTCGCTTGCATAAAGTAAGATCACCACCCATCTCATCTACTCTAAGTAAAATATTACTGAGTTCTCTTTTGAAGAGATATCGTATCTTGGCAATCTCTGAATGAAGGGACTCAATCTCGCGCCTTAAGTCGGCCTCTAGCCCACCAAGCGCATCTTTGAAGCTGCTGTGGATCTTTGCATTCTCGGTCTCCAAACTATCGCAACGGCCATCTAGATCGTCTACACGCTCGCTCAACATGCCCAAGTTGACTCTAGTCGGGACACTCTAGCCTTTAAGCTAGTCATCACGTCCCTCGACTTGCCGTGGGTAGCACCCTTCTTCCCTTCATCATGCTCACATTCAGAAGCACCAACTTCGACCAAGTCAGGAGTTGCAGCCATGGTCTTCATTTAGACAATGGAACCACCAAAATATAACGAGCAACTAAAGCTCTGATACCATGCTGTCACGACCCTAGCCTTAAACTAGACAATCGTGCGTTACTTAGTACAGCCCGTCGCACTAAGTTAACCTACCAACACTTAAGAAAGGGACTTAGAGTAAACTTTTGAGACAAAGTAGTAAAGATGAGAGAGTTTAGGTGAATGAAAGTTTTGTATTACTCTTAGAATGCTTAGAACTCTCACAAATAGGACTTGTGCACAAATGAACCCAAGAGGTCCTTTATATAGGCAAAGCCTAAACCAACCAACGGTTGTGATCGTGCCAAGTGGCATGATCTTACAAATGGTCTAGATTATTCTCAAATAAAGTTATAATATCTACAAAGATATTTACATAAGGAATTCTAGAACAAACATGATCTAGATCCTTCTAAGAGGTTCACCCATCATCTTGGCTCTTCCAAGTCATTCTAAGAGCTTCTAAGACCGTCCAACCCATCTAGCACTATCCGGCCTTATCTAGAAACTTCTAGGACTTAGTTGTGCCAATTAGAGTCTTCTAGCATGACCAAGACTTCTCTTGATCATTCTAGAAATGTCCACCACGTTCTAAGGTCTTCCTCAATCTTTTTGGGTGAGGAGAACATTAGAGCCATGAGCAACAACATTTGGATTTTGGGGAACCAAATGAGCGGGGCGTAACATCCGGCTCCTTTTGTCTAGGAGAGGTACCCCTTTTTGTAGTGTCTATTTTCAATTTTGAAAAGAGTTTCCCTTTTCCCAGCAAAAAAAAAAAAAAGAATAGTATTATAAGAAGAATATTTATATATATAAATTAAATTCCAGCGAATTCCTCACATATTTAACTAAGTTGGGAAATAATAACCCAAATTTTGATTATTTTCTTTTTTTTTTTAAATTTTTATCAATTATTTTCATTAAAGATTAATGAATATACCCATATTACCCTTCATACTTATACGGCGAGTAACTTTTTATCGTAATAATGTGTGAGAAACGTGTATATGCATATCTGTTTTCGTGGGAAAAATGTTTAATTTCAAGAGCAATATTAATTTAAATTATTTCTAATATAAATGTATGCACGCCTGCTCGCTTTTATATATGGTTAATCATGTTTACGCATGATCTATAGAACTTTGACAAGTACAGTGTCATTTACAGTGTCATTTTCTCAGTTTTCTTTATATAAATATATATTATACGCGTGCACAAAATTTTTTATTCTTATTTTTAATTGTCATACCGAGCAGTAGAAGTTAAAAACATTTGCGCCTTTTCTGGATTCTTGATAGGCACAGACAGCTAATTCTACCATTTATCTTTTGGTTTTTTAAACCTTTTTTTAATTATTAATGGTGGTTGAATACAATCTTAACTAGTTGTTTAATGTAACTGGTAAATATAAATTGTATATATCAAATTCAACAATTCAAATTACTAATATTGTAAAAACCCAATTTTTTTAGAGGTAGAATGATCATTTGACCATCTTTTTTTTTTTTAAAATCAGATTATATATATATCATTTCTCTCTCTCTTTCCCCTCTGTTTCCCCTTTCCCTCCCGATTACACTCTCTCCCTCTCTCGTCTCTCTCTTGCTCGGCTGAAGACCGGAGGAACTTCCGCTGCTGCTTCGAGCTCCGTCCAGCTAGCCCACTGCCCGACGAGCTCCTCCCATGTCGCCAGGACGCCGGGCCACTAACCACCGGTCACCGCCGAGAGCCACATCACTGGAAAACGCCATTTTTGGCCGCAGGAAGTTTTGATTTCCGGTGACGATTCTGACCATTTCAAGTCGCGTTCTTGGGCTCGTTGGGTTTGTACTGTCGAGAGAAATCTCAAGGTATATACTTCTCGATCCCATTTTGCCCGGATTGAAAGTTACCATTTTAGGGTATTTTGAGTTTTGAATTTTAGTTTTCGATCCGACCGTTAAATTTCGTTTTTGTTGTCATTTTTGGAATGTACTTAGAAAATAGAGAAGTTTGATATATATGTTGTGTCGTTTTGTGTCGTTTGGTGATCGGCACGAAAATCGAGATCACTCATTCAAGTTAGTTGTATCGATGGCTAGGCAAGTCACTAGGCTTAGGCTCGTGGTCTTATTCCTCCTTGGGATGATACTTTTCTTTGTCTCACTCTTTCTCTATGTCTAACTATTTAGCTAAGTTCGTTGAGTCTACTAAGTGAATGTATGACGATGTATTTACTACTATTTGAGGATTTGGTATATATATATATATATATATATATATATATATATATATATATATATATATATATATGGGACCCTATAGTTCCCAAGGAGCATATTTTTAAAGTTTTAAGTGCTTGGAAATTTTGATTAATTCTGTAAATTAATTTTTGGATTTTCTGACTCAAGATTTACGAACTTTATTTCAATCAACACAAAAATTTTTATCAAATCAAGTTTTCGTACAAATTAACTATGTTTCATCAAATTTTAATTGGCCTATCTCTCTTAATAAATTAAACTAAAGATACATTCTCTTTTTATAGAATTTCTAATGAGTCAAGGACTAAAATGAAATATCCAAGTACTGGGTTTTCTCCAAATTTTGAAAAATTCCTTATTTATATTAATTTACATTCAGAATTACTAAAAAGTCATGGCCTAGGATTTTGGGTTGTGACAGAATTGGTATCAAAGTACGGCTTTAGATCCTTCTAGGATCAAGCCTGCATAAATTTTTAGTGTTTAAAAATGTTTTAGAAATGGTTTTGATAAACAGCTCATACATTACTTAGGGATTGGCTAGATAAGTTATTTTTGCTCTACTTCCTTCCAAGTCCTCTCTTAAACTTTTTTCAAAGCGAAATTCTGATCTCTTTGGGATGGTGACTTTCCAGGAGTGTCAGTCTCTGAAGTGTCGAGTTGACATGAGACTATTGATTTCTGCTCTTAGCATAATCCTTCGTTTCGAATGGACGTTCGTTCTTGTACTCTTCCTTCCATTCAGATTGTGGTCTACGTGAACCTCGTGAGTTCTAAAGGTAGTAATTCGGTATCCTATACCTTAGTTGTTATGTTTGACTGTCTTATGGGTTATCTATATGTTGTCTATCGGGATTTTTGGTCGCTTTTGTTTGTGGCATTTGATTGTGGTTATATTTTCTCGAGGATTTCAGCTTGTGATACACTGGTTTAGTATTTGCACTTCACTGTTGTGGCTTGACATTGTTGGTGTTTATTAGACTTAGATAGTATTTTCTTGAAATTTGACATCTTCGTGATCACTTGATTTGGATGCATCATGACTTAGCTCTACATTTGAGTGTTTGCATTGATGATACCTTTTTGCATAGCATGCTCGTTGATTAAGTGGTTGGTTTGCTAATTTGAGACATTGTTTAACTATAGTGACTGCATTTTTCTAGTTCATCTGGTTCTGTTATTAGGGTTCTTTGAATGAGACTTATTGACTTGTTGAGAGATTGGTGGGATTTAAAAAAAAAAAAAACTGAGTCATTTGATTTTGGAACTTTTGAAAATTTCAAGTTGACAATTAACATTTTAAATGACGTAGACCTTTGTATTTGACCAAAGTGACATGTTTGTTTTCAAAGGGATTATGAGCATTTTAAACTCAGGTATTTGTTGGGTAAAATTAATATACTTTTTCAAAAGAGCTATTGTTTTTAAACTAATATGCTACTTTGAGACCAACTCTTGTGAAACTACCAACATATTCGTATAATAGTGAGGTTTTATTTTACATTAGGTGGTGTTGATTTGAAGGACCTCTAGACCAAAGTAGTTTATTTCTATGAATGCATATACGTAAATCAAACTTTTTAAGTACCTTCTCTAATTTTTGGACTTAGTAGATCACTAAGTATTTTTCAATCCCTATTTTTAATACTTGATTTGAGATCAAATGAATGTTATCGTAAATTGACTCACGAGTTTACTTGAGATATAAACAAATGAATGTAAGTTACTTAAGAAAAGTTTTGAATAAGGATATTCGCATGTTTGAATACTCGGTAATCTTTGGTGTGGATTGAAGATGATTTTAGG
>JXTB01000405.1:374523-387807 GCA_002914805.1 Parasponia andersonii
TATATATGTTAATTAGTTTGTTATGCCTAGTATAAACCTTCATGAACTTTTAATGCTTATTTTAAAGGGTTAAGTAAGAATCGGTGTTTGTTTTACCCACCTTGAGAAAATGCTTTGGCAATATTTCACATTTTAATATTTTCTAAATTACTCAATTTTTCCTTCCGTACATTAAAAAAAATGTGAACATTCAAACTTTTTTTGAGAAACTTGTTTAATTAGTTTGGAGAATATTTTGGAATTCTATACAAATATTATATTGTGTTTAGTTGTGATATAGATTGAGACCTAAATTCCTTACTAATTTGGTAAAGAAAATCGACTATAGTGATTTAAATATGGCCTCATTTATTATTTTATCAAGTATGTGCGGATTACGTGATAAATGTCTATTTTGTTGGTTATATGGGACAAACTAGTGTCTTTTTCATACGTTCCATGTTTATTTTACTAAATGGTTACTGTGTATCACTCAATCTTAGGTTAATACTTGTGTTTACTAGAGATTGTCATCATATATGCATAGAGTAAAACTTTTACTAAATGTTGATGTTGAATTAGATCTAATTCCCTTATTGGATTTAAATTAGATATAACATGATTATTGTTATATGGCTAATGGTGATTGGACTGAGATCACTTATGGATTTTTATCTTAAGAGTCATTGGACTCTATGTTTAAATTATAAAAAGTACTCAAAGTTCAGGTGTGGTTTACCTCTGGCCAGGGAGAAACTATATTGTGAACTAGTGTAGTATTCCTAGGCCCCAACACTTTTTATATTCAATGTTTTCAAAAATATTTTCAAAATTTTTTATATAAAAAAAAATTTGAAATGAGGTTTCATAGGAGACAGGCGTCACTCGAGGTGATACCAGGCAGTCTATCATGTTAGAACCTTATTTCTGGGGCGTTAAGTGTCGATTTCAGTTATGTGCATATTTCTAGGACATTGGATTGTGTCCATGGAGTTTTCTTTATATCAAGGACTTGTAGAGTCATTGGGTCAGCATTTGTTTTTATTTTCTTTAATGAGGCTTTACACTGGATAAAATGTTTGAAATGCTTCTGAAATTTCTCATGTTTGGATGGTTGCATTTGGTAATTGAAGTTTGCACTAATGTTTTGCGTGGTGATTTCATGTTTAGGTGTTCTAGTCTTGTATTTGACTAGAAGTGGTTTGTGTTTTGTGTTATTCCTCGCTCTAATCAGAGAACAGAAAATAGTTGTAAACCATTAATCTCTCTTTGTCACCTCCAATCTCTTAACTTATTTATCTTGTGTGGTGTAACACAAGGACCCTTATTCTTCGTTTTAACTCTATTCTATTGTGTTCTGTGCTTGAAATGAAACTCTTGTTAGAGTCATTGACTCGGAGATTGTGTAGGACCAGAAACTAGTTGCAGACAAATGGGTATGTCCCAGGAGATTATTGATCTAGTATGATCAGGGGGACGGTATTCTTGTATCTGATGTTTGGTCTGTTGTCCTAGTTTGGTTTCTTACAATCAGTGTGCAAAGTCTCGCATTCTTGGTTTCTAGCCATGGTTATTATCATTATCTTTTGATCACTCACATACTTAAGGTTGTCGTTTTCAACCATGAGTGTTGAGATTCTTGTACTTATTGTTGAGCCATCTTATAATTTTGATCTTTCCATGTGCGTCCTTATACCATACCATAGTGCGGTACGGTATGTTGGCGGGGCTTTGATGCCAAGTGAGGACTATCTTTTCACGCTTTCATTAACTCGCATTCGTGTTCGTACTCTCGGTTTGTATTTGAATTTCGGGACAAAATTTCTATAAGGAGGGGAGAATGTAAAAACCCAATTTTTTTAGGGGTAGAATGGTCATTTGACCATCTTTAAAAAAAATTCAGATTACATATATATCATTTCTCTCTCTCTCTCCTCTGTTTCCCCTTTCCCTCCCGATTACACTCTCTCCCTCTCTCGTCTCTCTCTCGCTCGGCCGAAGACCGGAGGAACTGCCACCGCTGCTCTGAGCTAACGCCATTTTTGGCCGTAGGAAGTTTTGATTTCTGACAACGATTCCGGCTGTTTCAAGCCGCGTTCTTGGGCTCGTTGGGTTCGTATCGTCGAAAGAAATCTCAAGGTATATATCTCTCGATCCCATTTTGCCTAGATTGAAAGTTGCCATTTTAGGGTATTTTGAGTTTTGAATTTTAGTTTTCGATCTGACCGTTAAATTTCGTTTTTGTTGTCATTTTTGGAATGTACTCGGAAAATAGAGAAGTTTGATATATATATTGTGTCGTTTAATGATCGCCACGAAAATCGAGATAGGACGGTCGAGATTTTGCCTCGTTTTGTGTGCCACCGGTCCGGTGTGGGCCCGAACCCGAATTGGACATGTCATATGTCTAACCTAGCTATTTTGGGTGTTAGGAATTCAGTAAAGAAGTCCGTTTATGAAATTGAAGTTCCGGTGAGAAGTTGGATTTTCGCAAGAGGGCGATCGAGGGCATGGGATTAGTTCCCGACCCTCCGAGTGATTGTCCAACGGCACCTTGAGCATCCAATAGCATGGTATCACTATTCTAGTGAGATAGGGATTCAGTTACCTCTCTTTTACGTCATTTTGAATAAAACTTATTTTCTGTAATATAGGAGAACAAATGTGATTTTAGAACTTTTAAATATCTGTGATGGAATTGAATGGTATGATTTATATATTGGATTATTCTGAGACTTTTTTGAGTGTAGGTTATTTTTAGGTATGTTAAAATAGGGCTGTTATGCTGCCCATTTTTCTACAAAATTTAATGAATTATTTTATTAAAAACCAGAGCATCATTTGAACTTGATTTACTACATGGCTACTTTTACACATCAGTTCAGAGTACACGTGTCATAGGATCACACATAAGTCCCAGGTTAGCATCATGGGGTTTTTACAGTGTGGCACTGCTGTCCCACCGATGGTGAGAGTCCGTGAACCCATGTGGGGTATTTCTTCTGATTACCTCCCCATTTGGCAGGCGTAGGCAATGCGGTTGCCCCTCCAGGTTTGGTAGGCGACACACGGGTGTCCCTTCTAGTTATGAGCTAGGCGTCAGGCAGGCTGTATGGCACACGTAGTGCCAACACCCTAGTTTCCATTTATGAGAGGTGGTGAACTCATGGGTATGAGTAGATTTGTGTCATGTGTTTGTGGACTGATTAGTTTTGGGATATTATGTTTTCCGTACCTCTATATATATGTATATGCATATAGACTCTCAGTTTTGGATATTTTATGAATATATGCACATATGGTTTTGCAAAGTTATTTTGGATTAAACTAACCATGCAGAGGCTTTCCATCACTAAAAAGGTTTTAATTAAGGTAACAGCTTTCCTACTGAGCTTTCGAGCTCACCCCTTCTCTTTCCCCTCTCTCTTTCAAGTGATCACTCATTCGAGTCAGTTGTATCGATGGCTAGGCAAATCGCTTGGCTTAGGCTCGTGGTCTTATTCCTCCTTGGGATGATACTTTTCTTTGTCTCACTCTTTCTCCATGTCTAACTGTTTAGCCAAGTTCATTGAGTCTATTAAGTGAATATATGAGGATGTATTTACTACTATTTGAGGATTTGGTATATATATATGAGACCCTATAGTTCCCAAGGAGCATATTTTTAAAGTTTTAAGTGCTTAGAAATTTTGATTAATTCTATAAATTAATTTTGAACTTTCTGACTCAAGATTTACGAACTTTATTTCAATCAATGCAAAAGTTTTTATAAAATCAAATTTTCGTACAAATTAACTATGTTTCATCAAATTTTAATTGGCCTATCTCTCTTAATAAATTAAACTAAAGATGCGTTCCCTTTTTATAGAATTTCTAATGAGTCAAGGACTAAAATGAAATATCCAAATACTGGGTTTTTTCCGAATTTTGTAAAATTCCTTATTTATATTAATTTACACTCAGAATTACTAAAAAATCATGGCCTAGGATTTTGGGTTGTGACAAATATGATCAACCGACAAATCGGTCCAAGTTATTTTCGAATGTATTTATCATATTTAAGCACTATAACATTGATTTTAATTAACACATATATAAAGCCATTTTAAATCCATTACGGTAAATTTATAAGTTTCTAATGCTTTTGCCTTAAAAAATAAAGAAGAATCACAAAAATAGGAAGGTTAGTTTTTTTTGCTTATTTTTTTTTATTTTTATTAAAAATATATCATTTAAAATTTTTTTTAAAAAATATCATTTCTAAAATAATTATTAGTTGTTAGTTTTAGAAAATTACTCACCGATTATCAGTTATAAATATCTTTAATTATCTGCACTGAAAATCTGGTTATTGAAAACTGTTTTGAAAAATAATATTTTTATGTATTTTTCTAAAAATGACATTTTTTTAATAAAAACTATACTAAATCTAAAAGACCAAAACACTCCGTATTTTTTAAAATTCCGTACAAGACCTTATTTTCACTAAATTTCTCTATTACTGTACAACGATTGTAACGTCAATTATGGACGACAGGTTTGTCATAGTACCGAATGCCGTGGGGAATAAAGAGTTACCCAAAAGAAAAGAAGTCACTTTTTCTTTTTTGTTTATTTATTTTTTTGACCATGATTCTTTTTATTGTAGCTTTTATCATCGGTAGGTCCTCACTCCTCATCAGTCACGTATCTTTATTCTATGGATTTTGAATTTCTGCCTCTGGATAGCGAATATAAATATACATTTTTTAGTTATGAATGTTACTGGTAAATATTTTTTAAAATTAAATGATGACAACTTTGAGAAAAATTCTAAAACAAACCATATGCCTGTCAATATGTACAATACAATACAAAATGATGGTGTTTTAACTTGAATTAAATTTTCTAATACACATATATTTCTCTCTAGTCTAATTATAATTAGCGTCTAGCTACTTTATTAAAAGGCAGAAAACTAAAATGAACTTTTATATAGAGTTCAATATTATGGCTTACGAAACAAAACTAGATCCTTTTGCATATTTATACAGTTTAAGAATTTGATGACTCTAATGGAAAACTTTGAAAGTTCCACTGAAATTCTCTGTATAGAGTATTCGGTTCCTATTAATGTTCGTACATATACAGTTTAAGAATTTGATGACTCCACAACTCAACGTTGCCAGATAAAAGCCTAACACATAAGGATATTAAATTCACATTAACTTCTGTGCTTCCAAGACCGTCACATCCACAAAACTACATTAGTCAAACTATAATAAATTAGTCGTCTTTCGGAATAGCTGTATATGTTGACCTATTTTTGTAAAATCTAAATGGTACTGCAAGGTCCTTCAAAAAATAAAAATAAAAAAATGGTCTCGCAATGTCGGCAAATGAACAAATATATATTATTAATATCTAAGTATTCAATATATATATATATATATATTAAGGAGGGACGGCCGGTGTTAATATTCAAAACTTATTTATTTGTTTATCTTTTTTAATTTCATTTTGATGCAACCAGTTAATTAATCTACGAAATTAGAAATAAGTAATCCTAGTTAACTGGGTCATCAAAATTTGATCATCAGACAAGTATACAAAGTGACATAGTGACACTGGAAAACAAAATCAAGAACACGTTTCTAGATTATGTTTCCTACAGATATCTTGACGTTTGTATTCCTGATACGTAGTATCAATTAATGAACAAACTAATACTGGAGAAAGTTATAAATTTATATTTTATACTATGTAAAATTCAATATGTTATTATAATAAGGAGGCATAATCTGGTGGTAATTCATTTTTTCCAAATATGAAGAGTTTTAAATTTGAATCTCTAGCACATGTGAAATTACAGTATTAATTATCATTTACCTAAAAGCAATATTGCAATATATAATCGTCATTATATCTAATTGTGATTTAAACCATGACTAATTCCAGCTAGTTATATATATATATATATATATATATATATATATATAGAAAAAAAAATTGTGGTCATACGTATAGGATTCATAATATATGACCAACTATTGGATTGGACTCTTAGCTTAGCTAATTGACAATTTGACATCTGTGTACGCTAAGAGATTTTGGACCATTTGTTTCTAAACATTACCTGTGGCCTAATTCCTATCATGGGCTATATAGTAGATGTCATATTGCACTATAGTTGGCCAATTTAGTCTATAATTTATATTGTATTGTATATATATATATATATATTATGGGGCACCAATCAGTGATATTCATTTTTATTTATACAAAAATATTATTTTAGTAAATAAAAATTTATTATACATATTTTTTTTATTATAAAAAATAAGAAAAAAAAATAACATTGATGATGCATATCTTTTCATGCATTTCATTTTAGTCGTTGTATCACTGTTAAATGACAATCTAATGGCGAAAAAAAAAATATTTACATGACAATCTATATTATATATATATATATATCTTTTTCAAAAAAAGACTAATCATCAAGATAAATTATCTTAAAATATTAATTTGAATGTTAATTCAGTTCAATGGTGAGTTAAGTAAACATGACCCTTTTTTTCTTTTTTTTTTTTCAATATACACATTATATGAGAAATGTTATCCTATAGTAGTGTCGCATGTGCAGTAGTCACATGGTATATTCCTGCCGGCTGCAGGTACTTAATTAGTGACCAGTAGCTAGAGTTGCTTTACATCGATCGCCGGCAAATAGTTGGAGAACAAATGATCAATTAATAATGATAAGTATTAGTATTAGTAGTACTCTTATCATTAATTCTAATTAATTATCTAATTTTCTTTAAAGATAATGATATGACCTAATTGATCATTAAATAGTAATTTCTTCCTTTTGTTTATAGCTTATACATCTGCATCATTTTGTACAGAGTCTTATATTCTTGTAAGTTATAAATAGACTGATTATTTTTTTGAGACATAACCTGTGAGCATATATGTGAAGAAAATAAAAGTCTTGAGAGCCAGACTCATAGGAGGTTTCGACGAAATTACAAAATAAAATAATAATAATATGAGCTCCCTTATATAGTAGTATAAATGATATATCAATATATGCGATCAGCATCCTTGTTACACACGGACAAATCTCACTCGTCGTTTCACAAGGGGTAGCTGAAGCATTACCTGTTTATTTTGAACCCATAAAAAGACACACCAGTGGGGCCCTCCAGTGTCGTAAGAGCATGCATGTGGCTAGGCCGTTATTAGGCCCATGAGATTCATGTGAGCGATGGGACTGGGACTGCAACTGCATGAGAGAAACTTCTTTGCAATTTCTCGCCATGAAATAGCAGGCTAGATCTTGTGGTGGTGCCAATTATCAATACTGTACATATTTATTTGTGGTCACCAATCACCATAGATAGCTAGATATGTTGTCGCTTTCTACTGACTGTACGTACTCACTTAGCTACATTATTATGTATCACATCTTATATTTCCCCAAAAGAAAAGAATAACAAAACCATTGTAGATTGAAGATATATACATATATATGAGAAGTATCAAGCTTGTTGTGGGAGAGTTTAGATTTTGGTGGAATTGATTTACGTTGACTCTGAAGTACGACAAATTCTTCTCCTAATTGTGTACTTATATGATTATATACCATTAATAAATAATAACACATAGCAAAAATAAATAAATTGCCGCCCTCGATATATATATATTTATATAATATATAATATCGACTTCTTTTTCATGTAAGCAACAAAAAGACTTCAGTCAATTTATAAGAGATCAAGAATAGGAATATTTTCATATATACCTATGATTTATGTTTAATTTGCAATTGAAGGGTAGGGAACTCATGATTTCAAAATTCAAATTAAATGTCTAGGGGTACTAGGATCTAAGGCATAATGTCAGAGTAGTGACAACCATGCATGCTAAGACCTGGTGGTGAGTGAATATTGTGATCAACTGATGTACATTCTTTCTATCCATGGGGGTTCCGATCTACAGACGAAAAAGAAGAAAAAAAAAATCCTTGAAAATGGTTTGGATTCAAAACGTTATTTTTCCTCTAATTATTCTCACCGAATGTTATTTATATAAATTTGGAAAATATCTTTTAAGTGCCATTTNATTATAGTCGTTGGACACCGTTAGATAATAATCTAATAATTTAAAAAAATATCTATACATAGATAAAAAATAAAAATAAAAAGGATGCTAGTTGCACTCCCTTTTTCCACTCTCTCAATTTTACTATTTGATACGTAGATTCTACTATAATTTCATTCTTACTATTTGTAACATAGGTTCCACTATAATTTATTGTATTATTAAAATATTAAACTAGATAATAGAATTCAGGTGATCAAAGAGTGTAAAAGAGAATAAGAACGAAAATATATTTAGCATTCCTCCTAAAAAAAATACCTACTAGATTGACAATATATATATATATATATGGGATAAACTATAAAAAAAATACTATAAACTTGAGTATTTTATAATTAAACTCTGCAAAATAATACCTTATTATTAAAAATTTCTAAAAATTAATAAACTGAATTGACTTTTTAAATAACTTTTAGTGGTAAAAGAAAATAATCTAATTTTAATAGAGGATAGTATAATTTCTTATTGCTAAAATTGGTTAAAAAGTCAATCTATGTATTTATTTTCAAATTTTCTTAATCTCAAATTATTATTTTGTAGTGTTCAAAATTCCGGATTTAAATTATAAAATACTAAAACTTTAGATTTTTTTTTTTGTATTCACTCTATATACATGTACATTCATAAAATGAAAACAAAAGTTTTTTCTTTTGCTGGAGGACTAATCTCATCAGAATTTTATTGTGAATTAATGCAGCACACTATAGATTTATTTGTACTCAAATTACTTTTTTTTTTTTGAAGAATATGACTTATATTTCACAGAAACAACAATACAAATACAAATCTAAAGCAAAGATCATATTACAATATAATTCATCTATACCCATAAATAATCAACCAAACTAAATTCTTACCAAGGAACAATGATGTATAAATTATATATGCACAAATATATATATATATATATATAGATGATGTGTGTATAAATCCACAAAGGGACATGTTGGAGCTCCAAAAGAGAAATCTCTCTTGCTCGTTCAAATCATCCTCCATTATTAGAGTTGGTTCCTTAAACTAATACAAGGATGAATCATCTGCAAAAAAACGATATTTGATAAGATAGGATCTTCCAAATATGTATTTTGAAAACTTTAGGTTTAGAAGACATCCAGCAGAATATACACAAAAATAATAAAATTGAAAAGAACCCACACAAATTTAGAATCAAGTGGGACGAAATATCTTTAGATTTGGATCTATGGTATCACTGCCTTCACAAAAGCAAAAAGATTATTAAAAATTAAAATATACAAGAAAGAAAGCAAAGAAAAACCTCCACTAGAGGAGGAGAGCTAAAGGAGAAGAGATCTCCCCTTGCGACAGATTCGAAACTCATAGAGGCTGTTGCTGGATTCTCTACTAGAGAGAGAGATAGGGAGAAAGCATTTATACGTGAATTATAAATCTATAAGTTGAACTTAATTGATCATGTTTAGACTAATCCAAATATTTTGACAAATTCATGTTTTTAAAAGGAAATCTGAACGGTTTCGCAAGAACCTCCTCAACCTCGTGTGGTAAAAATTGAATTTTTTAAATAAATGCAGGATTTTTTTTTTCCAAGTGAGTGTAATTTTCAATTTACCACGTAAAAGAACTTTTCACTCTCTTCTGCTCTTTCGGACAACTTGCAAAGAGATTTAGATTGAGGAGATTTAATTTTTTATGGTAAATTTTCAAAAATTTGAAAAATCCTAGATTTTGAAATTATTTGAAATTTTTCAGATTTTAATTAGAAAAATATCACTTTTAAAAGTATTTAAAAAATATTACTTTCTATTAATTGATAAGATAATGTTAATTTTCTAAAGAGTGTTAAAACTGATATTTTTTTAAAAAATCAATTAGGGATTTTCAAAAAATGCAGCCCATTTTTCAATTTTTGAGACTGTGGGCCTGGACTTTTTAAAAAGCCCATTTAGTTGTGTAGAGTCCGCTAAATGGGCTAATATTGGACCTCAAAATGGGGAAATTAGGGTGAGAGGGCTTAATCCGTGATTTTAGTTCGCCCTAGTAGCTACCTACGTCCATGTCTTGTCTTTATTAATTGCAAAGAACACCGTTATTGTCTGTACTATATAGTTTATTAATATTTTTCGTTTTCCAATCTTTTTCAGGATACATTTTCGTTTCAAGTTGTTCCAGTGCAGATGCTGTAATATTTTGAAACCATAGTTGTTTTAACTTTTACAGGTGTCGACTTTAGTGAACACATTATCACTTCCTGGCGATGTTGCTAATTGTCCTTTTTATTTGTTACTGTTCGTGATCACCGCTTATTTTAAAGAATTCTAAATATCTCATTTTTTTTTATATTATAATGTATTATATGATTTATTATCGTATCAATAATAAAATTTATTTAATTTATTTGTAGTAAATTTTAATTAATTAATTAAATTATGATAACATTTATTTAAGACATTCGATGATATTAAAAATATTGTAAACTAGATAGAATGTGATAAACTAAGCAAAATCTCTACCGACGACAGAGCCATAAGTTTTTCTCTACTGGGGCCAGAATTACACATAATCATTTAATCAAAATTTTTAAGTACTGTAGAACTCGTTCCTAAATCATACACCACGTGGACGATTAAGTGGCAGAACAGATCATAAACGGGGTACACTGTCCGATACGTGTTCATAGTGACCAATTAAAGGCCACGCGAGTCGCACGTGGTACCGCATAGGCCCATGGGCTGTCCGAGGCTAGGGCCGAGCCCATCCCAGACCCTGGAGGGACTCGACCTAGTCCGATTCTTACCTCGACAGCTGAGGGTCAGGAGCCTCAAAAGTCTTCCACTAGAGTACAGTGGGAAGCAACTCACAGCTCCAGACCCCGACAGAGCATTTAATACGATCCTGAGTAGGTGCGCGTATTGGACAAACCGTCCTGACAGAACGACGGTTTGTCAAAGTCTCGCTCCTGACAAGCTCGAACCATAGGAGACGGCGGAAATTAGGCCAGGACGATGCATGGAGAATCACGGTAATCTCAGCCTGTGATCTCTGGAGTAAGTCCTAATGAAAAAAAGGTACTCGGTCATGGGATTGAGAACCATGAGGTTCACAGTTCCAGGACTATATATATGAGCCATGCGTCACCGAAAAGGAGAGGTATGTACACATACAAAAAGAAATATTTAAGAGTTTATGAGCAAAAGATAAAGATATACTCATACGAAGAAAAACTAAATCTTTGCTACCCTGAGTCAAAGATAAACAACTGACTTAAGCATCGGAGAGTCTTTGCAGGTGGCTCCCCGCCTCTCCGACCCTGCCTGAAGTCAAGAGCTCTTTGGGATAGCAAGGATACGTGGACAGTTTGAGGATACAACATCAGCCGTTCAGAGACATGTGGACAGCTGGTGAAAACCACTCCAACAAGTATTAACCTATTATAATTCAAAATTAATAAATATTAAACATTTTTAATACAACAAACCAAAAAAATAAAAAAAGCACCGAGAAGAAAAGCACAGGAGATGACCTGAACCACAAGGACCATAATACATCAATGATTTTTTTTTTTTTTTTTTTCCAATTGTGAAATTTAATTCTAATTTAAAAATAATAAGAACCCAAAATGATAAAAATAATAGTAAAAAAAAATAGACAATATTACTTTTTGTTTATTTTTTCAATCTTCCACAACTAACTAGTAGAAATATCAAATAGTTTTTGTCTTTTCATCTCCATGATTGTTCTAAAATTTTTTGTTTCTTTTTCAGTTATATATATATATATATATATATATATATATATATATATATAGATATATATATAAATATTATCACAACCCAAAACCCGGACCAATTGCAGAAGGGAAATTTTATAAAGATGAGAAATTCCTTGATTTATTTGAAAAGTGTCAAAAGTTCTAGTTTTATAAAATGGTTCATTTAAATAAAATAATTAGAATTTCATCTCGTGAACCACTTCCACAGTTCATATACACCATTAAACATAGATCGAATAATTACCGAAAAGAAAAAAAAACATAAACCAAATATAAGTCCAAGCATCATCATCATCCACGTCAAAAATCAAACACCAGAATGACATACATAAGTTCACAGACAAAGATAGAATGTAGTAATCTTGGTTCAATACTAAACAAAACTAAAACAATCCAAACACCATGACATCACACTTCAAGCATTACCAAGATAACGAACTACAGTCAAGATGACCTCTTACTCCTCTTGATCACCAAGGTCGCACTGGACACCACTTGAGGAAGAAGGTAGGGGGGTGAGCATAAAATACCCAGTAGGAAAAATAATTACCTTAGTCGAAAAAATTTTAGTGATAGAGAATTCATGCATGGTTAGTTTAGTCCAATATATAAATATATATATATATATATATATAATCCAAACTGAAAATCCATATATATATAAAGCGGTGTAATCAAAATCATTCAGTTCATATACACATGAGACAAATCAACCAATACCCATGAGCTCTCATCCTCTCATCTGTGGAAACCCAAGATGATGGCACTAAGTATGCTTAATAGCCTACCTGACACCTAAGCACATACCCGTAGGGGACACCCGTGTGTCGCCTACCAAACCTGGAGGGGCAACCGAATTGCCTACGCCTGCCAAATGGGGAGGTAATCAAAAGTAACAAAACCCCGCGCGGGTTTACGAACTTTACACTGACGGTAGGGCACGTAGCGCTACACTATAAAGCCACGATGCTAACACGGTGCTCATGTATAAACCTATGACACGTGCAATACAGAACTAAAGTGTGAAAATAATCATGCTCGGGTTTTTCAATAAAATCAACATACTAAGTTTTATAAGAAAACGGGCAGCATAACGACTCTATTTTTAATATACCCAAAATAACCTGTACTCAGAAAATTCTCAGAGCAATGCAATATGTATACATCATACAATCAATTCCCATCATAGATGTTCAAGAAAACCAAAAATCACATTTGTTCTCATATATTGCAGAAAATAAGTTTTATTCAAAAACGATATAAAACGGAAGTAATTGAGTCCCTAACTCGCTCGAATAGCGATACCACACTATTGAATCCATTTTGATAAAGTATTTGGAATTTCATCCCATGAACCTCTCCCACAGTTCGTATACACCATTAAACATAGACCGAATAATAATTGAAAAACG
>JXTB01000405.1:388080-401529 GCA_002914805.1 Parasponia andersonii
ATCATCATCATCTACAACAACAAGTTAAATCCCAGAATGGCATACATAAGTTTATAGACAAAATAGAAAGTAGTAATCTTGGTTCAATGCTAATATAAAACCCCAAATAGTCTAAACACCACAACAGTAAACTTCCAGTATTACTAAGAAATGAACTACAGTCAAGATAGCGTCTTACTCCTCATGATTACCAAGATCGCACTGAACACTACCTGAGGAAGGGAAGAATGGGGGGTGAGCATACAATGCCCAGTAAGAAAATAGTTACCTCGAAGAAAAACAGTTCAGTGATGGAAAACTCCTACATGGTTAGTTCAAATCCAAAATATATACACATATATATATATATATATATATAATCTAAACCAAGAGTCCATATATATAAAACAGTATAATCAAAACCATCAATCCATATGCACATGACACAAATCAATCCATACCCATGAGCTCTCATCCTCTCATCTGTGGAAATTCAGGTTGATGCCACTAAGTATGCCTAACAGCCTGCCTGACACCTAAGTCTATATCCGGAGGGGATACCTGTGTGTCGCCTACTAAACCTGGAGGGACAACCGAATTGCCTACGCCTGCCAAATGGGGAGGTAATCAGAAGAACAAACCCCGCGCGAGTTTACGGACTTTCATCGATGGTGGGGCACGTAGCGCTACACAGTAAAACCCACGATGCTAACACGGTGCTCATGTATGATCCTATGACATGTGCAATACAGAAATGAAGTGTAAAAACTACTATACTATAGTTTTTCAGTAAAACATGCATAATAGGGTTTTATAGAAAAACGGGCAGCATAACGGCCCTATTTTTGATATACCCAAAATAACCTGCACACTGCAAATTTCCAGAGCAGTACAGTATATATCTCATACAACCAATTCTATCATATATAATTCAAATCATTAAAAATACACTTATTCTTATATGCTGGAGAAAATAAGTTTAAACTCAAAAACAGTATAAAACGAAGGTAACTAAACCCCTACCTCACCGGAATAGCGATACCACGCTATTGAGTCCTCAAGGTGTCATTAACGATCACCTGGAGGGTCAGGAACTAATTCCAAGCCATCGATCATCCTCTTGTGAAAAGTCAACTTCTCACCGGAGCTTCAATTTCGCAAACAGACATCTTCATTGAATTCCTAACACCCAAAATAGCTAGGTTAGATATATAATTTGTCCAATTCTGGTCTAGGCCCACATTGGACCAGTGGCACCCAAAACGAGATAAAATTATGATCGTCCAATCTCGATTTTTATGCCGATCATCAAACAACACAATATGTATATCAAACTTCTTTATTTTCCGAGTACATTCTAAAAATGCGGTCAAAAACACAATCCAACGCCGGATCGAAAACTAAAACTATAAACTAAAAATACCCAAAAATGGAAACTTTTGATTCAGGTAAAAAGAGATCGTGAAATATATACTTTGACGATCCTTGCGACGATATGAATCCAATGAGACCAGTTTGAGGTTGAATGGACGCCGGAATCTTCGCCGGTGACGAAAAATCCGAAACGGCCCTTTTTCTTCTCCGGCGACGGCGAGCGGCTCCGGCGCCCTGCAGTTGGCCGGCGCTGGTTCGTGGCGGCCTGGGGGAGCTCCGCCGGTGGTCTGCTCAGCCGGACGATGCTTGGGCGGCGGTGTGGCTTCCTTTGGCCAAGAGAGTGAGAGAGACGAGGAAGAGAGAGAACGGATCGAGGAGAGACGAGAGNAGAGACGAGAGGGAGAGAGAGAAAGATATATATATATATTTTTTATTTTTTTTTATTATTATTTTTTTAAAAAAATTGGTCAAATGACCATTATGCCCTTATAAAAACTGAGTTTTTTACATTTCGTACCCCCTAACTGAAAACAGTGCGGCGAATCTCTTCCGCTGAGTATGATTTTGTCAGAAAACAATTCATATGTGGGTTATCTTTGGTCTGATTATACCCGTATTGGCCCTAGTCTCCTCTTCAGTAGGATTAGATGAATAGAATATGTGACGGAAGTAGTCTTCGATAATTCTGGTCAAATCCTTGCTTCTAGTACACCAAATCCCTTCCATGTCTTTCAAACCAATGATAATATTTTTGTTCCTACGTTGATTGGCTTTTGCATGAAAGTAAGCCGTATTTTAATCGCCTCCCTCGTCCATTCGGCTCTTCCACTATTGTTCTTATTTAACAAATTAATAATTGTAGTTCACCAACCAAACCAACCAAACGTAATAAGAACAATAAAAGGTCAGTCACAATAAAAACAGTGAAAATGACAATTACAATAACAATAGTAAAAAAGTCAACCGCAATAGTTATAGTGAAAAGAACATCCGTAATAACAATAGTAAAAGGTGATATTCACACTACTTTTCAAATTTTATAAATACGAAGGGTTTCATCACTTGTTTTGTATCTCATTCTAAATTCTTTTCCTTTCTAAAAGGAATTCTTAGGCTTTGAATTCTCTCTTAGCGTCTTACTTGTTTTCTCATAAATTGTTTAGAGAGAGCATTTTCTCTTATTTCAAGAGAGAGAGATTCTATTATTCTCTCCTTATAGTTAGAGAGAAGTGAGTTATAATCTCCTTTTCATAGTGAAATTCTTCACAGCCTTATCCGTAAACATAGCCTAAATTGGATGAACCATGTTAAGTCTTTTATTTGTCTTATTTTTTTCATTTTACCCAAATTTTCTCAACTCGTATTTTAGATGTGTGTTGTCACTTTTACAAAGTCGATCTCCTAACAGTTGTACTAAAGCTAATAGTTAGAGTATTGTTCATATATACATTACTATTTACGTATTTAGTATTATTCACATATATAGCACTATTCATATATACGGTATTGTTCATATATAGTGAAACAGTGGTAACTGAATAAATCGTGGTGAACAAAAATGGCGGCGAAATTCGATATTAAGAAGTTTAATGGGAGCAATTTCTCTCTGTGTAAAATGAAGATAAAGGCAATCTTAACAAAAGATAATTACCTAACAGCAATTGGGGAAACACCTGCTGAGATTACTGATGATAAAATGTGGGACGTGATGGATGACAATACTATCGCTAACTTACATCTGACACTAGCAAATGGAGTTCTGTCAAGTATTAAGGAGAAGAAGTCAGCCAAAGAGATATGGGATACGCTCAGAAAGGTGTATCAGGTCAAGTCACTATACAATAAAATTTTTTTGAAAAGAAGGCTTTACACTATTCAGATGGCAGAATCAACAATGGTAACCAACCACATCAACACTTTCAATACTCTATTTTCTCAGCTCACAGTAATAGAGCATAAAATAGAGGATAATGAATGTGTAGAAATCTTACTTCAGAGTTTACCTGATTCGTATAATCAACTCATCATAAATATGACTAGTAATACTACAACTCTAGTTTTTAACGATCTTACAGCTGTTGTTCTCGAAGAAGAAAATCGGCGTAAGAATAAGGAAGACAGATTGACAAGTTCACAACAAGCACAGACTTTAATAGTGAGAGGAAGATCAATGAAACGTGACTCTAGTGGCAGTAAGAGTCATGGTAGATCAAAGTCAAGAAGTAAGAAAAATGTCAAATGTTATCACTGTGGCGAAAAAGGGCACATCAAAAGGGAGTGTTAGCAACTTAAGAAGAATGTAGATTCTAGAGCGAAGGACTTTGGGTCATCAAATGCTCAGGAGAACATAACAAGTATTTTAGATGATAGAGAAATCATGTATAGCGAAACAACAATAGTTTCTAAGGATAAAAAAATAGCTCACTGATATTTGGTTAGTAGATTCGGGAGCAATATGGCACATGACTTCTTACAGAGAGTGGTTTCACAAATATTAACTTGTCTCTAGAAGATCTGTGTTCATAGGTAATGATCATACTTTAGAGATCGCTAGGATCGGTATCATCAAGATGAAGATATATGATGGTACTGTTCGTACTATCTAAGAGGTGCGATATGTGAAGGGCCTGAAGAAAAATCTATTGTTTTTGGAACAATTAGATAATCTTAGTTGCAAAACTTGTGTCGAGAATGGGTTCATAAAGATCGTGAAGAGCACGCTTTTAGTAAGGAAGGCGGAGACGATCGCAATGAATCTATACATGCTTAAAGAAGATACACTGATGGAAGGAGAGACATCAGTTACTTCAATAAATTTCAGAGAAGAATTAACGATGATGTGACATCGTGAGCTCGGCCATATGTTAGAATGAGGCTTGAAGATTCTCTCTGAATGGAAGTTTCTTCCTGGTCTCACAAAGGTATCCTTACCCCTTTATGAGTATTGTGTCACAAGCAAGCAACATAGATCAAAATTTAGCACATCCAATTCTAAAAGTAAGAAAGTTTTAGACTTGGTTCACTCTGATGTTTGGCAAGAACCGGTGATGTTCTTAGGAGGAGCTAGATATTAATATTTTTTATTAATGATTATTCCAGAAGATGTTGGGTGTATTCTATCAAGAAAAATGTAGATATGTTTACAGTCTTCAAAATATTCAAAGCCGGATAGAACTTGAATCTGAAGAGAAGATTAAGTATTTAAGGACAGATAATAGAGGAGAATATACAAGCGATGAGTTTGATAACTTCTATCAATAAGAATGTATCAAGAGGCAGTTTACAACAGCGTATACTCCTCAGCAAAATGGAGTGACAAAGAAGATGAACAGAACCTTGTTAGAAATGACAAGAGCAATGTTAAGAGCTGCAAGTCTACCTAAGATATTTTGGGCAAAAGCAATCAAAATTGTCTGTTATGTGATCAATCGATCCCCATCAATAGCGATTGATCTGAAGACACCGATAGAGATGTAGATTAGTAAGCTAACTAATTACTATCACTTGTATACATTTGGAAGTCCTATGTACGTGATGTACAACACTCAAGAAATCATAAAATTAAATTCAAAGTCTAAAAAGTATGTATTCTTGGGATATATTGATGGAGTCAAGGAATATCGCTTATGGGATCCCATTACCCTTAAGATTGTCATCATCAGAGATGTGATATTTGCAGAGAATAAACTGCAAGAAAAGGGATACGATAGCAGACCAGAAACTTCTATAGCTCAGGTAGAAAAGAATGCTGAAGATTCAGATTTTTTTGAAGCAACACCAAAGAACGAAGTAAAAGAACCAGTCGAGGAAGAGGTTTCTGAAATTTATCAGTCAACTTTTAAGAGAAGACCACTGGTATGGCACTCGGATTATTTCACTGAGAGCAATATTGCATACTGTCTTTTAATAGAGGATGGAGGGCCAACAACTTTCCAAAAAGCTACCAAAAGCTCAAATGTATCCCTATGGATGATAGTAATACAAAAAGAGATTAAAGCCCTTCATAAGAACAAGACATGGGATCTTGTTTCACTACCACAAGTAAGGAAGACTATTGGCAACAAATAGGTCTACAAGATTAAGCGTGATAGCAATGATCAAGTGGAGCGGTATCGTGTGAGATTGGTGGTAAATGGATATGCTCAGAAAGAAGGTATTGACTTCAACGAATTTTTACCTGTAGTACGACTGATAACAGTTAGAGTGATTCTGGCGATGTGTGTTACGTTTGACTTAGTAGGTAGATGTGAAAACTATTTTTCTTCATGGAGAACTTGAAGAAGAAAGTTATATACTGCAACCAGAAGGTTTAACTAAAACAGGCAAATAGACCTCAGTTTGTAAGTTGAACACAGTCTTAAACAGGCACCGAGGTGTTAGTATAAGAGATTTGATTCCTTCATCATAGGTCTTAGGTACAACAGACTCAATTCAGACCACTATATATACTTTAGGAGGTTTGATGAAGCTAGTGATTTCATTATCTTATTGTTGTACATGGACGATATATTGGTAGTAGACCCTAACAAAATTAGAGTCTAAGAATTAAAGGCATTGTTGGCTAGGGAATTTGCTATGAAGGACTTGGGACTAGAAACAAGATTCTAGAGATGCAAATTTACCGAGATAGAAGTAACATGAAGATTTGGCTTTCTCAGAAGAATTATTTAAAGAAAATCTTGCGTCACTTGAGGCCAATCTTTACCCAATTTCCTATTAACTTTAAGTTATCTTCTGGGATGTGTCCTAGTAATGAAGCAAAGAGGATGGAGATATCTCGAGTATTGTTTGCATCACCAGTTGGAAGCCTAATGTTTGCTATGATATGCATTAGACAAACATTACACAAGTAATGGGAGCAGTTAGTCGGTATATAATGAATCCTAGTGGAGGGCATTAGAATGCTGTGAAGAGAATTTTGAGATACATCAAAGGAATCTCAGATGCTGCATTATGTTATAGAGGATCAAAAATTTACTGTCAGAAGATATATTGATTTAGATTTTGTGAGTGATCTTGACAAACGAAAATCTACTACAGCTTATATGTTTACTCTTGCAGAAGGAGCTATAAGCTGGATTTCGAAACTGCAAACTGTTGTAGCTTTATCTACAATAGAAATAGAATATATGGCAGCTACACAAGTTTGTAAAGATACTATTTAGGTTCAAAGATTATTGGAGGAACTCGGGCACAAACAAGAAAAGATTCTTCTACTTTGTGATAGTGGAAGTGTCTTGTACATGGCAAGGAATCTAGCTTTTCATTCTAGGATAAAGAACATAAGTTTTCAATATCACATTGTTCGAGAAGTAATAGAAGATAGAAGTGTAAACATGAAAAAGATTCACACCAAAGAGAACCTAGCAGATGCTTAACTAAATCACTCAATACTGACAAGTTCCAATGGTATAGATTCTAATATGGCATAGTAGATACGTAAGCAAAATAAAGAATTGACAAACAAAGAAAAGAAAGATTTCTCAAGTGTGAAGATATGATTAAAATCAAATATTCAAGTAGGAGAATTTTGAACAAATCAATAATTACAGGTTACCAACCAACCTTAATAGAAACATTAAAAAGGTGAGCCATCATAGAAATGATAAAAAATACAGTCCCAATAGCAATAGTGAAAAGAGTAACTGTTAAAAATTAATGAATGATAATCGATAAAAGAATGAAAAAGAAGAACACATAGATTTAAGTGGAAAATCCTAATCGGGAAAAACTATTGGCAGTAGAGGAAATTTCACTATGCTGAAAATAAGGTACATGAGGTTAAGTTTTACACAGCGAAGCCAAGATATATAAAATCCCCAAAACCCTAAAATACATACGTGTACAGACAAAAAAAAATTGTACAGAAAAAGAAAAACAACCTAATAAAATATGTCAATACCTCCACTTCCACCACAGATCTTAAATTTTCTCCCAATTAAAAGAAATACCACATATATCGCATTACGAAGATTTCGGGTTGGACAAATAGAATTTGAATTACGAACTCTAACAATCTCCACCTTAACAAGAATTCCAATTAAGGAATGACTATTATCTTCGACCAAAAACAAAAAAGAAACATATTCTCTACCTCTTCTATAAGGAAGGCAAAAACTTAGCAAGTAATACCAACCAAGTTTAAGCAATGCTTAAACTTATCTCTAAGAAGTGTCTTGGTCATCATATCAGTAGGATTATCATGAGTACTAACTTTGTTCACAACTATATCACATCAATCAATAATATCACAGACAAAATGATACCGCACATTAATGTGCTTGGTCCTCTCATGAAACATCTGATCTTTTGTGAGAAAAATAGCACTCTGACTATCACAAAAGACTGTGGTCATCTGTAAGTCTTCACTAAGTTCACTAAATAGTCCCTTCAACCAAATAGCTTCTTTACACACTTCAGTAAGAGCCATATATTCAACCTCAGTAATAGACAATACAACTGTAGTCTATAAGGTAGCTTTCTAACTGATAGCATAACCACCAATGGTGAAAATATACCTAGTAAGAGATCTTCTCTTATCAATTTCTCCAGTAAAATCAGAATTAACATATCCAACGACTCCACTTCTAGTTCTCCCAAATTGCAAACAAGTATCAATAGAGCCACATAAGTATCTGAAAATCTACTGAACTATTTTTCAATGTTCTTTACCAGAATTCGTCATATATCTACTAACAGCGCTGACTGCATATAACAAATCTAGACGAGAACAAACCATAGTATACATGAGAGATCCCACTACACAAGAATATAGAACTCAAGATATATAATCAATCTCATCATCTGATTGTGGAGATAAAACAGATGAAAGTCTGAAATGAGCTGCTAATGGAGTAGTAACAGTTTAGTATTCTGCGTATTAAATCTGTATAAAACATTCTACATGTATCCTTTTTAATTAGGTACAATTTTCCTGCCTTTCTATCTCTCAGAATCTCTATTCCAAATATTTTCTTTGCTGCTCCCAAATCTTTCATCTTAAACTTCTTACTAAGTTGATTTTTGACCTTTCTAATCTCTTCTTTATCCTTAACTGCTACCAATATGCTATCGACGTATAAGAGTACATACACAAAAGACCAATCAGTAGTCTTTTTAAAGTAGACACAACTGTCATAGCTACTTTTTTTTAAAATAATGAATGGTCATAAATGAATCAAACCTCTTATTCTAGTGTCTGGGTGTTTATTTCGGGCCATATAAAAACTTCTTCAATAAGCACACATAGTCCTCATTTCCTGAGTCTACAAAACCCTTTGGTTGTTCCATGTAAATGTCTTCTTCAAGTTCTCCATGTAAGAATGTTGAAGATCATGCATAGCCACAATACCAAGCAAAGCTCGAATTGAACTATGCTTTACAACTGGAGAAAATACATCTGTAAAGTCTACTCCTGGAATCTGACTGTAGCCTTTGCAACTAGCCTCGCCTTATACCGGGCTTCTTCAATTTCTAGTGTTCCTTCTTTCCTTTTGTAGATCTATTTGCAGTGAACAACATTCTTATCTTTAGGCAGTTTAACCAAGTCCTATGTACCATTCTTATGATGTGATTCCATCTCCTCTTACATGGCAATCATCCATTTGCTAGAGTCATCACAACTAACTGTTGGAATAATGTCCTATAAAGTAATTTATTATTTATACATTATAAACAATATTTATTGGATTATTTAGTATCTATTTGTTATTAATAAATTCCCTGTTATGAATTTCTATTTTATTTATGTCCCATTAATATACATGTGATGTATATATTTATCTTATGCAAACATCTAAAAGATTCCAAGACATGAAATGAATAATAAAAAATTATTCGTATGATGAGTTCATATATGGGAGACATTATATTCTTTATTTCATTATGTCTAAATTAAATTATTCGCATTCTGCATATTGAAGATGGAATACTTTACTATACCATATAATGTAGTGTTGTCTATTTAATTAATAAAATCTCTAATTATCGAAGTGAGTCTTCGAATATAAACACTATTGTGTTATAAGAAAGTTATAACAGTATCGAACAAGATCTAGTGAATTAGAATTTGAGGTTAAGTGCCGTAACTCAAATTTCTAATTTTACTAATCTAGCACTATTGTAGAAGACCTTAATTCTAGTGATTAACGAACTTACTTTCATGTGTTTTGTCTTTTTGAGTTACTAAAGGACTAGTTCCGATTTATGGTTCGAACTCCAGTATCTCGGAAGATAAGGTATATGAAATGTGTAGAATGTTTTTCATGATGGACACCATGCATATGATGTCATTTTGAGTTTTTTCAAGTACTTGGATAATATAAACCAGGGATCCAGTATTCACTATGTGAATTTGACTGTGTTGGTATAAACAGATACAAATACTATAGTCAAATATTATCCATTAGATAAAAAATAACTGTTAGAGAGAAGTGAGTTGTAATCTTCTTCTTATAGTGAAATTCTTCCAACTTGGTTCGTATACGTAGTCTAAATTAAGTGAATCATATTAGATTTTGTGTATTTTATCATTCTCATTTTACTCAAATTTGCTCAACTCGTATTTTAACGGTAAGTTGTCGATTCCACAAACCGATATCATAATAGTTCAAGCGATTAAACGATCTCTTTCCTTCTCCAAGTTTTGAATTCGGGCCATAGCACCTGCGTCTCAAGGTCCTTCAAAAGCGTCTTCCAATATCTTACTAATCTTCCTCAGTTATCTGGGGATATTCCCGAAATTTGATCCGCTCCACTGTTTGTGTTCGGTTGCACAGTATTGGAGTTTATTCAGAAAATCTGCTACAGAAGTATTTACAGACGGTGAAGACCAAGCTTGTTGAGTAATCTCAGAGCATCCTTGTTCTTAAGCCCAGAAGGGTTCGAAACGAAAAGGTCGAGAAGGTCTCCTGCCAGCCGGGAAATTACTTTCTCTATTATCCAACACTGCGTGAATGGCACTATCGTCTGAGCCCCAATAGTCTAAATGAAAAATCCTGGCAAATTCGAAAAACGAACGCCAAGTTAAAGTAGCGACAAATTGATCTAGACGCTTCTGTATATTTTTGTGAGCTTCCCTCCTATTATCCCAGGTGAATTTCGACCCCGAGAAGCCTAGGTCCTCCAAGTCACAGCTCTGAAGCACTTCTCCAAACTGCGAGACGTCGCGATAATCTCTCCAATTTGCCCCTAGCGTTTCGTTGCAACTGAAAATCTCATTGAAAACGTCAGAGAAACTCCCATAAGTGATGATGGCGTTAGCTCCTCTCAGGCGAGCCATAAAACCCAGCAAATCTCCAGTAGGAGGCACCGCCACTTCGAATAATTGCATCAGCATGAAAACTAGAAAAACTATTAATTTCGACTAACCATCGTGATTCCAAAACAATGCTAAACCACCATTACCACACTTACTATCTACAACAAATCTATTATGAAAGCCCAACTTAACTTTTAGCCGATTCGCACTCCGTCCCCAAAGGTGAGTCTCAGAAAGGAACAAGAGTGAGGGAGAGATACATCGTAAAAGGCTCCGGAGCCGTTGTACTGCCTGTGGGCTCCCAAGACCCCGGGCATTCCAGCTTAAAATAGTCATTGTGTCTGGCGGGACTGCTCCGCAGTCGCCGCCGTTTCAGTGGAGTTTGAGATATCACCCAGTGCCATTCTTTTGGGTATCCCAGTAGCCAAGTCATTGCCTTCTTTCTCTGCTAGTCGTCGAGTGGAAGTGTTATTGTTCAGAGCTCCTCTTTTTTTTTGACCTCACCAGGCTTTTGATATCTTGTTTACGAACTGTTCCTCGATCGTTAATAGGTTCAGAGACACACGCAATGAAAGAGAAATGTGCTATAAGTATTGGCTTCTAATCTCCGTCATAGCTTAATTCATTACTCCAACACGGGCTCTTCGTGAGTGAGCTGAAATTGTTTGGGGTCTCACTTGTACATTTAAGAGTGGGGGACATGAGACGTGGTTTTTTTTGTTGACTGACGTCATTATCGGTATCTTTTGGCTTTGATTCGGGCGGAATGAGCTGCGCAGATTTGAAGCTTTGAGCCATTCGCCAAATCTAAATTTTCCCAAAGCAAGTTGCTGAGGTGCAACTGCTTCAAAGCATTCTTTTGCAACATGGCCATGGATCCCGCGGACGAAACAAAAATCAGGCAGCTTTTCGTATTGAAGTACACCCAGATTAGAGGACCATTTGTACCTAGCCGAACTTTTGATCCTCGCATGAGGGGTTGAGTAACATCTGTCAGCACATGAATCCGCAGGGACTCTCACGACCCAAAAACCAGGTTAGTGGCAGAAGAAGAATTTCACAAAGGTGAAATATTCTTTAATTTATTTAAAAAGTGTCAAAAGTTCTAGTTTTTTATAAAAACAGTCTATTTAAATAGAATAATCGGAATTACATCCCGTGAACCATTCCCACAGTTCGTATACACCACCAAACATAAATTGAACAATTACTTAAAAAAATAAAATTAAATACAAAATCCAGCATCATCATCATCTACAATAAAAGTCAAATACCAGAATGGCATACATAAGTTTGCAGACAAAATAGAAAGCAGTAATCTTGGTTCAATGCTAACACACAATCCAAATAGTCCAAAGACTACGGCCACAAAGGCCTAGCATTACCAAGAGACGAACTGCAATCATGATGACCTCTTACTCCTCTTGATCACCAAGATCGCACTAGACACCACCTGAGGAGGAAGGTAGGGGGGTGAGCATACAATGCTCAGTAGGAAAATAGTTATCTCGGGGAAAAACAGTTCAGTGATGGGAATCTCTTGCATGGTTAGTTCAAATCCAAAACATACATACATGTATGTATATATAATCCAGACCAGGAGCCAATATATATATGACAGTGTAATCAAAACCATCACTCCATATGCACATGATACAAATCAACTCATACCCATGAGCTTACATCCTCTCATCTATGGAAACCCAGGATGATAGCACTAAGTGTACCTAATAGTCTGCCTGATACCTAAGCCCATACCCGGAGGGGACACCCATTTGTCGCCTACCAAACCTGGAGGGGGAACCGAATTGCCTATACCTACCAAATGGGGAGGTAATCAGAAGTAACAAGAACTCGTGCAAGTTTACGGACTTTCACCGATGGTGGGACATGCAGCGCCACACTGTAAAACCCACGATGCTAAGACGGTGCTCATGTATGATCCTATGACACGTGCAATATAGAACTGAAGTATAAAAACTACTGTACTCTGGTCTTTCAAACATGCATAATAGAGTTTTATAGAAAAACGGATAGCATAACGGCCCTATTTTTTATATACCCAAAATAATCCGCACACAGCAAATTCTCAAATCAGTACAGTATATATCGTATAACCAGATTTCCATCACATATAATTCAAATCATTAAAAACACACTTATTCTTATATCTTGTAGAAAATAATTTTAACTCAAAAATGGTAAAAAACGAAGGTAACTAAACCCCTACCTCAATAGAATAGCGACACCACGCTATTGAGTATCTAAGGTATCGTTGACGATCGCCCGGAGGGTCGGGAACTAATTCCAAACCCTTGATCGTTCTCGAGCGAAAAACCAACTTTCTCACCGGAGCTTCAATTCCACAAACGGACCTCTTCACTGAATTCCTAGCACTCAAAATAGCTAGGTTAGATATATAACTTGTCCAATTCGGGTCTGGGTCCACACCGGACCGGTGGCACGCAAACGAGATCTCGACCGTCCGATCTTGATTTTCGTGCCGATCACCAAACTACACAATATATATATCAAACTTCTCAATTTTCTGAGTACATTCCAAAAATGTAATAAAAAACACAATCCAACGGTCGGATCGAGAACAACAACTATAAACTCGAAATGCCCAAAAATAGCAACTTTCAATTCGGGCAAAATGGAGTTGAAATATATATATACCTTGATGATCCTTGCGACAATATGAATCCAACAGGACTGGTTTGAGGCCGAATGGTGGCCAGAATCATCGCCGGTGACGGAAAAACCGAAAAAGCTCAAATCGGCTTCTATGGCTTTTTTCGGCGAACCAGGCGGCGGCAGCGAGGGGGCGGCGGAGC
>JXTB01000406.1:2936-82236 GCA_002914805.1 Parasponia andersonii
TAAAAGAGGAGGTCGAGAAATTGCTTGAGATTGGGTTTATACGGGAATCCTTTTACCCTGACTGGCTTGCAAATCCGGTCTTGGTGAAAAAACCTAATGGGAAGTGGAGAACCTGTATCGACTTTACCGATCTCAACAAAGCATATCCGAAAGATAGCTTCCCTCTTCCGAGAATCGATCAACTTGTAGACGCGACGTCGGGGCATGAACTTTTAAGTTTCATGGATGCGTACTCAGGATACAATCAAATCCCCATGTACGAGCTGGATGAAGAGCACACCTCGTTCATCACTGATCGAGGATTATATTGTTATAAAAAGATGCCCTTCGGACTCATCAATGCAGGAGCGACCTACCAACGTCTTGTCAATATGATGTTTGCTAGGCAAATTGGCAAGACGATGGAAGTATACGTTGATGACATGCTGGTAAAGTCGGAGAAAGCTGAAGATCACATCGCACATCTTGATGAGATGTTCAAAATTCTCCGGAGATATCAGATGAAGTTAAACCCCCAAAAGTGTGCTTTCGGAGTGAGGTCCGGAAAATTTTTGGGCTTTATGGTCAACCAGCGAGGGATCGAAGCAAATCCTCAGAAAATACAGGCGTTAATTGACATGCAGTCTCCTCGAAAACCCAAAGATGTGCAAAGCCTAGCAGGAAGAGTAGCTGCTCTCAGTCGGTTTGTATCCAGATCGACTGATAAATGCCAACCTTTCTTTGAGGTGTTGAAGGGATCAAAAAGATTTGAGTGGACAGAGAAGTGCGAGCAAGCATTCCAGGATTTGAAGAAACACCTGGGTTCCCCTCCACTCTTGTCGAAGCCAAATCCAGGAGAGGAGTTGTACATATATCTCGCTGTTTCTAAACATGCGATGAGTGCGACACTAATTCGCGAGGAATCAAAAATTCAGCGACCTGTGTATTATGTCAGTAAGAGATTACTCGATGCTGAAACCAGGTATCCAGAGATGGAAAAATTGGCGCTGGCACTTGTCATTACGTCAAGAAAGCTTCGATCTTACTTCCATACTCACTCTATCCGGGTCTTCACAAATTTTCCAATGAAACAGGTCTTACAGAAACCTGAGACGTCAGGGCGACTACTTAAGTGGGCTGTTAAATTGAGTCAATTTGACATCAATTTTCAACCTCGCACCGCTATAAAGGGTCAACCCCTCGCAGATTTTGTCGCTAAATTTACATACGACGTCGATCTCCCAACAGGGATACTCGAGAAACATGCCTCAGATACATCAAAGTTGTGGAAACTTTATGTTGACAGGTCATCAAACGAACATGGAGCAGGTGCAGGCATAGTTCTAATCAGTCCTAAGGGGCACAATATTCATTATGCCCTTCGCTTCAAATTCCCAGCTTCGAATAATGAAGCCGAATACGAAGCACTGATAGCTGGCCTAAAACTTGCACAGGAGATGAAGGTCGAATCCATCGAAGTGAATAGTGATTCTCAGCTGGTCGTCTGTCAGGTTAAGGGTGATTATCATGCGAGAGGAGAGAGAATGATGACCTATTTAAAGAAGGTCCAACAGTTGTTATTAACATTCAGCACGTATGACATTCAGCTACTTCCTCGCATTAAAAACACTCGGGCAGATGCACTCGCTAAGCTCGCCTCAACAAAGGATGCGGAGTTATTGAAGGTAGTACCCGTTGAATTTCTTATCTCACAAAGCATCGAGGTCGAACCCCAAGTGATTATGCCAGTCGATGATGAACCATCATGGATGGACCCCATAATGCGATATATACAAAGCGGCGATCTCCCCGAAAATAAAGACGATGCAAAGCGACTTCGCATGAAAGCAGCTCGCTACATCATCTAAGATGAGCAACTTTATCGAAGGAGTTTCAGCTCGCCGTTATTATTGTGCGTCAATGATCAAAAAGCTCATTACATCATGAGGGAAATCCACGAAGGAATATGTGGGAATCATTCTGGGGGGCAGGCCCTTGCGAATAAAATTCTTCGGCAGGGCTATTTTTGGCATACTATGAAGAAGGATACATTGGAGTTTGCTAGGAAATGTGATAAATGTCAACGATTTGCGACCATTCCTAGAAAACCACATGTACCTTTAACTTCAATAACTAGTCCCTGGCCATTCGCTATGTGGGGGATTGATATTATCGGGATACTTCCATTAGCGCGAGGAGGTCTAAAGTATGCAGTAGTCGCGGTCGATTACTTTACGAAATGGACAGAAGCCGAAGCATTGAACACCATTTCTGCAAAGAAAATGATAGATTTCGTTTATAAATCTATAATCTGTCGTTATGGTATACCACATACCATAATTTCTGACAATGGAAAGCAGTTCGATTGCGACGAATTCCGTAACTTCTGCGATAACTTGGGTATCAAAAAGAGATTCTCCGCTATTGTTCATCCACAGGCCAATGGTCAAGTTGAAGCGATAAACAAAATACTCAAACAAAACATAAAGACAAAGCTGGAGAAGCATAAAGGAGCTTGGCCAGACGTACTTCCAGAAGTATTATGGGCTTATCGCACCACACAACGAACCACCACGGGAGAAAGTCCATTCTCCCTGGCTTATGGATATGAAGCGATGATTCCTGTCAAAATTGGTGCGAGATCCCTACGGCGATCTCTTTATGAGCAACAACAAAATGATGCGTTACTGAGGGTTGAACTCGATCTTTTAGAAGAACGGCGTAACCAATCTCAGCTTCGGATTGCATCATACCAGCAGCGCACTGCTCGATATTATGATTCCAAAGTCAAAGGTAGACAATTTGAAGTTGGAGACCTTGTTCTTCGACAAGTTCTACCTAATAATAGGGAGCATGCTGCTGGTGTGTTTGGACCTTCTTGGGAAGGGCCTTACGTCATTGAAAATATCATTCGACCTGGAACGTATCATTTAGCTCGCATCGGTGGACAAAAGATCGAGCATGCCTGGAATGCTGAACAGCTTCGTCGCTATTATCAGTAATTCCTCATGGTCTTCAACAGCCTATTACTCGTCATTCGTCAATCATATTTTCTTCGGCAATGTCTTCGGCTATGTCTTCGGCTATTTCTTCGGCTATGTCTTTGGCTATGTCTTCGGCTATATCTTCGGCTATGTCTTCGGCTATTCTTCAATTATAGTTTTATGGCAGTTTTCGGACACCATAAAACTCGGGGGGTAGTGGGATCAGAATTATCTCCTACTTGTCTCGTAAGGAACTATGCAAACGTTCATTCAGAGGAGACATGGTTTTTAGGTCGTCGAGGTGACTAAGTGTCACTGCGTCGACGTATCTGAATCTCCTTAAAATCTTAGGATTTTATCCTCGCTTCATGCCTCAGCATGTCGTATTACGCAATTTCCCTCCTCGAACAAACAAGTAACTAAGCATAACGTTCATTGTTGGATGTGATATATTGCTACTCTCTATTTTGACATGGAACTTTTGAAATACAGTTAGAGTTTGCATCACTCGTATTAACTGGTTTCTTAAGCGACCTAACCCATCTAAACGCTTAAAACTCGTTTTTAAGTTAGTCAGATTTAAATCGCTAAAAGCGTACTGATCGATCACTTGTGATTGACTACTTGGTTCGAGTTATTGTTTTTACTTTGCAGGAGTATGTGAGAAGAAATGATTTTATTATTGCAATTTGCTGTTCATACAAAAGGGGGACAAGGCCCGCATTGTTCTAATACAATACAAAAAAAAAAAAGATCTAAGGCAGCTCAGGTGGACGGGCTCGCACCATCATCCCCAGCCTTCGTCGCATCCTCTTTCCAGCTTTGGACCAGCTCGACCACGTCCTCGCCAAGTATGGAGAAGTCAAAGTCCGGATGCTCGCAGAATATGTTGAATATAATGGTTGATGAGGCGATGTCACTAGCCTTCTCTTCAAGTTCCTTGACCTCGGTCGCTTTGAACTCTTCGAGGGCTTTGTGAACCGCCTCGGTGGTCGCTTCTTTCATGCGTTCCGGATACTCGGAAGCGACCTTCTTGAGCTCTTTGACTTCTTCCTCGAGCTTTTCCTTGGCGAGTCTCTCCCTGGCCAGGTCCTCGAACAACTGTTGCTTTTCCAGGTTAAAAGCTGTTTTATCTTCTTCCCGTGCTTTTTCCAGGTTCTCGAATGCCTGAGTTATTTCATCGACTTTCTCGGCTTTCTCTAAGCATTCGAGAACCGGATCGTGCATCAGGACAGCGGCAGCAACAGTCTGAAAAAAAAAAGAAATGATAAGTTTAAGTTATCAAGAGTTCAGAAAAAAGGGATTAAGATACTTACGTTCGCCAGCATCCTCATCGCGCATCGGAAAGTGACCTTTATGGGACGTCGCTTCATTCGCTCCTAGCCTTCTTCGGTCGTGAAACGGTCGATAAAAGCTGCGCTCCAAGTAGTGTGAAGAGTTCGCTGCTTTTATCGACCACGTTCGGTTCTGAGGTGGCGGCCTCAGGAGCAGGTTCGGAAGTGCTCGCTAGCTGGGATGGTGGAGGAGGTGGTGAGCTCGCCAGGATGTCCTCGAAGGTGACTTTTCTCTTCTTTGAGTAGTCAATCTTCTCCTTCCCTTTCGACGGTGGTGTACTCTTGGGTGATTTATTCTTCGCCATCGACCCGAGAGTAGAAGGAGATGCTCGCAGGCCGCTGCCAATCACCATCTCTGTACATGTACAAAATATGTTAGTAAGCGAAGAGACAATAAGCGAGTAGGAGTCAAGTGTGATTACCTTCTTCTTGAGGAATTGGCTGAGAAGCTGGTGGCGAGACGGCTTCTTGAGATGAAGGCTCCGAGCGAGGTGGTGTAGCCCGTGCTTTTTTTTTTTGTTTCATGGAAGAGGAAGCACCTAAGTCTGCCCTCCTCGACTTCTTCTTCGAGCTAACTGGTCGAGAGAGAATCGGGGGATCCGGGAATGCAGTGCCTCTTGGGATCAGACCGCAAGCGACCAGATTCTTCGATGTACCAAGGACCTTCCAGTTGAACTTTTCAACTGGAAGCTCGTTGATTTGGTACACTCTTGCGAGCTGGTCACTTGAGAGTGCAGGTCGATCCCTATTAGCTGCGATGATATTAAAGTGTGATCAGTATAAGAATAAAGATGAAGGCAGATAAATAAACTGAAAGGTTACCTACCAGGATTCTGAAAGAAGCCATTAGCTGCATAATCAAAATGGAAAAATGGGTTTTTCCATTTCCCCATGTTGTTACAGAACCCTGTAGATTGTTTTTATGGCCTGATTTGACCATTTGCTCGCATAGAAGAAGCCGAGGTCTGAAGGGTTTGATTTAACTTGGTAGAACCAAGCAAATTCTTCAGGGGTAGGGATTTCTAAGCCTAGTTTATGGTATAATATGTACAAACCTACCATATACCTATAAGTATTGGGGGTTAATTGAAAAGGAACGACCACGTAGTAGTCTACTCAAGATTTAATATAAGGATGAAGAGGAAGGTGGACGCCACATTTAAGGACTGCTTCAGAGAAGGAAGCGAGCCCAAGAGGGGGAGTGTGGGGTCGGTTGAATTCTGTGGGCAGGCGGAGAGGAATGACGATTTTGAAGCTGCTCGCTATTTTTCTAATTTTGTTTGATGTGCAGCTCGTTCGTATGTTAGTACACGACCAGTTCCCCTCCACGTATGGGTAGCCAGAAGAGAATGCAGGAGCATCCCTAATGTGTCTGGGCCATTGATCAGGGGGAAGATCACCTATTCGAGGACTACCTCGCCTTGTCCCTGTAATCTCGATCTCAGGTTCGGGTTCGAGGTAATCCTCGAGCTTAATAGAGCTAACACTCGATTTAGACTCCCCAGAAAATGCATTCCCTTCCCTAAAGTCCTCACTACTAGACATCTGAAAAGAAATGCACAGGGATTCAGATATTGGGGATTACTACTATGTTAGAATTCTAAGTATTCATGCCAAGAATAAATTATTCAAGCAAAGTTATTCCTAGTGTTCGAGCAGTTCGTCAGAATGTTCGAGCAGTTCATCAGGAACTATTCGAACAGTTCATCAGAAGGTGTTCGAGCAGTTCATCGGTAAGCAGAAATTCAAATCAGTGAATAGGATAAGGTATCAGACCTTGGTTCTTTTCATAGAATCAATCATAAGCAATTCTACTTCACAGAAGAGAAAAGAGATGCATAAAAGGAAATCTCTCTCGCTTCACTTCGGTGAAAGAGAATTTTATTCCTGGGGATTAAAAAATAGAAAAGAGGAGGAGAGATAAACCGACCTTTTTAGAGGAATAGGTTGAAGACGATTCAAGACTTCAGAGGAATAGGTTGGAGACGATTCAAGACTTCACAGAGGAATTTGATCCGAGCGAGTTGAGACGGCATTAGGGTTTGAAGTTTGTGTTCTCAGAAAGTGAAATAATGGAGGACAGGACGATTTTTGGTATTTATAGCCCATATACCGGTGGATCGCAGCCGTGGATTTGAAAATTTGAATTTCGGATCTTACGGCTGAGGATTGTGCGGGATTTAATTTCATCCGAAGAGTCAGAATTTGAAAAGATTCGATGATGGTTAGATCTCCTCAAATTTCGCTCCTTCGGAAAGGGTTACACGTGGTTCAGAATCTGACAGAGAGATACGCGTGATCTTAAAAAGCAGGATTTGAGATTTGGCGTATCTTCGATTACTCGGATTTCAAGGTATAGTCGTGGCACCACGTGTTTAGGGTCGCATGATGATTTGAAGCTCCATTTCGTCCTAAAGAACTAATGGAGCTGGGGGGCAATTGTTACACGGTTTAAAATCTCAAGGTCGCATAAGGTATATGAGCGACCTCCTCCAAGAAGATTATATGCGACCTCTTCTGTGATGATTATATGCGACCTCTTCTGTGATGATTACATGCGACCTCTTCTGTGATGGTTACGTGCGACTTTCTCCGCATAGTTTACCTTTACAAATAGGAAACTTACAAGGAAAAGGAAACAAGTAAATAAAAGAGACCTACCAGGAAAGTGAAACAGAAGTCTCCTATTCGGAATGGGCTGGTTACTCAATTTGAATAGTTATCTAATTATTCAGTTACTTAATCTATGTTACCCAATTGGATAATTACCTGTTTGTAATTAGATCCTAGGGACATTAGGATCCTAGTGACACAAGGATCCTTGGGACATAAGGTTACCTTAGCCTATATAAAGGACCGGATGTTCTCAGTTGAAATCACGCCAAACCAATTCAAGCTAAGCCAAGCTAAGAAAAGCAAAGCTAATAGAGAGTTCCGATTGTTTTTCAGTTTTTCCATCAACAGGTTGTAACCTTGATTGTTTGTAATTCTTCATTAAATAGTGCAAAAAACAGTGGACGTAGACTTATCTTTTTCGGGGCCGAACCACTATAAATCTCTCTCTCTTTATTTGTTTTGATTTATTGCTTCAATTTATACCAGTCACATCACTCAATTTGTTCTAAATTTATTGTTGATAAAACCTCCATCAACAGTTGCTATCATATTATTTTGCTAGACTTGCTAGTAAAGTATTAGTTTGAGCTTGACTGAATCTCATTAAATAGGAAACTTTATTTATTATATGGACTCGGATGTCTTTGAAAGCTCCTTATTTGTATACGAATGTAACATATGTATGTACTTTACATGTACCTAAGTTGATGTTTACAAAAATGAGCAATATTCATTGTTACCTTTTTTTTTAGAGCAATATTCATTGACAATATTCATTGTTACTTTACCTCTTCTCTTTGCGATTAGACTGCAAATTAGCAATAAGTAGGTCTCATTGGTTTACGAGGTGTACTACAAAAAAAAAAAAAAAAAAAAAAACCGGAGGGTTTTAAATGGTGAAAAAAAATGAAAAAGAAAAAAGGTTAGTTAAATTAATTTGTTCAATATTTTCTTTTCAATCCTAGTTACATAAGCTCATCAGGGAGAAAAAGTGCGAACAGGAGAAAGCGAAATGTGATAGGTTAAAAATTTAAATTTGATTTTGTTTGCAATATGCAACTTATTCTTGCTTCCACCCAATGGTCGCCTCGAACCTTTTGATGCTGCCCCTTTTTCATTCTGGCCACAAAAACCTTGTTCACCTTCAAACCCAACTATTGCCATTAATTTTCCTTCAGCCAATTCAAGCCAGGACTACAAGGCAGTCTTAACACAACATATAAGATTAGATATTATTTTTGTTTAGTTTTAACACAATATATAATATTAGATACCAACTATTTATTGAATTCTTTACGCTAATTTGTATGTTCTATCAGATTGCACGGTATCGATGTATTACATGCCTCGTAAATTGGCATATAAATTTCGGTTAATTTATTTGCGCTAGTAAATAGTATTATATGATATAATAGATGTACTGGAATATAGTATGTATAATTGAGTAGAAGATTCAATGTCCCTACTCTCCCCATTCCAACGTTACCACTAAGAGTTTCAATACTATTGATTTGTCTCACGTGAACGCATTAATTTATTTATTTATTTTAACCAAAATGTTAAACAAAATTTTCGATGCTTGTCAAATATGCAAAGCATGTTTGAAGTGCATAAATAACTGACGTTTTGAAGCACAGCTGCACAGATAAAAAAATCCACCCAAAAAGCATAGTTTCAAAAGAACCAGGAGGTAGTTTTGTTCTCAGTTTGATGTTATGGAAGTCTCAGTCTTTTTGCGTCACATATATGTGGACTCCAATTGAAATTCTTTAATTTTCTTTTCGAAGAAATTAAATCAGATTTCATTCTCAAACCTGCTTTGAGCTCTCTTTGAAGAAAAAAATTCCTCCCTTTCTCTTCTGTAGTTTTAGTACATGTATAGTTCTGTGGTCCAAAATAACACTACTCCAAAAACTGTGAATTCCATATGCCCTCTCACAGACACTAGCTCAAGACACGCACAGTCCAAGATTGAATTGTATGGCATAGACTCCATCCCCATCTCCCTTCCATTCCTCACCTTCCACCCCTAATCTCCAACCAGCCACTCCCTTTATGCCACGTGGCATACCAATATCCAAACTGCAACAAATAACCACCAAGCTTCTCTCCATGTCTTGGGTTATCACAAATACCATTCCCCCTCATCAAAAAAATTCTCTTCTTTTCAAAAAAGTAAACAAAAATATCTCTTACTGTAATGAAAATTCATTAGCATACTGAGAAAACTGAAAAATATTTAAATGACTATTTTACCCGCTGCCTACTTGATTTAATCCATCCAAGTCCTCTCTTCGCCCACCTTAAAATCACCTCCAAATTTGTCCAAAAACAAGGGGTAGTCACAGAAACTCATATAATTACAAAATAGTGACACATCACTCGTGAGACAATAACATCACTAGCCAACAATTTTCTTTTCCTTCCAAAACTGCCTTCATCAGTTTTCATCAAACTTTACAGCCTCTTATTTCTGTTCCAAGCCTTTTTCTTTTTACCCCTTGCAAAACCAAAGGAGGAAAAAAAAAAAAAAACCAAATTCATCTATGGCTCTTGCCAAAATCATCATATAAACTACTTCCCAAATAAGTAAGAAGTCATTTCAAACCTTCTCTTCCTCTCTAAACTTGAAAAAGCACTCTCCATTTCTAAGCAGAGGAAGACCAAAAAAGGGGGGAAAAAAAAAGAAACAAAAGGAGAAATGGCAATTTGCACAGTCTACACAACACAACTCAACCCAACATGTTCATCAATCTCCACACCAACAAAATCCCACTTAGGATTCCACCAAAGGCAGGTAGTGTTCTACAGCACAGGGAAGAAAACCACTAGGAGAGGAGGCAGTTCCATTAGCACTAGCAGCCCCTACGTGATAACATGCTCGGCTGGTGACTCACAGACCGTGGTGATTGGCCTAGCGGCCGACTCCGGCTGCGGCAAGAGCACCTTTATGAGGCGGTTGACAAGCGTGTTCGGAGGTGCGGCGGAGCCACCGAAGGGCGGCAATCCGGACTCCAACACGCTCATCAGTGACACCACAACTGTGATATGTCTTGATGACTACCACTCCTTGGATAGAACTGGCAGAAAAGAGAAGGGAGTGACTGCCCTTGACCCCAGAGCTAACGACTTTGATCTCATGTACGACCAAGTTAAGGCTCTGAAAGAAGGCACTGCTGTTGAAAAGCCCATTTACAACCATGTCACTGGCCTTCTTGACCCCCCTGAGCTCATCAAACCCCCCAAGATTCTTGTCATTGAAGGACTCCACCCAATGTGAGTTTTATTTATTTATTTATCTATGAATAATTTTCAAGAAAATGAAAATGGAAAAAGTATTGCTTAATTTATTTCAGAAATAATACGTGTCCATGCATGGAATTCACACTTTTTTTTTCCCTCCTTCTAACATCTGTTTCATGCATTTCTCAGTGTCCTAATATCTGTTCTGTTTTCCCTCTTGCACATGTTTTATGAAATTTTGGATTTATTATTTTTTTTTATCTGGGAATTGCATGAAATTGAATTTGTTTCGTTCTGGAGATATTCAAGCAGTTATGATTACGGATATTCTTACTTGTATTGATTTCTACTTGGTAGTTTAAATTAATATTTCAGACCAAGTCAAAACCAAAACGAGAGAATGTTTTTTAATCGATTCTTTATTAAAACCTTGGATGGCCTTTGTTATTTATTTTATATTGATAAGAGTATATAAAAACTAAAAGAACCCAGAAAAGATAAACAGTGATTGAGATATTTAAGGATTGTGAATCGTATTGGTGGTGGACGAATTTCATGGACTGTGGATATATTGAGATAATCTAAGCATTATTTAGATTGTATTGTTGAGGACAGAAGACTTGTACGGGTCGTTGTCACCTTTTCCTTGCTGGGCCTGGGCCTTAGCGTCAATCTCCGATCTGTCCATACTTTATCTTATTAATTTATTTCACATATGGTTTTACATCTGGGGGCAAATTGATACCAGAACCTGTGGCAACCAATTCGATCGAAGATTAAAAACCAAGGCAGTACCTGGCCTAGGACTAAAAGAAAAAGTTTATCTTTTTTGTTTTTATTTTTTTTTTCAAACTCGGAATTAGTACCCTCTGCATTAGGAGGTTGGAGTTGGTGTGGTTATCATTAGACTTTCTGAAAACACAATAATTACTATATCAGTTAATGAGGTTTTTAAATTTGCAGTTTCTATTATAATATTTAATTTTTTTTATTGATAACTTTTGCATGAAAGTGAAAAATAATTCACCTTCGTATTTAAGCCTAAGGAAACTAGAGGTGACTTAAATTCCATCTTTGGTCCACTTGAAAAATCTTGTTCTCTAATTGGTTTGTAAAGTCCAAACAAAGAGTACAAATCAAATACCCCTGGTAGTATAATGTGCATAGTTTTGTGCTTACTTGTAGTTTATACTTCCCAATTTGTAGGTATGATTCTCGAGTGAGGGACCTCCTGGACTTCAGTATCTACTTGGACATTAGCAATGAGGTTAAGTTTGCTTGGAAAATTCAGGTAATTTACCATTTAACATAGGTGTGTATATGTATATAAATGCTTCCAATAACAACAGTTAGAACCTTCAATAATCTGACCAAGTATAAGAATTTCAGAGGGACATGGCTGAGCGTGGACACAGTCTTGAAAGCATCAAAGCCAGTATCGAAGCCCGGAAGCCCGATTTCGACGCATATATTGGTAATAATCTCCTTTAAATTTGCTCAACATATTTGTTACTCACTTCCATATGAAAAATGATTTGACTTTTTTTTTTTTTAATTATAAAAAAAGTAGCATTCTTTAAGGCCCCCAAGTTGGCTTCTATTAACAATGTGTTACAAGTTTAATTTAATGTCTCTCTTTAAAATTGCAAAGCCATATCATATGTCCACTTTTTTGGCTTGGTGTGCTATAGATCCACAGAAGCAATATGCAGATGCCGTGATTGAAGTGTTGCCCACTCAACTCATTCCGGATGACAATGAAGGGAAGGTTTTGAGAGTTAAGTTGATCCAGAAAGAAGGGGTCCAGCATTTCAGCCCTGTTTACTTGTTTGATGAAGGATCAACCATTTCATGGATACCCTGTGGAAGGAAACTCACCTGTTCGTACCCTGGCATCAAATTCGCCTACGCCCCTGACACGTACTACGGCCACGAGGTATTTTCACTCTTAATTCTCTCTTGTAGAATCTATAAATTATTTAGGACAAGTTTCTTTTTAAGTGTGGAATAAGGTTTTCAAACAGTTCATAGGTTGCTCCAAGAAAATCAATTGGCTCAAATTTATTGGAAAAACATGTAGCCATCACCGGTTTTCCCTTCGCATATATTTGTAGGCCATAATCCAGTAATTATTTTTTATTCACCTATTTATAAGTATTTTTTTAATTATCAAATTACTATTTAACAGTTATTATAATTTAAGTAGTTGAAAAAAAAATTATTCAATGTTATTTTCTTTTTATCTTTTAACATAAAAAGAAGAGCATAGTAACAAAATAATAACTACAAATGGGTAAAAAAAATACCTGGGATTGGTGCTAATATATATATATATATATATATATATATATATATATATATAAATATTTCATTAAAGAGCTGAAATTAGTAAAACGATTCAGAATTTATGTTCCAATCTTTCAATGGAACTTTCAAGTACTCATTGTAAAACATAAAGTGGCTAAATACAGTTTAAAGGAAGCTAAACATGAAGTTGTTCATATCAATTTAAAATTCATTTTGCTTGTTGAAAATGCAACAAATAATTAAGTTTTATTCTCTTTCTTATTTCTTGATGCCACTTTAATTTTGAAATATATGGTATAATTTTGCTTGTGGAAAATTAGGTGTCTGTTTTGGAGATGGACGGGCAGTTTGACAGATTAGATGAACTGATCTATGTTGAGAGCCATCTGAGTAACATCTCTACCAAGTTCTATGGAGAAGTCACTCAACAAATGTTGAAGCATTCCGATTTCCCTGGAAGCAACAACGGCACCGGTCTCTTCCAAACCATTATCGGATTAAAGATAAGAGATCTATACGAGCAGATCGTTGCCAGCAGGGCCCAAACTCCAGTAGAAGCTACAAAAGCTTAAAATAGACCATGAGTGGACATGCCTTGTTTGCTAAGGAAAGACAATGAGATCATCTCCTTTTTACAGTTTCTTTTTTTCTTCACTTCAATTCCTCAACTCCCACTTTCTTTTTAAACAACTTAATTTCTCTTAGAGTTGGGCTATTCCTAACAAGAAAAGAGAACGGAGAATGTTTCTGTATGTATTTATTTTTCTCTTGTATTTCGATGATCTGTTGGAGATCTGTAATATAGAGAATCAAAAAGCAGAGAATGAAGTTCAGTTGATCAGTTCTTAGAATATACATACTCAATTATATTCGTTTGCCATAATTGTGTTACACCATTATCATGACCACAAAATATGGACAGAGGGCGATATAGAGAAAATAGAAAACACGGAGATGTATATATAACCACAAAAAAATAAAGACATACAAAAATTGCCTACCACTATAATTTAAGGCGAATTCTAGAGTAACAATCTCAGCCGCCTGTATATATAACTGTATATATACATATATTTCTTGACTTAGGGGAATGAGAATTTGAGCTTGAGACCTCCGCATATTGGGAGGATGTGTGGTTATTGTTAGACTAAATCTGTGACCAATCAACTGTCCACATCTGATCAATGTGTTTTTTCAATTTTAAATTGATTAAATTTTAAAGGCACGTAAGACAAAAATATCCTCTAACTTATTGCTAATCAGTTAGGTACTTTATAATCATTATCTATTCTCTTTCTCTCTGTACCAATAACAAAGCAAATATACATATAAGAATACAAAGCATGACTTATATAAATATCTAACAGTGCATGATTTTTTCTTCAATTTTCTCTCATAATCAAATAATCGAATAACAAAGTAAATCAATAATGATCAATGATAAAATACATCGATGTATATGATTGTTTGGCCAATAATATAGTATCCTAATTAGTGCATTTTTAGTTATTAGTGTCCTTTACGTACTTCGGCAAAACCTACGTTGAATGAAAGAATAAATGTTCCTATAAATATACTCCCAATTGTGTTATGTTCTCCACAAATAATGTTCAAATATTGTAATATGCCAAATAGATTTATAAACACTAAAACTTATGTGATTTTCCTCTCTACTTAAATGATTTGTATATAGAATGCATACCGTTGGATAAGATAATCATATGGCAATTGACAAATTTCGTACACTCGTACACATATTGGGTACTTAATTTTAGATTGAAAGATATTTAAATTTTCTAAAAAGATTTTATTTGTACCCGCACTTTAAGATTTTGGAAAACTAAGTAACCAAAAACCACTAAAAAATTTAGTTAGATTGTCATGCAGACGATTTACTTATATAACATTTGTGATGACATAAAATTGAATCACAATTGGTATTTGTTGATGGAGGTTTTATCAACAATAAATTTAGAAAAAATTAAGAGATGTGGCTTATGCTAATTGAGTTAATAATCAAAGCAAATAAAGAGAGAGGATTTTTTAGTGGTTCAGATCCGAAAAAGATGAGCCTACGTCCACTGTGTTTTCACTATTTTATGAAGAATTACGAACACTCAAGGTTATAATGTCTCGCCTAGAAATTAGAAAAAACCGAAAGTAATTAGAATATTTCAGAACACTTCTCCCCCTCTCTAGAACATTGAGTCTCCTTTATATAGAAAAAGGTAACCCTATATCCCTAGGATCCTAATTGTATAAACGGATAACTATACAATCGTAAATTAAGTAATTGATCATAATTAGGAGACTCCTATTTCCCTTTCCTTGTAGGTTTCCTGTTTCCCTTTCCTTGTAGGTTTCCTGTTTCCCTTTCCTTGTAGGTTTCTTACTACCTATACAAAAAGAGACGTACATACTTATCCAAAAAGAGACTTCACGGAAAAGGTCACAGATAACCTATGGAAGAGATCGCCCATAACCATCACGGAGGAGGTCGCACATAACCTGTGGAAGAGGTCGCATGTAACCATCACGGAGGAGGTCGAACTTAACCCTTATGCGACCTTAGGATTTTAGACCGCACAACAATTGCCCCCCAGCTCCATTAGTTCTTTAGAACGAAATGGAGCTTCCAGTTACCGTGCGACCTTAAAAATGTGATGTCATAACCTAAACTTGAGGTCTGCATAGTCGAAGATCTACCAGATTTCAAATCTCATCTCTCAAGATCACGCGTATCTTTTTTTCTGTCAGAACGGAACACGTGTAGCCTTTTCTTAAGAAAGAGCGGATTTCGAGGAAGTCTAATGATATCAACCGTCACTCTTTTAAAACCAAATCTTTTCAAATTTTAAACAATCCTAACTTTTCGGATAGAATCAAATCCCACGCAATCTTCAGCCTTCAGATTTAAAATTCAAACTCCCTGATCTACGGCTGTGATTTAACGGTACCGGGATTATAAATATCAGAAACCATCGCGTCCTGTTTCATTTTACTATTTCTATCTCAGAAAACATCAAAGCTCCAAAGAACCCTAGCGCCGTTTCATCCCTCAGCTCGCACAAATCACAGTTTCTTCCCCGACGAAGTTTAAATTGTCTCAAATCTTCCGCTTCTGAAGAAATGTCAGTTTATTTCTTCCCTTATTTCTTCTATTCTTGAAAATAACTTCAATCTTTTAGGAATAAATATTCATTTCACTGAAGTGAAATGAGAAATTTTTATATATTCCCCCTTTTTCAATCTGTAGAGTAGAATTACTAGATAACAATCAGAAATAACCCTATGAAAAGAATTTCTAGGGTCTGATACCCTATTTTATTCCTAATGAACTGTTCGAATATTTACTGATGAACCGCTCGAACATTTACTGATGAACTGCTCGAATATTTTTTGATGAACTGCTCGAACATTTTTACGAATCCGTAGACCATTTAGGAATGAGCCTGCTTGCTTAGTACAATCTTAGGATGAGTACCCAAAGTGCTAGCATAGTGAAACTCCTCGATGTCTGAATCCCTGCATCTTTCTTTTCAGATGTCTAGTAGTGAGGAATTTAGGGAAGGAAATGCTTTTTCTGGAGAATCTAACTCGAGTGTTAGCTCTATTAATCTCGAAGATTATCTCGAGCCGGAACCCGAGATAGAAATAACAGGGGCCAGACAGAGTAGTCCTCGAATAGGCGATCTTCCCCAGAATCAGTGGCCCAGACACATAAGGGATGCCCCTGCATTCTTATCTGGCTACCAGTATATAGAAGGGAACTGGTCATATACCAATGTTCGGACGAGCTGCACGTCGAACAAACTCAGAAAAATTACAAGCAGCTATAAGATCGCCATCCCCCTCCGTTTACCAATGGAATTTAATCGACCACACACTCCCCCTCATGGACTCGCTTCCTTTTCTGAGGCAGTCCTCAAGTGTGGCGTGCATCTCCCACTCCATCCGTATATAAAATCAATCGTTGATTACTATGGGGTCGTACCTTTTCAATTGACCCCTAATACCTATAGATATATGGTAGGATTATATATACTGTACCATAAACTAGGTTTAGAAACCCCTTCACCTGAAGAATTTGCTTGGTTCTACCAAGTAAAATCAAATCCGTCAGATTTTGGCTTCTTCTATGCGAGCAAATGGTCGAATCAAATAATAAAAACGATCTACGGGGTTCGCAACAACATGGGAAAATGGAAAAATCTATTTTTCCATTTTGACTACGCAGCTAACGGCTTCTTTCAGAATCCTGGTAGGTAGTATTCCAATTTATCGCCTTGTTTATATATTTAATTCTTATACTGATCGCATTCCAATGTCATCGCAGATAATAGGGATCGACCCGGACTCTCCAGGGATCAGCTCACAAGAGTGTATAAGATCAACGATCTTCCAGTTAAAGAATTTAACTGGAAGGTACTAGGCACAACGAATAACCTGATCGCTTGCGGTCTGATTCCGAAGGGTGCTGCGTTCCCAGATCCCCCAGTTCTCTCTTCCAGGCCATCGAGCTCGAAGAAGAAGCCAAAGAAGAGGACGAACTTAGGTGCCTCGTCTTCTAGAATTAAAAAATGAAAGGCACCGGCTACACCTCCACGCTCAGAGCCTTCATCTCCAGAGACAGTATCACCACCAGCTCCTGAAGAGACAGTATCACCACCAGCTCCTCAACCAGCTCCTCAACAAGAAGGTAATCACACGCTCATTCTAATTACCTTTATACTATGTTTCCTCGCTCACTAACATATTCTGTACAGAGATGGTCATCGGTAGCAGTTTGTGAGCACCTCCTTCAACTCTCGGGTCAATGGCGAGAACCAAGACACCCGAGAGTACCCCATCATCAAAAGGGAAGGAGAAAGTTGACTGCTCGAAGAAGAGAAAAGTCGCCTTCGAGGACGGCCCAGCGAGCTCGCCCCCTCCACAACCATCTCAGCCAGCGAGCACTCCCGAACCCTCTACCGAGGCTGCCACTTCTTCGGAGCCGAACTTGGCAGATAAAGGCGACGAGCTCTTCGCACTCCTTAAGCAATTACCAGAGAAGGCTGGTATGAGCGCAGCCTTTATCGACCGCTTTACGTCTGAAGAGGGTTGGGAGCGAATGAAGCGACGTTCTGCCAAGGTCGCTTTCGGATCTGCGATGAGGATGCTGGCCAATGTAAGCTTCTTAATCTTCTCTTCATGAATACTCTTTTGATGTTAACTTGGAGATTTACATAAATTTTTTTTTTTTTTAGACTGCAGCTGCTGCTGTCCTGATGCACGATCCAGTTCTCGAATGCTTAGAGAAAGCTGAGAAAATCGATGAGATAACTCAAGCATTCGAGAACTCGGAAAAGGCTCGGGAGGAGGAGAGAACAGCCTTCAACTTGGAAAAGCAACAGATGTTCGAGGACCTAGCCAAGGAGAAACTCGTCAATGAAAATCTCGAGGAGAAATTCAAAGAGCTCGAGAAGGTCGTTTCTGAGTATCCGGACCGTATGAGGGAAGCGACCACCGAGGCGGTTCACGAAGCTATCGAGGAGTTCAAGGTGACCGAAGTCAAAGAACTCGAGGATAAAGCTAGTGATATCGCCTCGTCAACTATCATCTTCAACATCTTCTGCGAGCATTCGGATTTTGACTTCTCTATTCTTGGCGAGGATGTGGTCGAACTTGTGCAGAGCTGGAAGGAGGATGCCACCAAGGCTGGGGATGACGGCGCGAGCCCTTCCACCTGAATTATATATATTTTTTTGTTTATGTATGGACAAATTTTTTAATAAATATCATTTTTCCTTATATGCTCCTGCAGAATAATGAAAAACAATAGCAATTTTAACTAAGTAGTCAATCACAAGTGATCGATCAGTACGCTTTTAGCGATTTAAATCCGACTAACTTAAAACGAGTTTTAAGCATTAGGATGGGTTAGGTCGCTTAAGAAAACAGTTAATACGAGTGATGCAAACTCTAACTGTATTTCAAAAGTTCTATGTCAAAATAAAACATAGCAATATATCACTTCAAACAACGAACGTTTTGCTTAGTTACTTTTCTATTCGAGGAGGGAAATTACGTAATACGACATGCTGAGGCATGAAGCGAGGAGAAAATCCTAGGATTTTAAGGAGATTCAGACACGTCGTTGATCTGAGATTTATACACTTCGACGATCTAAAACCCTGTCTCCTCTAAATGGACGTTTGCATAGTCCCTTAGGAAACCAGTAGGAGATAACATTCTGATCCCACCAGTAGGAGATAACATTCTAATCCCACTACCCCCCGAGTTTTATGGTGTACGAAAACTGCCATAAAACTATAAATGAAGAATAGCCGAAGAAATAACCGAGTTGAAGTAATAGCCGAAGAAGTATTATTGGATATTAATGAAGATACAATAGGCTGTTGAAGATATCATGAAGATTTATTGATAGTAACGACGAAGCTGTTCAGCATTCCAGGCATGCTCGATCTTTTGTCCACCGATGCGAGCTAAATGATATGTTCCAGGTCGAATGACATCATCAATAACATAAGATCCTTCCCAAGAAGGCCCAAACACACCAGCACCATGCTTTCTATTATTAGGTAGAACTCGTCGAAGGACAAGATCTCCAACTTCAAAATGTCTATCCTTGACTTTGGAATTATAATATCGAGCAGTGCGCCGTTGGTATGATGCAATTCAGAGCTGAGATTGTTCACGCCGCTCTTCTAAAAGATCGAGTTCAACTCTCAGCAACACGTCATTCTGTTTTTGCTCATAAATAGATCGCCGCAGGGAGCCCACACCAATTTCAACAGGAATCATCGCTTTATATCCATAAGCCAAGGAGAATGGACTCTCTCCTATAGTAGTTCGTTGTGTGGTGCGATAAGCCCATAATACTTCTGGAAGTATTTCTGGCCAAGCTCCTTTATGCTCCTCCAACTTTGTCTTTATATTTTGCTTGAGTATTTTGTTTATCGCTTCGACCTGTCCATTGGCCTGTGGATGAACAACAGCGGAGAAGCTCTTTTTGATGCCCAAGTTATTGCAGAAGTCGCGGAACTCGTCGCAATCAAATTGCTTTCCATTATCAGAAATTATAGTATGTGGTATACCATAACGACAGATTATAGATTTATAAATGAAATCTATCATTTTCTTCGCAGAGATGGTGCTCAAGGCTTCGGCTTCCATCCATTTTGTAAAGTAATCGACTGCGACCACCGCATACTTCAAACCACCTCGCGCTAATGGAAGCATCCCAATAATATCAATTCCCCACACAGAAAATGGCCATGGACTAGTCATTGAAGTTAAAGGAACATGTGGTTTTCTAGGAATGGTCGCAAATCGTTGACATTTATCGCATTTCCTAGCAAATTCTAACGTATCCTTCTTCATAGTTGGCCAAAAATACCCTTGGCGAAGAGTCTTATTCGCGAGCGCTTGCCCCCCAGAATGATTCCCACATATTCCCTTGTGAACTTCCCTCATAATGTAGCGTGCTTTTTTATCATTGACGCATAATAATAATGGCGAGCTGAAACTCCTTCGATAAAGTTGCTCATCCTGAATGATATAGCGAGCCGCTTTCATGCGAAGCCGCCTTGCATCGTCTTTATTTTCAGGGAGATCGCCGCTTTGTATATATCGCATTATGGGGTCCATCCACGATGGTTCCTCATCAACTGGCATAATTACTTGGGGTTCGACGTCGATGCTCGGTGAGATAAGAAATTCAACGGGAACTACCTTCAATAATTCTGCATCCTTTGTCGAAGCGAGCTTAGCGAGTGCATCTGCCCGGGTGTTTTTAATATGAGGAAGAAGCTGTATGTCATAAGTGTCGAACGTTAAGAACAACTACTGCACCTTCTTCAAATAGGCCATCATTCTCTCTCCTCGCGCTTGATAATCACCCTTAACCTGACAGACGACCAGCTGGGAGTCGATATACACCTCGATTGCTTCGACTTTCATTTCCTGTGCGAGCTTTAACCCAGCTATCAGTGCTTCGTATTCGGCCTCATTATTTGACGCTGGGAATTTGAAGTGAAGCGCATAATGAATATTGTGTCCTTCAGGACTAATTAAAACTATGCCCGCACCTGCTCCATTTTCATTCGATGACCCGTCAACATAAAGCTTCCACAACTTTGATGTATCTGAGGCAGGTTTCTCGAGTACTCCCGTGGGAAGATTGACGTCGTATGAAAATTCTGCGATAAAATCTGCGAGGGCTTGACCCTTTATAGCAGTGCGAGGTTAAAAATTGATGTCAAATTGACTCAATTTAACAGCCCACTTAAGCAGCCGCCCTGACGTCTCAGGTTTCTGTAAGACCTATTTCAGCGGGAAATTCGTGAAAACCCGGATAGAGTGAGCATGGAAGTAAGGTCGAAGCTTTCTTGATGCAATTACGAGTGCCAGCGCCAATTTTTCCATCTCGGGATATCTGGTTTTAGCATCAAGTAATCTTTTACTTACATAATACACAGGTCGCTGAATATTTGCCTCCTCGCGAATTAATGCGGCACTCGTCGCATACTTAGAAACAGCGAGATATAGGCATAATTCTTCTCCCATATTTGGTTTCGACAAGAGTGGAGGGGAACCCAAGTGTTTTTTTAATTCTTGGAACGCCTGCTCGCATTTCTCCGTCCACTCGAACCTTTTTGATCCCTTCAACACCTCAAAGAAAGGTTGGCATTTATCGGTTGATCTGGATACAAACCGACTTAGAGCAGCTACTCTTCCTGCTAGGCTTTGCACATCTCTGGGTTTACGAGAAGATTACATATCAATCAATGCTTGTATCTTCTGAGGATTTGCCTCGATCCCTCGCTGGTTGACCATAAAACCCAGAAATTTTCCAAATCCTACTCCAAATGCACACTTCTGAGGATTTAGCTTCATCTGGTATCTTCGGAGGATTTAGAACATCTCATCAAGATGCTCGATGTGATTCTCAGCTTTCTTCGACTTGACTAGCATATCATCGACGTATACCTCCATTGTCTTGCCAATTTGTTTTACAAACATCATATTGACAAGACGTTGGTAGGTCGCTCCCGCATTGATGAGTCCGAAGGGCATCTTTTTATAGCAGTATAACCCTCGATCAGTGATGAACGAGGTGTGCTCTTCATCCAGTTCGTACATGGGGATTTGGTTGTATCCTAAATACGCATCCATGAAGCTTAAAAGTTCATGTCCCGATATCGCATCTACCAGTTGATCAATTCTCGGAAGAGGGAAGCTGTCTTTAGGACACGCCTTGTTGAGATCGGTGAAATCAATACAAGTCCTCCACTTCCCATTAGGTTTTTTTTACCAAGACCGGATTTGCAAGCAAGTCAGGGTAAAATGATTCTCTTATGAATCCAATTTCGAGCAATTTCTCCACCTCTTCCAATTTCGAGCAATTTCTCCAATTTCGAGCAATTTCTCCACCTCTTCCTTTAAGTCATGGCCCTTCTCTTTTGTCGTACAGGCTTTTTTGACAGATCTATGTTAAGACGGTGGGATATGATCCTTGAATCAATCCTTACCATATCCGAATGCTGCCATGCAAAGACGTCCAAATTAGACTTCAGAAAAGCGATCAATGAAGCTCGCACAGGTCCTTGAACCTCCGTTCCGATCTTCAAAGTTCTGGAAGACAGATCAAATGATAAATCTTCCAATTCTTCAACGGGTCCAGTTCTGACTTCGTCAATTTCTCAAGGATCGAAGTCTTCACTGGTCGTTTCGATTGACGCTTTTTCTGACGATCGGATTGGAGCTTTGCTCACTGCCTCGGCTGACGTTTTGTCCGCTGCCATGACTGACGCTTCATCCGCTGCCACGACTGACGCTTCATCCGCTGCCACGACTGACGCTTCATTCGCTGCCACGACTGACGCTTCGATCGCTTCCTCTGGCAGGTGGACCATCATTGTTCAGGACGTCGCATCCTTTGCTGCGAGTTTTAGCGAGTTGTTATAACATGTCCTCGCGTCATATTGATTTCCTCGCACCTCGCCTACCCCATGTTGGGTCGGGAACTTCATTGTTAGATGGTAGATCGAGGTGACGGCTCGAAGTTCCCTTAATGTCGGTCTTCCTAACACAGCATTGAAGGCAGATGGGCAATCTACCACCAAAAACTGGGTCATCATCGATAAAACCCTTGGAAAGGTCCCAATGCTGACCATCAGTTCAATCATGCCTATAGGCATCAGGCTGTCACCAGTAAAACCATAGAGTGGAGTGGCGGCAGGCTTCAGGTCGCTCTAATTCAAACCCCATCTTTTTGAAGGCATCGAAGTATAGGATATCCACAGCACTTCCGTTGTCGACCAATACTCGCCACAACTATGTGCTTCCACAGTTAATTTTTATGACCAACGTATCATTATGCGGATAATGGACTTCCCTTGCATCTTGCTCTGTGAAGGTAATATCCATTTCTGGTACTCGTTGAAGCTTGCGTGGTCGCTGATTAAGATGCATGACATTGGTTAACGGCTGCTGTCGAGCTTCTCGCGCGTATCTATCCTGTGCTCGCTTGGAATCTCCTCCAACATGCGGTCCTCCAAAAATAGTTCGCACCTCACGCTGAATTTCTGGAGGTCGCTGTTGGTCTTCTTCTCGCCTTTCATCGCTCCGCCTGGTATACTACCGCAATCGTCCCTCTCTAATCAGCCTTTCAATTTCATCTTTCAGGACAAAGCAATTATTAGTGTCATGCCCAATATCATTGTGATATCGGCAAAATTTGTTGGGGTCGCGCTTTGCCCTGTCCCACTTCATTGGTTCTGGTTGTCGGAATCGCTCCTTCTGGTTTGTGACCGCATAGATATGATCTATGGGCGTGTTCAATTCAGTGTGATTATTAAACCTCATGGGAGCTTTTGAAATCTCCTGCCTTTTAGGTCTAGGCTGATTCTCATTTGTCTGTTCATTGTTCCTCTTGTTTTTCTTACTACCGCTGTTGTTGGTGATGACCGCATCTTTTGCCGCATCTGTCCCTCCTCCTTTTTTAGTCTTTTGAAGATAGTCTTTTGAAGATTCTCATGTGAAGATTCTAACCTTAGATGTCGACCAACTCTTCGGTAGAAGTCTTCGAGAGTTCTACACTCTCGCTCAAGCAATTCCTCCCAGAGTTTTGTTTCTGGTCGCACCCCAGCCATCATAAGAGTAAGAACTCCTCCTTCAGGTGGGTTGTTGACCTTCGCTAGCTCTGAAGTGAACCGATTGAGATAAGACCGCAGAGTCTCCTCTGGACCTTACCAGATTGCGGACAGACTAACAAGCGGAACAGTAAAATTCTTCGCGGCTTGAAACTGTCTTAAGAACGCTGTCTGTAACTGTTGCCAGGACGAAATTGAACCGGATTTAAGTCCTCGAAACCACTTCTTCACTGCTCCTGAGAGTGTCACAGCGAAACATCTGCAGCGTGCATGATCACTAACTCGATGAAGTTCCATCAAGTCACTGAAGTGATCCATATGGTCCTGTGGATCAGTCTTCCCATCAAAAGTGTTAATGGTGGGAAGTCTGAATCCAGTGGGAAGGGCTGCTACTCGAACCTCCTCGCTGAATGGCAACTGACGATACCCATCAGCGAGCTCATCATCCCAGCCAGCAAGTGCGTCTAATACGATCCTTAAATTGTGAATATCGACGTTCAGAGGGAAAGCATTATTCCTTGCTGGTGGTAAAAGCGACCTTCGTTCGTTATCCTGTTTCATGGGCGGTTGGTCAGGTAGAGTCTTCTGCGACCTATGGGAGGAATCCAGTGATGTAGTGTGACGAGACCGGCTTTGGTCGTTGTGATACGATACAGATCGATCATGACCACGTCGTCGCTCCAAATACTGTCTTAAGTCTACAGGATCTTGTCTTGACTCCCTACTGATTCTTTCGAAGACGCTTCTCGATGGTCGTCCTTGTTCGCCGCTCAAGCGATCCTGGCTATTAGTAGATTTACGAGAAGGTTGTATGTGACCACGGTTCGTACTTGAACTCTCCGTACCAGATTCCGGAGGTAAGTCTGTGACCTTGCCTTCCCCTTGGAGGTGCGATCTTCATGACGCTCCTGCTGAGTTCTCGGTTGGCCGCGTCTTCTCATCTCGAGGATTTGTATTCCTTTTCTCAGGTAACTGAGCAAGACGTTCTTTGGGACGTTCATGTTGTGGTGGGGTCACCATCTGCCCCTCAGCAAGTCGTCGCAGGGTGTCATTGATCTGGTTAGTGACTTGCTGAAGGTTCACGAGCGTCTCCTCCATACGATCCTGTCTCTGTGAGAGGTTCTCTGTTACCGTCATAGTGGGCTGATCCGGAGCAGGGGCTGCCTGTGTAGCAGCAGTACTTTGAGGTTGGTTTTGGCTAGTTCCGGTGACTCTGGTAGTGTTTCTAATGTTTGCCATTATTGAAAAGGTAAAATTTGATAAATTTTTTTGCCGGAATAGCTCTCCTTCTAGCGTCAATTGTTGATGGAGGTTTTATCAACAATAAATTTAGAAAAAATTAAGAGATGTGGCTTATGCTAATTAAGTTAATAATCAAAGCAAATAAAGAGAGAGGATTTTTTAGTGATTCAGCCCCGAAAAAGATGAGCCTACGTCCACTGTGTTTTCACTATTTTATGAAGAATTACGAACACTCAAGGTTACAATGTCTCACCTAGAAATTAGAAAAAACCGAAAATAATTAGAATATTTCAGAACACTTCTCCCCCTCTCCAGAACATTGAGTCCCCTTTATATAGATAAAGGTAACCCTATGTCCCTAGGATCCTAATTGTATAAACGGGTAACTATACAATCGTAAATTAAGTAGTTGATCATAATTAGGAGACTCCTGTTTCCCTTTCCTTGTAGGTTTCCTGTTTTCCTTTCCTTGTAGGTTTCCTGTTTCCCTTTCCTTGTAGGTTTCCTACCACCTATACAAAAAGAGACGTACATACTTATCCAAAAAGAGACTTCACGGAGAAGGTCGCAGATAACCTATGGAAGAGATCGCACATAACCATCACGGAGGAGGTCGCACATAACCTGTGGAAGAGGTCGCATGTAACCATCACAGAGGAGGTCGAACTTAACCCTTATGCGATCTTACGATTTTAGACCGCACAACAGTATTATACCGGACAATATGAACAAACCTCAACAACCAGAAAAAATAGAGTATTTACTATCAAGTAAACTGATATAGGATAAGATATCCAATTAGAAAGAGAATAGATAGAATAATAACAAGAGTAAACATAAATAAGATAGAAATAGGTAAATTAGTAGAAAAATAATAGAGAATTAAAATAATAACTTAGAGAAAAAAAGAGTCAAAGGGAAAAAACTCAATAATTAATAATCATTTATTAAGTCATCATAATACAATACACTAAAAACAATAATATAAGTAGCCTATTTGTAAATAGGTTATTGGACATAGCTACGAAAGTAGACAGATTTTAGAAACAATAATATAGACAGCCTATTTATAAATAGGTTATTAGACATAATAGATTTTAGAAACTAGTTAAGATGAGAAATTTGAAACTAATTACTCAAAATTAAAATAAATATAATAATTAAATAATATTGGATTCATAATATATTCTTAAAATAATAATTTCTTATTCTTAATTAATCTGCCAGGTGTAGCTTTTGAGAACTTGACTCGGACAAGTTAAAACTCATATACATCATAAGCTAATAATTGAAACACAGAAAGATTGGCAAGCAGATGTCTTGATGCTTGATGACAAGGTAGAATGTTGAAATAGAAGACTAGCTCTATTCTCTTCTCAACAAAATATTAGTCAGAAACTCTTGCTTCTCAAAAAATTCTCTCACATCGTAAACTAGTCCAACAATCATATTAGAAAGAAAATCAAACAAGCATGCATTTGATCCAAGTTTTAGAAGTTGATGTTTAGGTGGATTAGGACCAATGAGCGCAACTAAAATTGAATGTTATTTTACAGTAGACTTAACTATAATTTCTTTAATATAAGTTTCATAGAATTTCTTAAATATTTTTTTAAAATTGTGTGTAAGGATTAATATAAAGTTTGTTCATGCTATTCCTAAATTCTTTCCAGTTATACTGTATTTATTTGAAATCATGTATAATTTCATCCCATTTGGCAACAACGTCGTCAGTTCTAGTAATCAACTTGTCAAAAGTAGACTCACGCATTATAGTTTTCAAGATTATTAACACGAATAACAATATGGTCTTTAACATGGACAATATTCAATTCGATTGGCTTAGGGTCATAGTAATATTGGACAGTGTCGTATGGATCTTGATAAGATTAGTGATAGTAGTAGGTACTACAGGATAGGTTATGATAATAAAACTCAAGGTAACATTAGGTATTAACATAAAAGTAATGGTAGTATTGTGAAAAAAAAAGAGTTGAGAAAATTTATGTTTAAAAAATTAGCATGGATCAAAACACACATCAATCAATTTTCTAACTAATGAAATCATAGAACAAGTGTCAATATAGAGAAATATTACCCAAAGTATTTCAAGAGTGCTGGTGTACAGATCTTCAAATATAGGGCAAAATTGCAAAATTTTAATAAGCAGGGACTTTTCTACAAAAATCTTGATTCTAGACTCATAGAGAAAAATTGTGAAACTTGAGGCTTGGTGACACTAGGTGGCACAAGGTGGGGGTAGGGCTGAAGTAGATTTAGAATTGTTGGTTGCTTTGCCCTTCTTTTTTTTTTTTTGGACAAGGACTTACTACTAGGTAGGCAAAAGAAAACCAAACTAGGTTCTTATACCAAATTAATCTAGGATAAGATGAGAAAATAAAAAGATAATAAATAGAATAACAAAGGGTGACTAGAATTAAAACAGAAATAGATGAATTGATAGAAAAATATTAAAAAATCAAGATAAGAATATCAAGATAAGAACTTAGAGAGAGAAAGAGTTAAAAGGAGAGAAAACTCAATAATCATTTATTAATTCATCGTAACACATTAAAAATAATAACATAAATGACCTATGTATAGATAGGCTATTGGACACAATTAGGAAAGTAGATAAATTCTAAAAACAGATAAAAGTGGGAAAGTTGAAACTGATTACTCAAAATCAAAATAAATGTAATAATTAAATAACACCTAATTAATAATATTAATGATAATATTCCTAAGATAATTATTTCATATTCTTTATCACAAACATTTCCTTAACGGGTATCTCCGACAGAAAATAAGAGTGTGAGTGTTGTTACTGTGGACAATGCAATTTCAAGCAGACGATTTACTTATTGTATGAATGTGCATATAGTGGACAATAATACTAATATGATGTAAAGAAAGTTTAATGTTATAACTTTAGCTTTGTTCAATTGACTTTGACACTTGAAAAAACTAAACATGAATATGAAAGAGGATGAAAAATAAAAATGTACTGTCCTCTAGTATTTACACAACGGATATCATTGTATGACTCAAAAAAGGATAGTGTGAATGCACTTATAGTGAAAAATACTACTAATATATATGATGTAAAAATAGTTTAATGTTATAACCTTAGTTTTGTTCTATTCACTTTGGGATATGGAACAAACTAACCACGAACTTGAAAGAGAATGAAAAATATAAATGTACCACCATACAATTGATTTACGTAACAGATACCCCAAAAAGAAGATTGCGTAAAAGTGCTATAATATTGTACTATTTTCCTTTGTCTAAATTTTAGTTTTTCTGATAAGGTATTAATACTAAAACATTTTTGTATAATGGATGTTCAAGGGGCTTATTATAAATTCTATAGCATCTATTTGAGATTTATAATCAGTCATTTTATTAAATAACTATCAATGTATGATTGCACTAGCTGATGATACCCATGCACCACCTATATACGCATTCCCAAAGGCACCCCTCTCTTTAAAGAAGATTCTCTACTCTATTTCAAATACTTTATTTCAAACTATGTGACCTGTCATTAGTCATTACCAAGAGATACCCTAGCATTTTTATTTAGTCATTCGAAGGTCTCGACTATTAGTTTTAATAGAAGAGAGAAATTTCCAGCCAAAAAGGAAAGTTGAAGAAAAGAAATATGTTCTCTATTTTATTTTTCGTTTATCCCTACAAATTGTTTGTTGATTAATTCTATCAACCCATAATTCATTGAGTGACTGATTCCCTGAATCATGTGGTATAATTCATTTTTTCTTATTACTTGTATCCTATAGTCTATAAATAAGGGCTTTTGTACTCATTGTAAATACCTAAAATAGAAAGAAAAGAAATAAAAGGAAAGATTTTTTTGGTCTATCTCTCCATGGAATTTCTATTTTACTTTGTTTATCTATCCACTTTCTATTATATTTTCGCTTTAGTTTATACCAGTCAGAAGCTTTGAAGCACCAACCATTAACGTGTGGTACTTTTACTATATGAGAGAGATTTGTTACATCAAGTATAAATTTAACATCATCTTTCTATTCCAATCAGAGATATTCAAATAGGGTCGTAACGATACGGTGAAATTTATATACCATTATTTAGAATAGCATAATAAAATTAAATATGTATTATTTAATATATATTTTTTATTTTTTATCATAAGTATATTATGAATTTTAATTAAGCAAAATGATACTTATAAATAAGTAAAAAAAATATTTACTGGATTATGCCCTATATATATATATATATGACCACGAACAATATCATCTGTAATTTGACTAACATAAATCAACGTTTTAATTAGTACAATATTGAATAAATGTGATTTGTATTTATTAAATGGTGAACGGTCTATGATTGAAGTCAGTGAATGACCTAAGTAGTCAATCAACAGTGACTCGGTCGTTCCAATGATTTGGTACTTGACTTTGGTAATTATCTAATAGGTGATTGGTTGTTGCATAACTGTTTTTGAATTTTTAAAAAAAGGTTTTTGAGTTATCACCCTCAATTTCTTACTTCAAAATGTACCACTAGTTAAAATTAAGGTTTCACCTTAAAATTTTCAAATTTAAAAATGTTAGAAAAACAGAGAAATATGCTAGAGCACAGTATTGTCTACGCTTGAACTATATGGCCAACTAACCTTCCAAATTGATTTATAGTCAAAATTATGGAACTTATCTTTGTTTATGAGAAAAAGTTTCAGGGGAAAATGAATTCACTAAGTCAATTAACCATTAAAACCAGATTTCTTATATTGTTTGTAAACTAATTAATTGGGTTATTTCTTTTCTTTTTAATAAATTAATTGGGTCATTTCGAAAAGGCTCATATTAATAGTAAAATCGTCTGGCTTCCCAGTTTGCACTATTGAAACAAACTATGACATTTACAGCATATTATTGAAAAAAAAAAAATAGTGAAAATTTACTCCTTTGCAATGTAGAAAACACAACGGCTCCACAGTTCACGTGTAACTGCCCTCTTTTTGAGTCTTACGTACTAGAATATGACAGTATGCATCTATACATTTTCTTGAGAACATTATACACAGGTCCTTACAAAATCGTTTAGTCCAACATTGTGGCCCAGAAAAGAAAAAAAACTTGTTTGCAGCCACTTTTCTTTTTTTGAAGAATATCTTAGCCACATTTGATAATTTTGCTGTTCAACATGGAAAAACAAAAATCAAATTAAAGCATAAAATAACAATAGTACTTTTATTATTTATTACTTTATGTTTGAGGGTTTACATTAGACTCTAGTTTTAATTACTTTCTTGAACTTTATTGCTAGGTTGATATGTTCTTAATTGAAGAACTGACCTAAGAATCAAATTTATCTATTGACTGATTTACTAACCAATAAAAAGTATTATATTAATATACTGAGTTCTAGTCATATGATCTAGAGATATTTCAACATTATGATTCATTTTTATTGCTGGATCGACTTTAAAATTATTTTAAGTCTTTTGTGTTAATATTATTGAATTTAGTCTACAGAGTAATTGTAGCACATAATTCGTTACAAAATATCCATTAAATTATATATAGATACAAATGTGAATTGTGTGGCAATCACAATAAACTAACATCATTAGTCTAACAAAATTTTCCATCTATTTAAGTTTCCAACATAAGTCTTCCAGGGAGGTATATTCAAAATCAAATAGCTACAAAAACTTTCTCGCAGTTTTTCCCTAAATTGGATAACTCTTTTTTTGAATAAAAAATTGGATAACTTTTGATTTTTGAACAAAATTCTAAATTGTGATTTCAGTTTATAAAAAAATTCACCCCTCCATTAATATTTAGTCCAAATTTTTAAAAAATACAATAAAGTAAAAAAATAATTAAAACCCTTATTTAAACCTAAAATATAAAAAAAAAATGAAAAGGAAAAAAAGAAAAACATCTTCCATATCTTCTACGAACCTCTCATTTCTCTCGGGGCAAATTTAGTATTGCTATGTTGTGGTGCACTTAGTGTATCTATGTTGTAGCTTATCTATGAGCAAGTAGTAGTCGTGAGAACAAAAAATTTTAGGCATTTGGTAAATTTAATTTACAAAATTAAGTAATATCTAAGTGTTTAATAAATTATAGATTGTATGTGCCGTAGAATGATATTTTAGACAATTTATACTATAGTAGTAGGTGTTTAGTAAATTATAGATCGTGTGTAAATTATATTTTAGATAATTTTACCACCTCTTGATAATATAGCATTCAATTCATATATATTAGAAACACAAGATTTAATAATTTAGATTTTCTTAAACATTTGAAAAAGATATCTTTACCATATTTCATTTAATAGAGATTTCACATTTTTGAAATTTATCAACATCACAAGAAAGCATACCACATTTAATCATTTTTTTCATAGTATTTATTCTAATATGAAAACCAAAAGGTTCTTCTGATATGGAAACCAAAAAATTGCATAAAAAACTTACATTAATAATCTAACATCATTTTCAACCACATGTTTTAGATAATATTAAATCGAGTTACACCAAAGTTAGGCGTGGAAACCTATTATCCCTAATAGGTGGGATGAGAATTGAGTAGTAGTAGGTATTTTTTTTTTTTAATTTGTAATAAGTGGAGATCATTGGTTAAGTCCCATTTTTTTTTATTAAAAAAATACACAAATGGTCCATGAATTATCTGATTTGTGGCAATTTGATCATTGAAGTTTCAATTATAGTAATTAAACTCCTTGAGTTTCCAATTTGTAGTAATTTGTTGTCTCGATTGTTTAAATTACAACTTATGTTTAAATTTTTAACAAAAAAACACACGTGAGGAACACATAATAGCATATGAAAATTTATCTAAAAAGAATTTAAGAATTTTAAGTATAAAAATAAATAATCACAAAAAAATCTTAAAATTTGCAGCTCTATAAGTCCTAAAAAATACAAATAATATATCTTATATTCTCTCCAAATAATTTTGTTCAATTTATTTTCCTTTAAAAATACTTTCAGATGCTAAAATATACTCTTTATATGTATTTTTAGTTAGAAATTTGACAACATTTGAGATCGTTCAATATTCAAATCAAAATATTTAGGGACTTAATTGAAAATTTAAAGTCCAAATTGACAAATGTTAAATAGTTGAAGGAGCATATGTGCCATAAACATTTTAAAAATATTAAAAAAAGATATTGGTTTCGTCTGCGTCTCCTACTTGTATTTTGAGCAGAGCGAACAGTTGTCCAAGTGAGAATTAGTATCTGAACAAACAAAAGAAACCCCAACACACTCTCCTCAACTCCCTCGACTGTCTCCCACCCTCTCCCTATCCTTCAGGTAATCCTAACACTTTCCATGATTTAATTACTTAGCGTTCAATGTTAAGAATTTGATTTTGATTGTTCTGATTGAAGGTTTTAATGGACAGTCAACTCCTGAGTTTCAATCGGAGTAACCATTTTGTCAACCTCAAATCCAACGGTTCACTGCCGTTTCGACTAATTTGGGGTCCCCAAATCTCGTATCTTGGCTCACATTGCTCTTCTACTTCTAGAGGTAAAATACAAAGATTTGAGATATTGGGCTTTCTGCCTTGGCTTTTTATAGGCTTTACTACTTTTTTTCGTTCTTCCAAGAAATTTGTCCGACAAAGATATTTTAAAGTGGTTTGTATTGAGACTCTAATTTTGTCTCTCATTTGTTTGTTTCATGTTTCTTTTGGTTGACTAAATTAGGGGGGGGGGTGGGAAAAAAAAAAAATTGAAATGTAACTGATGGATTATGGAAAATTGGAGATTATGTTGTGTTCAGGTGGGGTCAGGTACGAGGGAATCAAGTGCTCAATGAAGTCTTACAAATTATCGCAACTCTCTCCTTCCGAGGTTGAGAGCCTCAAGGCTCGTCCTCGTATTGATTTTTCTTCCATTTTCACCACTGTGAGCCTCCGTTCTCGTTTCGAATTTTATGTTTCGGGTTCTTTTAGTTTGATGGTTTGGAATAATTTCAGGAGGATGAACTAACTATATATTTCAGGTCAACCCCATCGTCGATGATGTTCGTAAAAGAGGCGATGCTGCGGTTAGAGAGTACGCATAAAATTCATATTCTTTAATTGAGATTTAAACAATGCCTTCATGATTGATCTTGCTTTTGGGTGATTTATGGTTCAAAATTTGTAAAATGAAATTAGAAAAGAGAAACTCTCCGCTTTGATTGTTTCTTTTCTCTTTTAATATAACTTGTTTGTCGCTGTTGGACAACTCTTGTGTATGAATCCTTAAAAGAAAAATGAAGGAATCCGTGTTAGTTGAGACTTATATTTCCCTTTCTTTTTTTTTTTTTCTTTTTTTTTTTTTGTAGATTTACCGCTAAGTTTGACAAAGTTGAATTGGATAAGACGGTTGTAAGCGTTTCTGAGCTTCCGGATCCAGAGGTATTTTATTTCGACAGTTTTATTATATAGAAGATGGGCGTGGCTCAAGTTTTCAGTAGCTACTGAATATATGCGTTTTTCTTTTGTAACTTTGTGATATGTTTTCATGAGGCATTAAATTCTGTTCTTTGATTTTCTGGCAGCTTGATCCGGTTATAAGAAAAGCATTTGATGTGGCATATGACAATATCTATGCATTTCATTTTGCTCAGAAATCAGCTGAGAGAAGTGTAGAGAACATGAAAGTAAGTAAATTTCATATCATTTGTTTTCCCAACTATATTAATATGAGCCATTTAAGTAGCCTCTATTTTGATTTCAGGGCGTTAGATGCAAACGAGTAGCTAGAAGCATTGCTTCTGTTGGTCTTTACGTTCCTGGGGGAACTGCAGTTTTACCTTCAACTGCTCTGATGCTTGCGGTTGTAAGTCTGTCAGTTGTAATTGTATCAGTTGCTTTTAATAGTTCAAAGTTTATATCTATGCATAATAAGCAATTACTAGGTTCCTCCCAAATTTCAACTATATATATATATATATATTATATTTTTTCTTCTCTGTTCACTAGCCTGCAAAGATTGCTGGATGTAAAACTGTCGTTCTTGCAACTCCCCCGAGTCATGATGGCAGCATATGCAAGGTAGTTTTTTACTTGGATTAGATAACTTTTAGGGAGGTCATGTGATTAGTGGCTGATCACTTTTCATTCCTGCAGGAGGTACTATATTGTGCTAAGAAGGCTGGTGTCACTCACATTCTTAAAGCTGGAGGAGCTCAGGTTCGGAAAGTTTAAAATTTGTAGGTTGAGTAATGATTTTGTAATATATTATTTTTCTTTTTCTTTCTGAATACGAGTTATATATCAAATAGTCTATACAATTTCAAACTTGCAGGCTATATCAGCTATGGCATGGGGGACAGAATCTTGCCCTAAGGTACTAACTTTGGCATTAGTTCATTCATATCTTGTTAATTTCTTATGTGGACAAATTCATTGAATAGGGTAACATGTATATATATATATATATATATATATATATATTTTGGTTATGAGTTATGAAGTTAAGTATGCTTGCTTGTTGATGAGCTTGCTTTGACCTCACTAATGACTAATACAGTGATGTAGTTTCTGAACATTTTTGCTGACAACTAATTTATGTTTGAAATATTTTTGTATGTCGGGTAATAGTTTTGTAGGAATTTTGGAAGACATTAGGATATCTTTTTCATATTAGACCATACAATGAAATGGTCAAAGGTTCTGAAATGCCTTCAGGAAAAAGAAAAGAAAAAGTTGTGAAATCAGAAAATGCAGTATGAAATATTTTCAAACTGGCTTTTGCTCATTGAAAGTTCTTGTATACAGCCCAAAAACTAAAAACTCTGTGCACCATGCAACTTCATTGCTGTCAGTGATTGGACTGTGTGGCTGTTATTTTGAATAATGTGTCTGATATGGTTCTCACAAATCACAATCCCACAAGCTTCTGTTTTGCCATTATGTGCTTGTACATCAGGTGTATTCATAGTACTCTAAATTCTTTAACATTTCTACATAGGCCAATAATTATTGTGGTATCATTTGAAAATATTCACTAGCTAGTTTCTTTAGCTGTTATTTTTATTTCTGTTTATGTTATTTTTTTTTTGTTTTCTATATATTTTAGGTCGAGAAGATATTTGGCCCTGGAAATCAATATGTCACAGCTGCTAAAATGATTCTCCAAGTAGGTATAGCTATTATTACAACTTACAAGTAGTTTTCTTTGGTGAAAACTTCCCAGCACTCTTGAAAAAAGGGCATAATGTAGCTGGTGCTTTCGTTGGCTTAGGAAGGTTACATCTGTTTTTATGTTGTTTTTTCGTATCCCTAATAGAACAGTGAAGCGATGGTGTCAATTGACATGCCTGCTGGCCCTTCGGAAGTTCTTGTCATTGCTGACAAATATGCCAGTCCTGTTCATATAGCTGCAGACTTACTCTCTCAGGTGGTTACTTATTCTGCTACATTCTTTTGACAGATTACTTTCATTGTTGAAGAATAAGATTGTTGGTTAGTTCAGCTAAAGTTTTCTGATTGCTGAATTCATTTGGCATATAGACAGCAAGTGTAGTTTTAATAAGATAAGAATTATGTTGCAAAACGTGCATTGTTGTTCAGTTGCCAGTTTAGATCCTAAAACTACCGAGTCTTTGGCCAGAAATACACCACAACAAGAAAATCTGGGCTTCAGAGAAATCATATTATGCTCTGCGCCCATGCCCCAATTCTGTTGGTAAATGGCGGACTGGTACTGCGAAGAACCTTTAGATTGGATTTTAACTATAATTGTGGGTCTAAAAAGAAGATTGATAATCAATTAGGGGATACATTAACTTAGGTAAACATCAAAAGAGAGTGGATTCTAGAATTTATACCTGATAATTTCAAAGTTCTTTTGCCTTGACATGCAAGTCATTTTTTTCCATATATTTTCAGCAATAAAGGTAATACTAATAGGTGCTTAGACTTGTAAATTTGTGTTTCGTAAAAAACTATACGAACTGTTGTATAGCTTCTATGACAGTTCGTTTCTAAAGTTGATGGCCTGAATAGCAGTTGAAAACAAGTTACTTTAGACAAGAAAGATGTAGAAACAGCTATAACCTTCTCTTCTTTTTATTTTATTTTTATTTTTAAATTTGATTTTACTGTTTGTGTATAACTACAAACAAAATAGATGTTTAAGCCCCCTCCTTTCCCCTTCTTCCCTCATCACAAAAGAGGAGAAAAAAGAAGTGAGGAATAAAAAAGAGATTGGGCAACAGACATAAATTATCTGTACAAGCAAACTAGCCATTGTGTTTCATCATGTATCTCGTCACATGATGATGCTACGTACCATTCTGTAGATATATAAATTTTTTGTTTCTATCTTGTGCCTATTTTTGTGTCCCCTCTAGAATGCATGCAACATGTTTGTGTTTGGACCAGACCAGAAAGGAATTCCCGCTTTCAGTGTTTTTACAAAAATGCTTAGGCTTGCCTGAGATCTAATAGATAGACATAATTTCAGGCTGAGCATGGCCCTGATAGTCAGGTTGTGCTTGTAATTGCTGGAGACGGTGTTGATTTTAAGGCTATAGAAGATGAATTGAAGAAGCAATGTGATAGTCTTCCAAGGGGAGAATTTGCCTCAAAAGCACTTAGCCACAGTTTCACTGTCTTTGCCCGTGACATGGTTGAGGTTTGTCCTCTTGTTGTGATATTTATATTTTGTATTTTCGAGCATATATCACTACTATTCTTTTGTACATTGCTGGAGTTCCAAATTTGTTGAGGAATCAGTACAGGGTCGTGTTCAGTGTTCCAGAACATCGTAGCATTTGCTTGTATCGCCTTATAAGTTGTGTTCTTAGGTTTATTTGCTAAATGATCTAGAATGACTCAATTATGCAGTGTCTGGAACTTGTCTCTTTAATTTACCAGTCCAACTTTTATAGAAGTTCTGTACTGCAAAAAAATAGAAAATAATAGAAAAAAACTTTTAAGGAGTTCTAATTTTACAATTCATATCCAACATTTTGAAGAAATGAAGTCTAAAAGTATGTACCTTTTTACCTAGCATTGCTTTCATGTAGCATACTTTGAAATTGCAGAGTTGATTTCTTCTTTTAGTTGTATGTTCTCTATTTCCATGAGGTTTTTCTTTATTTATTCTCATGGTTTTTAAGGGTACTTATAATGGTCTTCTGGTGTTTTTCCTTAGTTGATAATACATCACCCTTAATATGCATGAATATTTTGTTTTCTTGGTTAATGATGACATTATTCACCTTATTGCTTAAGAAATTCTTTACTTCACTTCTAGTTCTAATACTCAACACACCAATGAATGCCTCAGGCTGTCTCCTTCTCAAACTTATATGCACCTGAGCATCTAATAATCAATGTTCAGGATGCAGAAAAATGGGAGGGTTTCATCGAGAATGCAGGTAAGTCCATTTCCTTCCTCGCCTCCTACAGAGGTGTCATTGTCTGTGTTGGTCCTGAGCTGCATGGTTGGTTCTGTTCCACTAGTGTCATATTATTAAAATTTCCTCTTGATGTCATTGTCTGTATTGGTTCTGAGCTGTTGTCTGGCAGACATCGTTCTTGTAATTCCCTCGTTTTTTGTGTTTAGTTGTCATTTTACTTGCTGCTATATTTTACATGATCATCCTCGGTGGATAGAAGGGCTACTTTCCAATAAATCGATTCAAAATATGGAACTGCTTTTAGTGAGCAACTTCTTCAAACACCTCAAAACCAAACAAATTGTCTTTTGAATCACCCCCAATCAAGAAACGAAAATAAGGATACCCAAAGCAAGTCACTAGAGCCCGTAACGCATCAATTCAAACTTTTATTTTTTCATTCAGGCATTTCATCGAACATCTAGTGTGCACATAACCACGCCTCCAATCTATGCAAATAGTTGTCCTCCATTTTCCCAATTTATAAAATCACAAAGATATGCCACAAGCAATGTCAAGAATCACCCCCACAAACATTTCAAGAACCAATTCAAACCTATAGTCCTCTAATACAACACATTCCAACCAAGAGCAAAAACACACTCAAAGTCCAAAGATAATGATATGGCCAAGAACATACGATTACTTGAGTGGCTTTTTATTCTAAAGCTTGTCTTGGAGTGGAGTAGAAGACCAATGCACCATGGAATCACCAAGCAAACAATTTAGCCTCTTAAGTGGGAGAAATGAATTCACCAAAATGTGTGGGGGGATTTGCTCTTGAAGCTCTTTAGAGTTGGAGGATCGGATGAAGAAATTGATGATTTGGAAGTGTGTTTGTTTTTGGGTGATGGTTTGGAGTGGTTAAGTGGAGGATTGGAGTTGTTTTGGTGAAGTGGAGAAAAAAAAAAAAAGAAAAAAGAAAAAAGGGGGCAAAACCGGGAACGGGGTTAAAAAACCAAAATTTTTTTTCCCCCCCCTTTGGAACGGGGGGGGGGCAACCGCAACCGGGGGGGGCAACGCCAACCCCGGGGTAACGGATAACCGGCAACCGGCGCAAGAAGGGGCACGGCCGCCGCCCAAAATCCGCCAAGCCGGGCAACCTGCCCAAGCCGGGGGGCATGACTGCGCCCCTTTCTCGGCCCCAGTGGCCTTGTTCAGCCTCAAAACACTCTATCTTCTCCATTTGGAGCCTTCAGACTTTATTTTCACCCCCTCTTCAATATTACATGCCTTCATGGACTATTTTTTGCCACAAAAACTTAAGAATTTCAGCTTTCAACCATTTTTTCACCTATCAGACACAAAGTCAAAAACATACCAAATTTCACTAAATAAAAACTGAAAACAAGGAAGTAACTGTAAATTAAAAAAAAAATAAAAAAAAATCAAAATTAAACTAAAATTAAACAAAATTAACTAGAACTAAAAAAAATGAAATAAAAAAAATGAAAGAAGATAAGGGAAAAAGAATTTAGGGTGCTTGCTAAGGAGCGCTTGGTTTAACGTTCCTAGCTGGACTTGGCAATTCAGCGATCAATTTGGATTCACAAGCGGGTTGCTTGCCACATTCCTCTTTCGTCACCACCAACACAATGCTTTATGCTTTGTTTATTGGCATGAAACGACCTTCCATTGTCACCTTGTAGCTCCACCGTGCCACGCAGAAGCACATGCTTGATTTTGAATGGCCCGGACCATATTGATTTCAGCTTGTCCGGAGACAACTTCCAACGAGATCGGAAGAGGCAAAACTCGTTCCCTTGGAGCGAATTTCAATTTCAAGCTTTGCTGGTCATGCCACTCTTTTGTCCATTCATCAAACAACTTTTCATGCTTTGCCAACTTCATTGTGGACTACATTTTTCTCATTCAATTTCAACTTGTCACTTTCTCCTTTAACCGGTGACTCATGTTTCTTTTCCTCTAGGCTCTCGTTTTCACAACCTTTAAACACCTCAAGCCGGTTACAAGAGACTACCTCCTTGGCAACTTTCTTGGTGTGGTAAATGTTGAACTTCACTTTCTCATCATTAACCGTTTAAAGATAATTCCCCCTGTTGCATATCAATTTTTGCTCGTGAAGTAGCCAAGAAGAGTCGCCCAAGAATTAGAGGAATGTCTTCATTTTCCTCCATGTTAACCTATTGCCCAGAGGCGCAAGGCTGCGCTTCTCAGGGGCGCAGGGGAGGCCTGGCTTAGGCTGTTTCTCCTCTTTTAGCCCGTTTTGACTCCAATTTGCACCATTTGAGCACCAAACTTATGTTTTCTCACTTCCTATAATAAATCCCAAAATAATCAACAAAACAACATAAGATAATTGAGGATTTCACAATCAAACAAGATTAAAAATACTAAAAATAAGTGCATAAAATGCACATCAACAATTGTTCTCATTGGAATCATTGTGAAAGGTTCCAGTCTGATTGTTTCTAATAATTGGCTTGTGCTTTTACAGCTTATGAACTCACATTCGGCTCATGAACTCACATTTTATGTTCCACAAGTTTAGGACAGTGATGGAAACTTATATCCTGGGCAGTACTGTTTGATTTTGCTGGTTTCTGTTTGCTTCATCATTATTACAGTCTGTGTCCTTGCATTAACCAAAAGTTCCCAGGAACTAGAAGGTTAGCAGTGCATTTAGCTTCTTGACTAGGGATTTTGATTCAACTTTTTGCTTGTAATTTTTGATCCCTGAATTTAATGACCTTTTTTGTTTTTTTGGGTACAGAAATGACTTCTTGTATCTTACTCAAAGATTAAAACAACATAAATGAGCATAAAAAGTTAGGGTGGAATATATTTAAATATAGGTCCTTAAGTTAGGTACTTGGATGCATATAAATATAAAGATGGTAATTAAATAGCTGAAATCTAAATGACTGAAATAAAAGGAACCAGCTAACTGGAGTCAGGCTTGCAGAAATATAAACTATTTGTACTGGAAAGTAAATTGCTGAAATTAAACGGCTGAATGTTAATAACTGAAAATAAAAGTGCTGAAATGGAAAGAGGACCAGTTCACTGGATTTTGCCTGAACTGAAATGAAAATTACTAAAAATAGAGTTCTGAAATATGGAAAATGGTCTCATACTAGCATTGATCGTCTTTAGATATAAAATTACCAAAAATATAAGAGTTGGCGTCTTTAGATGGCTCAACCCTTATAGAGTTCTTTTGGATATAAAAATCTAACTTAGAATATATGTATGAGTGTGTGACAGTGTGAGTTTGATGATAATTATTATGCAATTAAGGATATGCAACTATTTGTGGGAAGATTATAATCTAATCATGCATGTGGGGATGGAGCACAGGCATTTACTCTGCAAAACCTGATAAAATGTGAGACTTAGCTTAAGAGACTATCTTTAGATAATGCAGAAGTGTTTGGTGTGATTTCTAGACTAACGGGTGGACAATGATGCTTAGAATCAGCCACTATATATTTATGTAGAAACGGTGCTGATCATGCATGCTAAGCCTAGAAATGATGGTTTCTGGTGCTGAATGCTTTTAAGATGATGATCTTAGGCTAAAGATATGATCCTAGATGTTATATGAAGTTTGGTGATGATTTGAACCTATTGGGTGAAGGGAAAGTGTGAGAAAGTTGCAGTTTGCTGGAGCTGCAGTGAGAGACGCGAGGGCAGAAAAATAAGAGAGACTGATGGCTGAAATATGTGGATGTTGATCTGATCAGCTACTGTTTATAGAGAAACAGAGCTGATCCTACATGCAATGATGAAAAGGGATGATTTTCTAAGAATTAAAAGGTATTAGACATTTGATTTTAGGTGCAGAATATTATCACAAGGGCTGTATGAAAGTACAGTGAGGTTTGGAGACTATTGGGTGGTAGGAGATGAAAGGTTCTGCAGGTTTTTGGAAGTGCAGGTTTTTGGCAAATGTAGCAAACGTGGGTACAGAGGGAGAATAGAGAGAATGAAGGCTGGAATGTTTATTTCAGGTCTGAATATGTGAAAAGTGCCTAATATTTATAGGCAAACTTGAACTTGGTGCCCAAGTAGCTAGTGAGGGACAAAATAGATTTTTAGAAGCAATGGGAAGAACTTTTCTGCCATTTGGCAGAAAAGTAGCTTTTCCTTGTGTCATCTATATTTTCCAGAGTGGTTTTCTCGTACTCCATGAAATTGCTAATAAATCCCTAGAATGCACCAGCTGCTGACACCTCACCGGTTTCAGCAAGGAACCGTGTTCGAAAAGTGATTAGAGGTTCTATCTCTGCATGTAAATAGGGATTTCTTCCATATATTTTATGCATGAAATCCTCCTCCTATGAACCTTATTAGGGTATCGGGTTTAGGGTAAAATACCCCACTGATTTCGAGTTCTTCCTGCTCTGTTTTTCGCTCTTATTTTCTGCTCTAAACATATTCAACTTAATCATAGTTTAATTTATTCATTCTAATCTAATTTGAGGCCCAAAACACTTTTTTTATTTCTATTTTTCTATTGAAGAATTTTGTTCTTCCAAACCTCAACATATTTCGTTAATTTTTCACCAACTGTTGATAAATCATGAGTTAATTTTGCTTAAAATACATGAAAGACTAAAATACATGAAAGACGATGCTTTAAGAAGCATCCATTGATGGATTACATATCACATCTCTTAGTGGCCAATAAACTGCATATGTCTACAGCAACTCAAGTGTTAACTCGTCCCTAATCACAATTAAAGAACTAGGATCTAATCTTGTGATTAATCTTTTATTCAATCCTGGCAGGGTCTGTCTTTTTGGGCCAGTGGACGCCGGAGAGTGTGGGAGATTATGCAAGCGGAACAAACCACGTCCTTCCAACATATGGTTATGCCCGGATGTATGGTGGCGTATCTCTGGACTCGTTCCTAAAGTACATGACAGTGCAGTCTTTGACAGAGGAAGGTCTGAGACAGCTCGGTCCACATGTGGCAACAATGGCTGAAGTTGAGGGCCTAGAGGCACACAAGAGAGCTGTAACTCTTAGACTTAAGGACATTGACGCCAAACAAGTTAGTACGAGAAGATAATTTGGAATCCTTTAGCATATCTGTTTCTTTCCTGGGAGTTTCAATTTAAGGAAACTAAAATTTAAAAAAAAAAAAAGGAAAAAATGCCGGAACCCAAATGGCAAGCAGAAGCAAGTGAATGGGAAGGGGAAGAAGGGAAATAACAAAAAACCAAAAAACCTTGAAAAAAAAAAAAAAACCCTTTTTTTAATTATTTTTTTAATATGTTCTGCTCTCATAAATATGAAATGAGCTTTGACATATAAATTGATCAAAGTGGTTTTATTATTCTTCATCAAGGGAAATACCTTAATTCCACAAATATTGATCAAAACAAACCATTTTGTTTTTCAAAAAATATGATTTGTCCTCATAAATACCACTTTTGACAGATAAACCGACTAAAGTAGCCTTCTTCTTCTTCTTCTTCTTGTCTTTGCCGTTTTACATGTGAAAGACAATAAAAATAAAAATTATTATGCCCCAACTGTTGAATTGAATTTCATGAGAATTAGAATGATTTCATAAGATTTAGTCGACTATAGATTCGTGTAAAATTTTCCAACAAACATAGTTTTGTTATTTCCCAAAAATTTTGAGCGCGAAGTACTCGTTTACTTCTTCACGCAGATGAATCCAGTAGTTGACTTGATTTGGCTCCAAAAGGCGTAATCAACTAAAGATTGGTGTAGAACTTTTTCAATATACAAAATTTTGAGTTTTGATATTAAAAATTCTGAGCGTTATTTATGTATGATAACTAGAAGTAAACCTGTAGTTTACTTACTAGAGGTGGAGCACATGAATGCTTATCTTTGGTTTACTCTCCGTGTTGTACACTAAACGGGGTATTTATCACGAAAAAAGAAAACGCGGCCAAAATAAGAAATAAAGAAAAGAAAGTATACTTACTCTAACGTTACAAAATAATATTCTAAATTTCTAACAAAGCGTTGTAAGCGTTGCACTTTTATTGCTCAAAAACATAGAAGACATAACAGGAGGAATTATGTCCCGAACAAACAAGGTATCTTTCTCTTGTTTGGTACAAAAGTAATTTCATGCTCAAATTAATAATCACCATCTTTTTCGTCAAAATATTATATTATTATGATAGGTGGATATGACTTAGAGCTGACAATTCGTGTTCATGGGTCGTATTCATGTCGATGTATATTTATAATAAGTAAATGCTTAATACGAATACGACCTATTTAATAAACAGATCAGAAATTCTGACACAAACATAACTTGTTTATAAATGAGTTGATATGACACGACTCGGGTAACCAGTTTACTAAATAAGTCATATTGACCCGTGACACGTGACCTGCGAACACGACCAGAACACAACCCGTTTAATAAAGGGCATTATAGAAATATAACCAAATTTTGGGCCTAATTCAAGTAAATGTCCATTTTATCAAATGTTATAATAAAATATCTGATATATTTGTTTATATATCAAGTATAAAATTTTATATACTAAGTATAACAAATTATGTACCAAGTATATTTCAATACAGTTACTGGAATTGGTAGATAATATCTACTAAGTGTAAAAATATATAAACTTGGACATTTAGCTATATAATTTAAAAAGTAGACATCTACTTAATTAAATTTAAAATATTAATCATCCACTTAAATTTTTTTTTAAAATAAATAGGTCAGAAATTATGACACGACATTACACGACACGTTTATAAATAGGTTAACACGATACAATTAGTTTACTAAAAAGTCATTTTCGTGTTGATGGGTTCAACCCCAATACGATCCGTTAATTAAACGGGTCAATATCTGTAAATCAAATATGATTAAACTAAATTAAAATTCGTTAATTTCGTACTGATTTCAAATTGTGTTATCATATCGTGTCACAAATTACAATCCCTAATATAAATTTAGTAATTATAAACTGCATTTTGGTCTGACAGCTATTTTTTTTTTGATTGGTTGTTCAATTTTCAGTACTTGCAAAATATGAAGGCTAGCTACTGACTGTTCTCCAGGACGTCCTTTAAGTGGAGCTTGACCCGATGGGCGATAAGTTGTACTGTGTCCATCAACAATGCATACGCAACGGTTGAGTAGCTTCCGTTTGTTTATGACTTGACAAAATGCTAATATGCAACTTCTTGGGAGAAATTCCTTGCATCGCTTCCTACAAGTTCTATTAGTCCAACATCGTGGTCCAGAGTACCAATGAAATTTCATCTCAGAATTATTTGTCAATTCTGTTGTTAATTAAAACAAAAAATTTAAGTAAATAATCCCGAAATTTGTCATGAAATTCAAATTAGTTTATCTTATTTATTTGGAAATTTAGGCTAAACCGGATCAACCTATAGGCAACTTAGGTTGTTGCCTTAAGCCCCACTTGAGGTGAAGCCCCCTTACTAAGTTTTCTTTAGTCATTCATTTTTAAACTAATGAATTGTTCATAGCGAAAAAAACAAAAACTAATGAATTGTAAATACTTTTATTAAGAGATTAATAAATGATCTAGAAACTTTTAAAATCATATTAAGTAACACTTTATTAAATCATTAAAAAAAGAAAAAAGAGAAAAAAGGCTAATGTTACCAAAAATATCAACATTGCCTATTCTTCTTTTCAAAATTTTCTATCAAATCAATGACTTTTATTATTTCCAAAATCATTGTTGTTAGTTTCTTCTTCCTACCCTTAATTTACCATTCATTTTAATTCTTCCATAGAATGGAAAATTCAAGCTTTCATTCAATATATATATATATATATATATATATATATATATGGGTAACAATCTAATAGAAATTTTTTTTAGGCCAATTAAAATTTATCATGCATATTTTTTAATAGTAAAAAATAAAAGTTATGTTTTTTCATACACATTATTATAGCCTTTGAATCACCATTAGATGATGATCCAATGGCCCAAAAAAAAAAAATCTAAAAATAATACCTATATATAAGTAAAAAAAATACCTTAGATTGGCAACCTATATATATATATATACATACTTTTTTAGTATTATTATATTATTTTTATATCATGATTTTCCTCTTTTAGTTGTTGTATATATTGTACATATAACTAATAATTATTTGCTTTGGTGTTCTCTTTGGCAGTTCTGTAACAATTATGTCAAAAAGGAAAGGTATGAATTATTAACAATGTCCTATTTTGTATGATTATAAAAAACCTATAATATCCTACTATTTATCCAAATATTTTTGGAAGAAGATGGAAAGGAAGAGGATGAATGCGAAGAAAAACCTTAACGTATGATAATTCATATTTATGGTAGGTATGGATAAGTGGATAACTATATATCTTTTAAAGGATATATATGTAATATTATGTTAGGAGATCGGCTTTGCGGAAGCGATAATACACAGCTAAAATATGAGTTGAGAAAATTTGGATAAAATGAAAAAAAATAAGGCACACAAAAGAATTAATATGGTTCACTTAATTTAAGCTACGTCTATGGATAAGGCTATGAAGAATTTCACTATAAAAAGGAGATTACAACTCACTTCTCTCTAAATACAAGAAGAGAATAAATGAACATCTCTCTCTCTTGAAATAGAAAAAAATACTCTCTCTAAACAATTTAGGAGAAAACAAGTGGGACATTAAGAGGAATTCCTAGGTTTGAATTCTCTCTTAGAAATGAAGATGATTTAGAATAGGATACAAAACAAGTGATGAAGCCCTCCGTATTTATAGAACTTGAAAAGTAGTGTGAACACCATCTTTTACTATTGCTATTGCGGTTGCCCTTTTTACTATTTCTATTGCGGCTGCCCTTTTTTCTATTTCTATTGCAGCTGCCCTTTTTACTATTCCTATTGCGGCTATCTTTTTTTTACTGTTCCTATTGCGGCTGGTTGGTGAGCTGTAATTATTGATTTGTTCAACATTTTCCCACTTGAAAACTTGATTTTAATCATATCTTCACACTTGATAAATCTCTCTTTTCTTCTCTTGTCAATTCTTCATGCTGATTATATTTCTGCTAGGCCATATAAGGATCTACACCATTAGAACTTGTCAGTTTTGATTGGTTTGGTTAAAGCATCTGCTAGATTCTCCTTTGTGTGAATCTTCTTCATGTTCACACTTCCATCTTCTACTACTTCTCGAACAAAGTGATATTGACCGCTAATGTGCTTTGTCTTGGAATGAAAGGCTGGATTTCTTGCAATGTGCAAGCACTCTGACTGTCACAAAATAGAAGAATCTTTTCTTATGTGTGCCCGAGCTCCTCCAATAACCTTTGAATCAAAATAACCTCTTTACAAGCTTATGTAGCTGCTATGTATTTTATTCTGTTGTAGATAAAGCCACAATAGTTTGCAGCTTCGAAACCCAGCTTACAGCTCCTTCTGCAAGAGTAAACACATAGCCTGTAGTAGATTTTTGTTTGTCAAGATCACCCACAAAATCTGAATCAACCTATCCTCTGATAGTAAATTCTAATCTTCCGTAATATAATGCAATATCTGAGGTTCCTTTGATGTTTCTCATAATTCTCTTCACAGCATTCCAATGCTCTCCACTAGGATTCGCCATATATCGACTAACTGCTCCCACTGCTTGTGCAATATCTGGTTTTGTACATATCATAGTGAACATTAGGCTTCCCACTACTGATGCATACGGTACTCTAGACATCTCCATCTTCTCTACTTCATTGCTAGGACATATCTCGGAGGATAACTTAAAGCTAACACGAAGTAGGGTAGAAATTAGCTTACAATCTTGCATATTGAAGCAGCACAAGATTTTGTTCAAATAATTCTTCTGAGAAAGCCGAATCTTCTTGTTACCTCTGTCTTGGTAAATTTGCATCCCTAGAATCTTGTTTGCTGGTCCCAAGTCCTTCATATCAAATTCCCTAGCAAACTGTGCCTTCAATTCTTGGATAATGCCTCTGTTGGGGTCCGCTACCAATATGTCATCCACGTACAACAATAAGATAATCAAGTCACTATCTTCATCAAATCTCCTGAAGTATGTGCAGTGGTCTGAACTGAGTTTGTTGTACCCAAGGCTTATGATGAAGGAATCAAATCTCTTATACCAATACATCGGTGCCTGTTTGAGACCGTATAGAGATTTGTTCAACCTATAAACCAAGTTCTCTTTGCCTATTTCAGCAAAACCTTCTGGTTGGAGCATATAAATCTCTTCTTCAAGTTCTCCATGAAGAAAAACAGTTTTCACATCTAGCTGCTCTAGATGTAGGTCAAATGTAGTACACATTGCTAGAACCACTCTAACTGTTGTCAGTCGAATTACAGGTGAAAATATCTCATTGACGTCAATACCTTCTTTCTGAGTATATTCTTTTACCACCAATCTTGCACTATACCACTCTACTTGATCATTGCTATCACGCTTGATCTTGTAGACCCATTTGTTGCCAATAGCCTTCCTTCTTTGTGGTAGCGAAATAAGATCCCATGTCTTGTTCTTGTGAAGGGTTTCAATCTCTTATTGCATTGCTATCATCCATAGGGATACATCCGAGCTTTTGGTAGCCTCATAGAAAGTTGTTGACTCTCCATCCTCTATTAGAAGACAGTATACAATATTATTCTCAGTGATAAAATTTGATTGCCATACCGATGTTATTCTCTCACGAGTTGACCGATGAATTTCAGAAGCTTCTTCCTCAACTGGTTCTTCTACTTCGTGCTCTAGTGCTACTTCAGAAGAATCTGAATCTTTAGTATTCTTTTCTATCTGAATTGTAGTTGTTTCTAGTCAGTTATCGTCTCCCTTCTCTTGTAGTTTATTCTCTGCAAATATCACATCTCTACTGATGACAACCTTATGGGCAATGGGATCCCATAAGCGATATCCCTTGACCCCATCAGCATATCTCAAGAGTACACACCTTCTGGACTTTGAATCCAGTTTTGTGATTTCTTGAGCATTGTACATCACGTACAAAGGATATCCAAATATATGTAAGTGAGAATAATCAGCTGGCTTACCAGTCTACATCTCCATCAGTATCTTCAGATCAATCGCTATTGATGGAGATCGATTGATCACATAATAGGCGGTTTTAATTGCTTCTGCCCAAAATGTCTTGGGTAGACCTGCAGCTTTCAACATTGCTCTTGTTCTTTCCAACAAGGTTCTGTTCATCCGTTCTACAACTCCATTTTGTTGAGGAGTATACGCCACTGTGAACTGTCTCTTGATACCTTCTTATTGACAGGAGTTATCAAATTCATCGTTTGTATATTCTTCTCCATTGTCCGTCCTTAAACACTTGATCTTTTCTCCAGATTCAAGCTCTATCCGTGCTTTGAATATTTTGAAAACTAAAAACACATATACCTTCCTCTTGATAAGATACACACAATATCTCCTGGAGTGATCATCAGTAAAAGATACAAAGTATCTAGCTTCTCCTAGGGACATTACTGGTGCTTGCCAAACATCAGAGTGAACCAAGTCTAGAACTTTTTTACTTCTAGAACTAGATGTGCTAAACTATAATTTATGCTACTTGCTTGTGACACAATGCTCACAAAAGGGTAAAGATACCTTTGTGAGACCAGGAAGTAACCTCTGTTTAGAGAGAATCTTCAAGCCTCGTTCCGACATATGGCCAAGCTTACGATGCCACATCATTGTTGATTCTTCTCCGGAATTTGTTGAAGTAACTAATGCCTCCGCTTCCATCAGTATATCTCCTTTAAGCATGTACAGATTCACTGTGATTTTCTCTGCCTTCATTACTACAAGCGTGCCCTTCATGATCTTCATGATCCCATTCTCGACACGAGTTTTGCAACTGAGGTGATCTAATTATCCTAAAGACAATAGATTTTTCTTCAAACCCTTCATATGTTGCACCTCTTGAATAGTACGAATAGTGTCATCTACATCTTTATCTTGATAGTACCAATCCCAGCGATCTCTAAGGCATGATCGTTACCCATGAATACAAATCCTCTAGAGACAGGTTCATATGTATGAAACTATTCTCTGTGAGAAGTCATGTGCCATGTTGCTCCCGAATCCACTAACTAAACATCAGTGAGCTGTCGTCTGTCCTTAGAAATTGTTGCTGCTTCACTATACATGATTTCTCCATCATCTGAAGTATTTGCAACATTCCCCTGAGCATTTGATGACTCGGGGTCCTTCCCTCTGGAACCTCCATTCTTCTTGAGTTGCCAACACTCCCTTTTGACGTGTCCTTTCTTGCCACAGTGATAATACTTGACATTCTTCTTACTTCTTGACTTTGATCTACCATGACTCTAACTCCGACTAGGGCCACGTTCCGTTGATCTCCCTCTCATTATCAAAGCCTCTACTTGCTGTGAACTTACTAATCTGTCTTCTTTGTTCTTACGCTGATTTTCTTCTTCGAGAACAATAGCTGTAAGATCATTGAAAACTAGAGTTATAGCATTGCTGGTCATATTTATAATGAGTTGATCATACGAATCAGGTAGACTCTGAAATAAGATTTCTGCACATTCATTATCCTCTATTTTATGCTCCATTGTTATGAGCTGTGAGAATAGAGTGTTGAGGGTGTTGATATGGTCAGTTACCGTTGTTAATTCTTCCATCCAAAGGGTATAAAGCCTTCTCTTAAAGAAAATTTTGTTGTGAAGCGGCTTGGCTTGATACAACTTTGTCAGTGTATCCCGTATTTCCTTGGCTGACTTCTTCTCCTCAATGCTCGACAGTACTCTGTCTGCTAGTGCTAGATGTAACTTAGCCATAACATTGCTATCCATCTTGTCCCACCTTTTATCATCAGTAATCTTAGTAGTCATTTCCCCAATTGCTGCTAGGTAATTATCTTTTCTCAAGATTGCATTTATCTTTATTTTTCACAAAAAGAAATTGCTCTCATTAAACTTCTCAATATCGAATTTTGCCACCACTTTTGTTCACCACGATTTGTTCAGTTACCACTGTTTCACTGTATGTGAATAGTACTGTATACATGAATAGTACCATATACATGAATAGTCGTATATGTGAACAGTACTCCAACCAATAGCTCTGATATCACTGTTAGGAGATCGGCTTTGTGGAAGCGATAACACACAGCTAAAATACGAGTTGAGAAAATTTGGATAAAATGAAAAAAATAAAGCACACAAAAGAATTAATATGGTTCACCCAATTTAGGCTACGTCCACGGATAAGGCTGTAAAGAATTTCACTATAAAAAGGAGATTACAACTCACTTCTCTCTAAATACAAGGAGAAAACAACTGAACTTCTTTCTCTCTTGAAATAGGAGAAAATACTCTCTTTAAACAATTTAGGAGAAAATAAGTGGGACACTAAGAGGAATTCCTAGGCTTGAATTCTCTTTTAGAAAGGAAGAGGATTTAGAATGAGATATAAAACAAGCGATGAAGCCCTCCGTATTTATAGAACTTGAAAGGTGGTGTGAATACCATATTTTACTATTGCTATTACGGTTGCTTTTTTCACTATTGCTATTGCGGCTGCCTTTTTTACTATTCCTATTGTGACTGCTCTTTTTACTATTCCTATTGCGGCTGCCCTTTTTACTATTCCTATTGCGACTGCCTTTTTTTCACTGTTCCTATTGCGTCTAGTCGGTGAGCTACAATTGTTAATTTGTTCAACATATTATTTATGGATTATAGACTACTGTAGTTACAATTTCCTCCATCAACGTATGATAATTCTCTGATAAATGTCTAATTAAAAAATAGTACATTATTATTAGAAAATTTTACTATTCCTATTGCGACTGCCTTTTTTTCACTGTTCCTATTGCGTCTAGTCGGTGAGCTACAATTGTTAATTTGTTCAACATATTATTTATGGATTATAGACTACTGTAGTTACAATTTCCTCCATCAACGTATGATAATTCTCTGATAAATGTCTAATTAAAAAATAGTACATTATTATTAGAAAAAAGAAAACACTTTGAAAAAATAATTATACACCAAAACCATCATTTGTTTTACCGGTTATAATATTTTATATTGTATGTATATGTAATCTGACTATGTATATTTAAAAAAAAAAAACCTTTGAAAAGAGATTTAGACAAATGACTTTTGGTTGCTTTTACATATTGAATGTAAATAATCCTCACGATTGAGTTACATGTACTTTTTCAAGTTGGTTTCCAAATTCTGCTCTAAATTCTTCTAATAATTCAAATACTTCTGATCTGTGTTGCACCTTATTAAGAACAAAATCTAATTAATTCCAACCATTACAAGAGGTAAAAAAAAAAATTAAATAAAGGAGAAAAATTTGAGAGAATAAAACTATTTTTTGTTGATTTTTTCCTTTTGGATGAGCTTTAGATATCTTCTAAAAAGTTATTGTTTTGCTGCTCAAAAATTTCTATTTGTTTTGTTATATTAGTGCTCCAAAATAGCTCTTACGATTTTCTCTAAAACAATTCTACAAGTTTTCTTAAAAATAAAATCAGAACTAAAAAGTAAACAAAATCTAAAATATCTATGTAATCTTACTTGGAGGTTTTGTTCTTTAAAAATAGTGCTCGGTGGCTTACAAGATTGGAGTTAATTGTATTAAAACTATAATGAAGATAACGTGAAGAAATATGTGCCATTGGATCATATAGTGGACGACTTAGAATTAGAGATGGTAAAATAGGTGATCCGCCCGTCCCGCCCAAAATAAGGTTGGATGGAAGGATACGCCAAACTGGCTCGAAAATTTGAAAAAGGAACCTAGCCCAGCCCGTAGGCTCACTGGGCTCCTAGGCGAATTGGAACGAGCCGGGCCTAGAACAAGCCAAGACATGCAAACCTGTTCTTGTCTCGCTTTAAAAAAAAAAAGATGATTATATGTATAATTAGTTAAAAATATTAGAAATTTAAAAAATAAAATTTATAAAAAAAAATAATATGTTATTGAATAGTTGATAAAAAAAGTTTAAAATAAAAACTTTAAGAAAATTATCTAGAATTAGATTAAAATTTGAAAGTGTGAAAAAAAAAAAAGAAAAAAAAGGGGAATTAAAAGGAAAAAAAAAGTTTTTTTTTTATTTAAATTTATTTAAAAACATTTTAAAAAAATCATTTTTGGTTGGCCTAGATATATAAGCATAGTCCAACCTTACCCCTAGGAGCAGGTTGAGCCCAGATCCACTCCATTGTGAGGTAAATTGGATCGGCATATTGGCCAGGAAAAATTAGGTAGATGTCCAATTTTTTAAATTACTTTAAGTAAATATCTATTTTTTAATTTTTATAACTACATGTCCATTACCTTTAAATGGTAAGCTGAGTTATATTTTGCTTTTATACATTTGTCCCTTTATTTAATAAGTCAGTCTTTTTTTTCCCCCCTTTGGAACATGTTTTCTCACACTCTCTCTCCCTGTTCTCACTCTCTCTTGCTTCCGTCTTTATCTCATCATTCCTCCCCCTCTTTCTCTCTCCTTGATCCTTCTTCTTTCTCTCTCGAATATTTTTTCTAGATCTTTTTCTGTTTTGCTCACTATCTCTCTTGCTCTCTATCTCTCTCTCTCTTCTAAATTTCTTTTCAAGTGACTTTTTCTCGTTTCCCGTGGCTTTTTTTTTTGATAGTATTTATTTTTCTGGTAGTGCAGAATATAGTGATTCAATTATGAGGTATGTATTTTCTTTGAATTTTCAATTTTTCTAGGTTAGTTGCTTGATTGAATTGGAGATTTTGATTTCAATTGTCATTATTGTATTTTTTGTTTTGTTTCAGTAGTATAGATAGTTATATATACCTAGTTTAAATCCTTATATACCACAGAGTAAAAGTTAAATATCATTTTTCATATTTTACGATTTTTAGTTTTTTTCATTCATAATCATATATACCCCGTTTAAAATCGTATATACCATATAGTAATTGTTATCTACCAGACTGTACCATTCAGTAATATTTATAATTATTGTTTGTATTTTTAAATTTCAACCTTATATATACATTGTTATTAATCATATATTCTAGATAATAATTTTTATCTACCATTTACCATAGAAATATATATATATATATATATATCTATATACCATTTTCATTATTTGGTAAATTATTGAATTTTTTTGTTAGTCTGGATTTGGTATATATAATTTTTATTTTGGTATATAAATTTATTAGCATAATAGATAATGATATATACCAGATTCAATATTATATTTTATCAATTGATTATAGTACACATAGCAATATCTATTAGTTTTTTTGTTATTTTTTGGTGCTAGTCACACTTATACAGCTGATTTTAATAACTTTGGTTTTCATACCGTTAATTTGTTTGCATTTTTGAGGATTTAGTATATAGAATATTTGTCTTGATATATATATATATATATATATATATATATATATTTATTAATGTGGTAGATAATGATATATACCAAATTGAAGAATGTATTTTATTAAAAGATTTTAGTAGAAGTAATAATCTCTTTTGATTTTGTTGTTATTTTTTGATGCTTATCATGTTCATACTATTGATCTTAATAATATTGGCTTTCTTACAATTAGTTTTCATCGAGTTAGTTAGTTCGTTATTTCATAATATGGTATATAAAAGTTTTGTCTCGGTATATAAATTTATTAACACGGTAAATAATGATATATACCAAATTCAGTAATGTCTTTTATCAATTGATTTTAGTAGATGTAGTAACATCTTTTGTTTTTTTCCCCTTATTTTTTCGTGCTAATTAGATTCATACGATTGATTTTAATATTATTAGTTTTCATATAGTTGGTTTTCGTATTATTGGTTTGTCTGCTATTTTTCAAGATTTTGTATATAGAATTTTTTTCTTGGTATATAATTTTATTAATATGGTAGATAATGATATATACTAGATTCATTAATTTTTTTTAATCAATTGATATTAGTAGATATAATAATATATATTAGTATTTTTGTAATTTTTTGGTGCTAATTAGATTCATACAATTGGCTTCTATATATATCAAGTTTGTGACACCAATTTTGAGTTTACTATTCATTTGTTAAAACATAGTTGTAGTTACGGAAAGTGGGATATCAATAGCATTCCATGTTCTAATGTTTGTTTTGATTTTCAGCCAATTCAAGCAATACGACCACAATCAAGAAATCTGTGCCAAATTACATATTGCGAAGAAGATGAAAAGTTATTCAGATTGTTAGATTCTTATTGATTTGACATATATTCTATTTTGATTAAAAGGAGGTTGTGTTTATTTTTTTCATATTTTTGGGACAGTATTCTTTTTATCTTGGTATATATAATTTTTATCCTTATATATGAAAATTTTGTGTTACTGGATTTATATTAGAGATTTTGGATATTTTGTCATTTTGGTCTTATGATACTTTCATATACATTAGTTTACAGTGTATGAAAGTTTTTTTTAGTAGTATATGAGTTTATATACCAATGACATTATTTTATATTTGTGTACATGTTGTTATAGTATATAAACATATATACGTAGTTCACATTTTTATGAACCAAGTATAAAAAATTATCTACTATATATATAATTTTATAAACACAACTATAAAATTTATCTACTTTAGTATTATAATTATCAACTACATACATAATTTTATCTACTACAATATTGAACTTATCTATCAAAAACTAATACAGTAATACAATTAAAAAGTTATCTGCGGTAACATGCAAATTATTTACCATACACCAAATTTTATATACTAAACCTATAAGTTTTTCTATCTTAAAATTAATTCTATCTACCCTATATATAACTCTATCTAATACAACCGTAAACTTATTTACTAAACATTAGCATTAAAAAGTTTATCTACTGTAATATGTGAATTATTTATTATATATGAAATTTTATCTACTAGGACCATAAGTTTATCTACCTACCAAAGATATAGGATATTAGTACAACTAAAAAAAATTATCAACTATAACATTAAAATTATCTATCATATGTATGATAAATCATCTTAAGCATTAAATTTATCTAACAAGAAACTAGAATAATATAACTTTAAAAAGTTTATCTACCATAACATTAATTATATCTACCACATACTAAATTATATCTACTGCAACCATAAGCGTATCTACCAAAAAACAAGATTTTAACACAATTTTGTCCTCTTTATTTCCTTATTTAACTAATACAATTATGCCATAAATGCAATTGTACTAATGAAATCCATTAGATATTCAAATTTTGAATCCAAACAAAATCATTATCTCCGTCCCAACTCTCTCTCTTCCTCTCCCCTACTAAAAGCCTCTACTTCGGGCCTTAACTGATTCAAATTAATGAAGTCTTTTCCCAAGTGCAGGAGTGTCAAGGTAATAAATTACTCGGTAAGACCGAGGTCAAACCATAGAAAGGTTAGTGAATAATACAAGACCATAACACATATATTGCAAGAATAAAAATGATAGAAAAAAGTATGTTGTAGGATGATTGTGACAATATGAAACAAAATGACTGAGATATAACGATATGAAGTTACAGAATTAAACAATTGCTAATATTAGAGGATCCACTCTTAGGTATATCAAATAAGTATAAACTAAACTCTTTTATCACTCAATTAGAATCCACACACAACGGAGGTTCCAATCGGAAGATTAATCATTAAGGTCCATTATTAGTTATCTATATGATTAGATTAGTTTTCTTAATTACCTATTTCTGATAACGCCAACACTTGTAAATGTGGTCAAGCATTCATGGTGCCACCTTATGTCCACAAAAAATTAAAATCCCTTCCTAACACAATAAGTACAAAAGGAATTAAGTATTTGTTGTGCCAATGGTTGACTACAATGAATCAAGATTCATCACTTAACAAGGAAGATACTATGATTGATTAAGAAAATTAAGTAGTACATGCATAACAGTGATTGAAAGATATAAACAATGAAGTCCACCTAGAGTTTAGATTATACTTATCTTTCCCCCAAGAAGTTCACCCTTTTATCTTAGCAACATACAAGATTAAGTAAATATGATGAAGAAGAATAACAAGTATGAACACAATATGAACATAACTTTAAACACAAAACTCTTACTATTTTGAAGGCAAAGCAAGATTAAAATAACATGAATAACAAGAGGAGAATAAAAGAGAGTGATCTTGTTCTCAAAATTAAGATACCTCTTAAACTTAGGTTACGCATCTATTTATAGGAAAATTTAGAGATACAAAGTCAAAATTTGTAGACTAAAAATAAGAGCAAGTTGACAACTTGTTTTAGCAGATTAAGACTCTCCCAAAGATGTATTTGAAACTACATGAATTTGGACGAAACATGTCTTGATCAGAGAAGAAAACTTGAAGTGTTATCTCTTACAAGTCGTATACCCCCAAAATTGCATCCATTGGAGATGTATTACTTGACTTATAGCAAAATTGGTGAAGATAAGTTCTGCTGAGTCAAAATTGGTTATTGATCTTATTATGTGGAAAGATCTGAAATGTTTACCTAGGTTTCGGCTTTTTTTTTTTAATTTTCTCAAAGAATAAATTATCTAGATAATTTTGTATACGTATCCATAGCATCAAGAATCACTCCATTTGAGATTGTAATGAGGCCAGAATAGGCCAAATAATAAAGGGTGTCGGGCTGAATATAAATGCAGTCTAATTTACAATATTATCCATTTGAGACCCATTTAGAAATAATCTGAGCAGATCTTGTAAATTGGATTTAGTGAGTAATTGAGTCAGAATCCATGAGTTCAAGAATTGGATCAAAATTCCATGTATTTTAGAATCTGTGCCTATTTTACGAAACTTGCGTAGAAACGAATATTTAGCACAAATTAGAGGTAATTCTTAATGCTTTAAATTGGGGAATTTAATGAAACTCTAAGTATATAATGATGATCTAATCTCATAATAAATGTACACAATTAGATGTTCATCAAGCCTTCTCTTACAAATTTTTTGGCATGGAGAAGATGAGGAAGATAGTTTTGATGGCAAGTCGAAATATTAGGCAGTGATTTTGGAGTCTTTGATGAGTTTGGACTTTTAGACTAGAACAAGACATTTGCTGGCATTAGTTCGGAGTTGGATGTTTTAGGCATCAGCACTCTTGAAGGCATTAAGGATGCCAGCGACTATGGTTTGAATTTCGTCGACAGTATAGTGGATTTAGTTGGTGAATATGGTGTCTTCGGCTTAGGTAGAGTACACGACTCATTCATTGGTATTAAAGAGGGGTAATTTAGGTAACAATTTTTAACATAAAAATAAAGTGGATATTTAATTATTAAATTTTTAATCTGGACATATACTAATTAATGGACCAAAAAGTGTCCAACTTTCTATTAGTCCGTATTGGCCACAATGCCGGGCTACGGCCCAACCAAACTATTTTGCACGTCTAGTTGGAATAAATTTGAGGAGAGAGGAGAGAACAAGGCAGATGATCACATGCTGAACACTTGGCTTCAGCTTGGGGTTATTTAATGGGGTCTATCCATCGCGTCATGATTGGATGAATGGAAAGAGGGGCTTGTGTGTTGCAAAATGACCGGATAAGGAACTGGGTGCGCGTAGAGGGGCAAAGAAGCATATCGGATGGATTGCCAGGATACCAAGAAAGTAGGACCACGTATCGAGGCACGATCATTAACTTTTGTTTTTAATAATGCTTTAAAGTTTTTTTTTTTTTTGGAGCGATTAAATTCCTAGAGTTAAAGTATAGATAAGTGATAAAGTATATAAAAGTGAAGGATATGCAGAAATTTAATAATTATGGCCCTATTATGCATTTTATATTTGTACTTGTATGTAGGAGGGTTTTTTCAGTTTTGCTTTTGCATTTCAAACTTTTTTCTATTGCATTTTATTGCTATTATAAAATTTAGATTGTTTCTGTAACTATTCCTATTCAAAAAAAAAAAAACTTTCGTCCCCGCGACAAAATTGTCCTGACTCTACCATTGATCTTGTATTTATATATATATGCATAAATTATTAACGGAACTGTAGTGTTCTTAATTACGTTGTTCATGTATTGTGACAATAAGTTGTTTTAAAAGAAAATAAAGGTTAAAATGTACACCCAACTAACCACCGCAACACACGGAAAGTTTATTCGACAAAACGAAACTCGTACATACATGAAAGTGTTATCAAATCCATACATAGTAGCGAATATCCAATGATTATTTATTAGCTTTCAAAAAGAAAAGATAAGATACAAGGTTTTAGTAAGATTAGACACTAAATAATTTACTTTTTTCACCTCACAAGTTGGTAACTCAACCGAGCAGTGAAATATACTAGTTTTGCAGTTTTTTTGTACTTAGCATATATGGACAGCACAACTTGTTATTATAAGAGAAAAATAAAAGCTAGCTACAAAATTGTAACGACGCAGACACAACGATTCCACAATTTTCGTTCGTTTACAACTAGACAAAATGCCCGTCTATAACTTCTTGGAAATAATTCGCTGCATCGTTCATGGCAAACTCGACTTGTCCAACATTTTGGCCCGGAATACCAAATTATCTTTGCCTCATCATCTTCTTTGGATTCTGTTAACATAGAGAAGCAGATAAAATTAGAGACAAACTCATAGTTTCAGATATAAATTTTATTTTCTTGAACTCTATTGTCAGATTCAAATGTTTCGAATACATTCTCAATGTACTATTCCATTAGATTCAAATTATCTTGAAAATAAAACTTAACTTGAGTTGATTGGCCAGTGAAACAACTGAATAGGTTAAAAGTCATACCTGAACTATAACTCTCCGTCATCTATATAAGATATATCTAATGATTGTTTTCAGATATTGTTATGTCAACCTAAGAATTCATTGTGTAAATGATTAACGACTTTTTAATTTACTTACTGATCAGATTAGTGTATGAAGTAAGTTTGTCATTTTTGTTTTTCATTTTCCTGTAACAGTTAATTAAGCAATATTAGTTGCCGTCAAAAAGCATAAACATAGCCAAAAACAAAGGTTTTGTTCAAAACAATGGATTATTTTACATTAATCTTACATCAACTTATCATAACTGCATTGTCAATTTAATTATTTTGAAAACAATATGTCAGTGCTACGTATAAAAATAAATGTAGTACAAGTTTCTAAAATCAAGTTTCAAGCAAAAACGTTAGCTGGAAAATCTATCTTAGTTTTCTCTCTAGAGAACTTAATTTCTTTACCAATAGCGTGGTTTCATTCGTCTTGAGTAGACGTTTTGCCTACTTTTTATTTTTATTTTTATGTTTTGGTGCATAGTGTAGATGACAATGGATTTAGACGAGATTTTTAAGTCGTGCTCCAATCTTAACTTAGATGAATCTGATTGGTCGATCGTGCGTACAGAGAAATAGATGTATGAGATATGAAAACATTAGATGTTTAAGTGCGGGCATGTTTGGGTTATCATTTAGCCAATTAGGAAGGTACCAAAGGTGCTATGAATGCAGCTCGAAGGTTTTCGATCTAACAATATATACTTTTGCCTTCCACTTTCGGAATATGAAGGACTAACAACAAGTTTTGGTTAATTTGTGGGCCGTGGATGTTCGAAAACCAAATTATCTCAATGGTTAATGTCACGACCCAAAATCTGGGTCAGTGGCAGAAGGAGAATTTCACAAAGATAGGAAATTCTATGATTTATTTGAAAAGTGTCTAAAAGGTTTTAGTTTTGTAAACAGTCCATTTTGATAAAGTATTTGGAATTTCATCCCGTAAACCTCTCCTACAGTTCATATACACCATTAAACATAGATCGAATAATAATTGAAAAATGGGAAAATCGAATATAAGTCTAAGTATCATCATCATCTACAACAACAAGTTAAATCCCAAAATGACAAACATAAGTTTACAGATAAAATAAAAAGTAGTAATCTTGGTTTAATACTAATACAAAACCCCAAACAATCCAAACACCACAACAGTAGACTTCTAACATTACCAAAAAATGAACTACAGTCAAGATGGCCTCTTACTCTTCCTGATTTCCAAGATCGCACTGAACACCACCTGAGGAAGGGAAGGAAGGGGGGGTGAGCATACAATGTCCAGTAGAAAAATAGTTATCTCGAAGAAAAATAGTTCAGTGATGGAAAACTCTTGCATGGTTAGTTCAAATCCAAAACATACACACACATATATATATAATCCAAACCGGGAGCCCATATATATATAAAACAGTGTAATCAAAACCATCAATCCATATGCACATGACACAAATCAATCTATACACATGAGCTCTCATCCTCTCATCTGTGGAAACCCAGGATGATGGTACTAAGTATGCCTAACAGCCTGCCTGACACCTAAGCCCATACCTGGAGGGGACACCCATGTGTCGTCTACCAAACCTGGAGGGACAACCGAATTGCCTACACCTGCCAAATGGGGAGGTAATCAGAAGAACAAACCCCGCGCGAGTTTACGGACTTTCACTGACGGTGGGGCACGCAGCGCCATACTATAAAACCCACGATGCTAACACGGTGCTCATGTATGATCCTGTGACACGTGCAATACAGAACTGAAGAGTAAAAACTACTGTACTCTGGTTTTTCAGTAAAACATGCATAATAGGGATTTATAGAAAAACGGGCAGCATAACGGCCCTATTTTTGATATACCCAAAATAACCTGCACACAGCAAATTCCCAGAGCAGTACAGTATATATCTTATACAACCAATTCCATCACATATAATTCAAATCATTAAAAATACACTTGTTCTTATATGCTGCAGAAAATAAGTTTTAACTCAAAAACAGTATAAAACGAAGGTAACTAAACCGTTACCTCACCGGAATAGCGATACCACGCTATTGAGTCTTCAAGGTGTCGTTGACGATCACCCGGAGGGTCGGGAACCAATTCCAAGCCCTTGATCGTCCTCTTGCGAAAAGTCAACTTCTCACCGGAGCTTCAATTTCGCAAACAGACTTCTTCGCTGAATTCCTAGCACCCAAAATAGCTAGGTTATACATAAATTTATTCAATTTTGGTCCAGGTCCACACTGGATCGGTGGCACGCAAAATGAGAAAATCTCGACTGTCCGATCTCGATTTTCGTGCCGATCACGAAATCGTACAATATATATATTAAACTTCTCTATTTTCTGAGTACATTCTAAAAATGAACTCAAAAACATAATCCAACGGCCGGATCAAAAACTACAACCATAAACTCGAAATGCCCAAAAATGAAAACTTTCAATCCGGACAAAATGGGGTTGAGATATATATAGCTTGATGATCCTTGAGACGAAACGAATCTAACGGGATCGGTTGGGGGTCGAACGGTGGCCGGAATCATCACCAGTGACGAAAAGTCCGAAACGGCCTCCTTGGAGATTTCCGGCGATGCAGGCGGCGGCGGCGACCGGGGACAGGCGGCGAAGCTTCGGCGCGGCACGGGNATTAGGAAGGTACCAAAGGTGCTATGAATGCAGCTCGAAGGTTTTCGATCTAACAATATATACTTTTGCCTTCCACTTTCGGAATATGAAGGACTGACAACAAGTTTTGGTTAATTTGTGGGCCATGGATGTTCAAAAACCAAATTATTTCAATGGTTAATGTCACGACCCAAAATCCGGGTCAGTGGCAGAAAGGGAATTTCACAAAGATGGGAAATTTCATGATTTATTTGAAAAGTGTCTAAAAAGTTTTAGTTTTGTAAACAGTCTATTTTGATAAAGTAATTGGAATTTCATCCCGTGAACCTCTCCCACAGTTCGTATACACCATTAAACATAGATCGAATAATAATTGAAAAATGGAAAAATCGAATATAAGTCCAAGCATTATCATCATCTACAACAACAAGTTAAATCTCAAAATAGCAAACATAAGTTTACAGACAAAATAGAAAGTAGTAATCTTAGTTTAATACTAATATAAAACCTAAAACAATCCAAACACCACAACAGTAGACTTCTAACATTAACAAGAAATGAACTACAGTCAAGATGGCCTCTTACTCCTCCTGATTTCCAAGATCGCACTGAATACCACCTGAAGAAGGGAATGAAGGGGAGTGAGCATACAATGTCTAGTAGAAAAATAGTTATCTCGAAGAAAAACAGTTCATTGATGGAAAACTCTTGCATGGTTAGTTCAAATCCAAAACATACACACACACATATATATAATCCAAACCGGGAGCCCATATATATAAAACAGTGTAATCAAAACCATCAATCCATATGTACATGACACAAATCAACCTATACCCATGAGCTCTCATCCTCTCATCTGTGGAAACCCAGGATGATGGCACTAAATATGCCTAACAGCCTGCCTGACACCTAAGCCCATACCCGGAGGGAACACCCGTGTGTCGTCTACCAAACCTGGAGGGGCAACCGAATTGCCTACGCTTGCCAAATGGGGAGGTAATCAGAAGAACAAACTCACGTGAGTTTACGGACTTTCGCCGATGATGGGGCACGCAGCGCCACACTATAAAACCCACGATGCTAACACGGTACTCATGTATGATCCTATGACACGTGCAATATAGAACTGAAGTGTAAAAACTGTTATACTCTGGTTTTTCAGTAAAACATGTATAATAGGGTTTTATAGAAAAACGGACAGCATAACGGTCCTATTTTTGATATACCCAAAATAACCTGCACATAGCAAATTCCCAGAGCAGTACAGTATATATCTCATACAACCAATTCCATCACATATAATTCAAATTATTAAAAACACACTTGTTCTTATATGCTGCAGAAAATAAGTTTTAATTCAAAAACGGTATAAAACGAAGGTAACTAAACCCCTACCTCATCGGAATAGCGATACCACGCTATTGAGTCCTCAAGGTGTTGTTGACGATCGCCCGGAGGGTCAGGAACCAATTCCAAACCCTTGATCGTCCTCTTGCGAAAAGTCAACTTCTCACCGGAGCTTCAATTTCGCAAACGGACTTCTTCGCTGAATTTCTAGCACCCAAAATAGCTAGGTTAGACATATAATTTGTCCAATTCTGGTCCAAGTCCACACCGGACCGGTGGCACGCAAAACGAGATAAAAGCTCGACCATCTGATNCGGCCGAGAGAGAAGAGAGAGAAATCGGGGGAGAAGAGAGAGAAGAGAGAGAGAGAAGTGAGTGAACAGGCCACGTGGCCTGTTTTGAATGAGTTGCGTAATTTTTCAAAAATTTACAATTTAGTCCCTCTATACAAACTTTTGTAAATTAATCTCCAAAATATTATATCCAGAAAATTGATAAAATGTCTAAATTATTCTCGAAAATTCTGGGTTTTTACAGTTAAATAGGTGGGAATTGGAGATATTGGGAGTATGGACTTTTCCTAGGGGTTTCATTCTGGATGCATATGTATATATATATATATACACACACATCCACAGTGGCCTGGCCAGTGGACCTGTATGAATGATGTTTATGCAATATTCTGGGCAAATGTTATTGGGATTCAAGCTCTGAACATTACGTTCCTCTGCCTATTTTTCCTTAAATACTTAGTCTCCGTTGAACTTTTGGAGGAAAAGAAAAAAAATTCCAAAAGATTTTATTTTATTTTTTATTTGAATTGAAATAAAAAATGATAGAAATTTTTTTCAAATTTTTTTATAATTTGATGTTATTTTTTAGTATATAGAATGTTGACATATTAATTAATAGAAACAAAGGTGCGAAAATGAAGTTCTATAAATTTTTAAGAAAAATATTTTTCTCTTTATTTTTTTAAGAAAAAAATAATAATTTTTTCTTGTAATTTTTTTCCCTTCAAAATCCGCGTTCCAAACAGAAGTTAAAAGTATGGATTAGTTAATAATGCCAACTCCATAATTATAACTGTGGTATTCGCATTTTGTATCTGTAATTTGCTACAAAAGATTAAAATTTGTGGAGGCAGTTAAATTATACTTTACTAATGTCATTTGAAATACTATGAGTATAAGTTTCAACCATTTTGTGTGTGTGTGATTACTATACTTTAAAAATTAACTTATGCCCCCTACTCCAATAAATTTATTGATCGGCCATTTCTCAGATAATTATATTTTTAAGCTAGTATGGAAAATTGTGTTAGTATGTCCAAGAACAGCATATAAATTTAAAATGCCTACCACACAAGTCACTTAAGAACCATTTCCAAAATGAACATACATACGCTATTTACAAGGTGTTAGAGGACATATTTTAAAGTTTAAGAAACACACTTAGAGAGACGTCCCTAGGGTATTGCCAATTAATGATTTAATACATAGACAAATAAAGAATCACATAATTTAAACCCATATAAGATTATTATGTCACGATCCAAACTTCGGAGCAATGGTAGAAGAGGAATTTCGTTAGAATTGAAAATTTTTTAATTTATAAAGAAAAAGTTTTAAGAGTTTTGAATTTTTAAAACGGTACAATAAATAAAAATATTTGAAATTCTAACCAGTGAGCCTATCTCACAGTTCATAGTCACCAATAAACATAGACTGAATAGTTTATAAAAATTCAAATTCAAATAGTTAATTAAGCATCACCATTCACTTTTCAACATCAAGCTAGTATGATATATATAGTTTACAGACATATTCAAAGTAGTATAATCTATTTATTTAACAAGATTTAAACACAAGTCTTAAATCCACACTCTTAGCATTATCAAGTCACGAACTACAAGTAAAAGATAGCTTCTTAATCCGCTTGTTGGTTGTCAATGTCACATTAGACACCACCTGTGGAGAAAGTAAGGAGGTGAGCATAAAATATCCAGTAGATTATCCAATTACCCTTTTTGGGAAAATCATTTTATAATTTTCAAAATATCTGCATAGTTAGTAATACTGGAAAGCATTTTTATAAATATTAAGTGTTCAAAACATAAATAGAAAATAATTACAGAAAGTCATGCTAAAGACCAAACTAGGTATCATGGTCAAACATATTGAAAATCATAATAAAACAAGTATAATACATATCACATAAATCAGCATATCACATGAGCTCTCACTATCTCATCACGACTAGAGCAACTTATACTATATGTATTGAGTGCCCCCTGCCTGACATCTTTCTCTAGAAATCAGAGGGACACCCGTATGTCTAATCATATCGAACTAAAGAGGCACCGAATGTGTATACCTACCGAGTAGAGATAGTCAGAAAATAAACTCCACACAGGTTTATGAGCTCTCACCGAAGACCGGTATACTAGTTCGCCTACTACAATACCATTATGCCTAAGATGACTCTCATGCATGATCATATGAAATGTGCAATATATGGAGTATCAAACAACCAAATAGTGGTTTAACATTCTAGACGTGCTCTGATTTTTAAATAGAAATCCATTTTGTACTTAAAAATCCAAAAGTACAGTTCCTAAGATTTAACCAAATCCTAAGTTTAAAACTCGTACAAAATCATACTTCAGAGCAGTTTACAATGATTCACAAGTTCATAGTTCATTAAAATAATTATTCAAATAATTTAATTTAATAAAATCACGAAATTTTATTTTTCAAAATAAATTTCAATTTAAATGAAAAATAACAAAAAACAAGGAAATTGAATCCCTTACCTCAAAATAGTAATCATGCTGAGCTAAAGACACTAGAAAATCATCTGTTGATTAACTGGTTATTTAGACGGTCGTTTTTGGATCCCCGACATGTTCACTTAAAAAAGTGAATTTCCAAACAGACCCTCAGATTGAGAAACGGATATTACTACTGATTTCATAACACCCAAAAATGTTGGGATTAGATATAAAGTTTGTCGAAAATATGTTTCGGTGTAGAACCACCCCGTGGCGCGCAAAACTGTACAATTCACGATTATAAAATGGTAAAAATTACCAAAATATCCATAAACCAAAATTACTTAATTATCCTTATAAAATTTAGGATTTTACTATGTGTTATCTATTGTATGGATTTTAGCCTATCTATGTACATAGGGTTAGGTTCAAAATTAAATTATTTTGATGGCTATAATAACGCTACTTGGTGGTATGAAAGTGGTGGTCCACAAACTTAGTCGGGAGTCATAACCCATATCTAATGTTGAGTTTTATGGTTCAGCCCTTTATATTCACTAATTAAAAAAATAAATAGTCAAATAACAAATAAATAAAAGAGTGACGAATTATCAATAATAAGAGCACCGCCATGAGTGTTAATTTTATTTAGTACTCTATTACATACGTTGGTATAAAGTAAACTATAACACAATATATCTATATATATAAATATATGTATATTTATATATTTGTATGTTTTTGAAAGTATACTTGGTTAAATTAGCTACTCTCATAAAAAAAAAAAAAGGTTTTAATGGGTACAAATAGTGTGATGATCAATGATTTCAAGAAGACGGAAAAGTTTTATGAGTATGATTATTGTTTGCAGTACCGTGCTACTGACCTGAATATTGCTGGAAAAGTATTGAAAATATGAGGATGAAAACAAAGATATAAGTAGTGCATTCAAAATTTTTAGCCATTTACTCTCCAACATATAAATTTACGGTTCATATGACGAAGAATTTCCAGCATATTTATAATGCAGTTTCAATTATTCCCATTAATCTTATTGTTTTGCTTTTTCTCTACGAAACTCCTATTATTTTACTTTGATTAAAGAATATCAGAATAACGGCCAAACAATACATATATTGATTAATTAAACATTGTATGAAATCTCTACAAAATACTTAAACAGCAACAAATGATTTTTCTGTTTTTGTTTTAATAATATAATATCTTTGACTATTATCTATAATTACGCTATGCATTAGAAAATAACTCTGAACAAGCATTATCTACTAAAAAAAAGACCTTTTCGAAGGAGATTTAGCAACAATACTACTTTCTTTTAAATATTTTTGTTTAGGGTACGTAATTGGAGCCAATGGTCCTTAATTTTTTTTGAAATGTGACACCTTGGTCCCTAAAAAAAATATATATACTACGTACTGTCCGTCCATCCTTAGTGAATTTAACGAGACTCTCAACTGGGAACCCACTTAAATGTAACTTTATATGAAGTGTTGAGACACTATTGTTTCTTACGTGGGGCTAGTCGTACTCTTTACTTTTATACTTTTGAACAATCTCCAACGGTAGCCTCTAGAGTACGTATCCAAGAGAGAGAAACCATGGAAAGGCAAATGATTTAAAATCCAGAGTACTTCAAAAACTTTGGTCACTAAAAGAAAATTGGGGATTAATTTCTTTAGGGTGACGCTACACTTATATCCACTTTCTAAAGTACTTAGATCGAAATAAAGTTTGGGCAGTGGGTGCTTATGGCCTTCAGCTTATTATAAGACTTTAGTCTTCAGTCTTTCTAGGCTATAAAATGACCAATTCAACCCTAGCTGAGAATTGTTTTCTGTAAATCCTCTGTCGATGATTGCAAGGTTATAAAAGGAATCCTTGAGGACAACGAGGTTGCTTCAGGACAAAAAGTGAATTTTGCCAAATCGGCGATGACTTTCAGTCCTAATGTGGGGACTGACCTTAGGAAGGAGATTAGGGCCTATTTGGGTCTACAAGACAGCCTACTACATGATACATATCAGGGACTCCTAACTCTTATCGGGAGAAATAAGCATAGTTCCCTCGATAGCATCAAGGAGAAGGTGTGGAGCAAGCCTCTGAGACGGAGAGGGAGGTTATTTTTCACGGGGAAGGAGGTCCTCATAAAGACAGCTATCCAATCTACCCTGTTGGTGGAAACAATAACTAGACTAATCAAACAATCAAGAACAACGCTGAAAAATCAAAACAAGAAAGAAACTCAATACGATTTATTTGGTTCCAGTTTTCAATAAGAAAACTATATATCTAAAGCATGGAACTTATTTCTAATCGAATTCACTATCAACCAAGAAGATTACATCCTCATGTACTCTCAAATTACAGAACAAAATTCTCACCACAAGTTAATCTAAAGTCCCTCAGTAGTACAATCACGAATCTCTCAATTCACAGAATACAGAGTCGATATTGCAACATAAAACTAAAAAATCACCTATGGTGCAACATATGCGATTAGTAATAGTTCTCAATAAATACTTAGTTCCACACTCTGTTTTTTCACTCTGTTCTTAGCCTTCGAAATAAAGCATATATATAGAACGAGTCACACATTTTGAGCCTGAAATCAAGAACTTAGTTGACACATCATCAATAATTAGTTAGAGTAATTAAGTTGTAGTCTTAACTAACTCCTAACTAATTTTATATTATAACATCCCAACTAACATAACACAATTAGTTGTCACTAACTGTCAACAAACTCTACCTTGACTCTAGATTTGGTTGTGGATCTGAACTAGAGGTCATTGCCTAGTCTTCAAGTAGGAAGGATGTTCAGTATGCTCAAAGCTTCCTTGAACTTGCTTACTAAAATCACCTTCGTCATCATGTTTGTAGGATTCTCGAGTGTAGAAATCTTTTCCACTTTAATCTACCCTTGAGCAATAATATCCCTTACAAAATGTAGTCGAATATTTGTGCATTTGGTTATCTCATGTATGCACTATTCTTCAAGAGATGTATGGCACTGTCACAACATATTCCTTGAAGTCTAGTTCCTTAGTAATTCTTTGTAGCCACATTCCTTCCTTGATAGCCTATGTAAGAGTCACATACTCTGCCTTCGTTATAGACAAAGCCACGATATGTTGTAGATTAGACTTCTAACTGATAACATTCTTATCGATTATGTAAATATAACTAGTCAATGATCTCCTTTTATCTAGATCTATAACATAGTCTGATCTGCAACATAGTCTGAATCATAGTAGTTCACCAAGCCACTACTAGAATATTTGCTACTTTTACAAACTAAACTAACATCAATGTATCCTTTAGATACCTGAGTACCCACTTCATAATTTCCTAGTGAACTCTTGCTAGTCTACTCATAAACCTGCTCACTAAACTAGCACCAAAGGCAATGTCGGGCCTTGTGCTAATCACGACATACATTAAGCTCCCAATTGCATTAGAATATTGAACTCCAGCCATATATTCTCTTTCTTCATCAGTCAATTCTCCCTTAACTGAACATAGTTTGAAGTGAGCTACTATTAGTGTTGCAATTGTCTTTGAATCCTTCATCCTAAATACCTTTAGAACCTTGTTTAAGTATCTTTTTTGAGAAAGTATAAGAATTCCCGTTGTTCTATTCCTTCGAATCTCAATATCTAAGATCCTCTTAGCTACCCCTAGGTCTTTCATCTCAAATTCAGTATCAAAAACTTTCTTTACCAATTGAATTTCTCCTTTATCTTGGCAAGCTATAAGCATATCATCTACATAAAGTAACAAGTAGATGAATATTCCCTTTTTTGTCATTTTGTAGTGATGCAATGATCAAAGTCAAACCTTTTAAAGTCTTTAGATAATATGAACTCTTCAAATCTTCTATACCACTGCCTAGGAGATTGCTTGAGTCCATACGAGGATTTTTGTAACAAGCACACTTTGTTTTTAGCTCCTTTCTTCATGAAACCTTCTGATTGCTCCATGAAAATCTCTTCATCAAGGTTACCATATAGAAAAGCTGTCTTCACATCAAGCTACTCCAACACTAAGTCATTCATAGCCACCATAGCTAGAATAAGCCTTATAAATGAGTGCTTGACAATAGGTGAGAACACTTTGTGGTAGTCTATACCTTCAACTTGTGAAAATCCTTTTGCAATACTCTTGCCTTAAATCTAGCTGGTTCTATTCCAAGAATATTGTGCTTCCTCTTGAAAATCCATATACACCCAATAACCTTTTTGTATAAAGGTCTATCAACTAGGTTCTAAGTCTTATTCTTCATAAGTGAGTGCATCTTTTTTTCTATTGCTTTCTGTCAATCTTCCTTATCATGGTTTTTCCATGCTTTAGTAAAACTCCCTGACTCCTCTGACTCAATGGAATCACCAACATTAAGTGCATAAACAATGATATCAGCATAAGCAAAATGTGTAAGAGGTCATATTGTCCTTCTAGGTCTGTCCCTAAACAAGAGATAATCAGTAAGTCCCCTTAGACTATAAACTTGATCTCTTTTTGGTGAATTGACATGTGTTGTAACACAATTTGGACTTATAGTCTTTGATGTTGTAACATCAGATTGATTTGATAACTGCCATGTTGTAACATTAAACTGAGATTCTGTAGCTTCTGTCTATGATATTGCAATATCAGGTTCCTTTGCTGCTCCACTTGTAACCAATTTCCCTTCAGTTTCACCTTTACTTTCCAAGCTTTCACCTTCAAAGCTATAAGTACCGGTAATTTGATAAAGCTTTGCAGAATTATCCACCTCAAACTAGAATGTCTCATTCTTAGACAAAAGATTAGTATCCAACAAGATAATTTTATAAAAAAAAAATTATTCTCATTAAGAATGATATTTTGGCTAATAACACATTTCTTATCATCAATTAGCCGCACTTTATAACCCTTAACACCCGATACATATCCTCAAAATACAGATTTGATAGCCCTAGGATTCAATTTTCCTTAACTCTTATGGATGTAAGCAATACATCCAAATAGTATAAGATACATTAAACTAGGTAGGTTATCTGAATAAACTTCTATTAGTGTCTTACAACCTATAGCTAATGATGGTGACCTATTTATTAAATAGCATGCAGTGTGTGTTGCTTCAGCCTAAAATTTCTTAGGAAAACTAGAATAATTAAGCATACACCTAGTCTTGTTAAGTATAGTCCTATTTATACGTTCAGCGAACCCGTTTTGTTAGGGAGTGTCAAAAAATATTCTATGTCCAGAAATACTATTTTGTGCACAATATTGATTAAACTCACACTGCAAAATTTTAAACTATTATCAGTTCTAAGCTTTTTAATTTTCTTACTAGTTTGGTGCTCTATAAAGATCTTCTATTCCTTAAAGTTAGCAAAAGCTTCATTTTGATGTCTTAAGAAATAAACCCAAATCCTTCGTGAATAATCATCAACAAAAGAAATGAAATGTTGAGCACCATTAAGAAAGAAAGATACTTAAGGGGATCCCTATAAGTCCAAGTATATATACTCAAGGATCCCATTCATGGAGTGAGTAGCCATCGTGAATCTCAGTATGTGACCCTTTCCTAGCACACAAGATTCACAAAAATCGAGTATTGAAATCTTCTTTGAGTCCAAAATACCTTGTTTATAAAGTTCTTGCAAGCCTGTAATACTGATATGACCTAATCACTTATGCCATATTATTGTCTAGTCTCATTTCGATATTATAATATCAGAATTTGCAAGAGCAGGAGTCTCTGTAAACTTTCTGTTATAATAGCAGAAGTCCCATTAACAACTTTTCCTTGAAATATATACAGGCCATATTTCAACATACCTTTCAGAACCACCATGGCACCCTTCAACACTTTAATCACTCTATTTTCAGTCTTATATGAACATCTACTTACATCAAGCATTCTAAGTGAAACTAGATTTCTTCGAAACTTTGGCACCAATCTCACATTCTCTAGTACTTTGTCAGAACCATCCACCAATCTCACATTCTCTAGTACTTTGTCAGAACCATCCTGTATCTTAAATTTTATAGATTCAATTCTAATGAGTTCACAAGCATTATCATTCTCCATAAGAACTTTTCAACCATTCACTTTGCAAAAATCATATAACCAGTCCTCCTTGGTATCATATGGAAGGTACATCCTGAGTCCATAACCTAATCAGCATGAAATCTATCTAAGGTATTGATTATATTAGCTTGATCTTATTTATTATTTTTCTTCTTTTCTGGACAAAATCTCCAAATATGCATATCTTTGTGACAATTTCAGTAAGTTTTTCTTCTTTTGCATTGCAATCTCGGCTTCCTTCTCCCTTTAGATTTGTCTATCTTCTGGGTTCCGTCACGAACTTGTAGCTCTTCACTATTGAATTATTTCTCAATCTTGATTTCAAGATCACGAGATCTTAGAGCTCTAAGAACGTCATTAAATAAAGGTGACTCTTTTCCATACTTGATAGCTGACTTTAATTCTTTATAAGAATTGGGCGAATGAATTTAAGATGATAATAGCTTGATTTTCATCATTGATTTTCTCATCAGTATTAGCCAAACTTATAGTAATTCTCTTAAAGTCATCAAGATTGTCTTCTAATGATTTTGTTGTACCCATCTTAAAACCAAACAATTCTTCCTTAAGATATATCTTATTTGAGAGAATTTTTGTCAAGTAAAGAGCATCAAGTTTAGACCAAACTTTCGTTGCCATGTCTTGTTCATCGACTTGTCACAACACACTGTCAGCCAAGTTCAAGATCAGCAAACTATACGCCGTTTCAAGAAGCTCCTCCTTCTCCAATGGCTTCATGGTTTCTGGCAAATCCGAAGTATCCCTGAAAGGCTTCGCACACTTTTACTGGATGAGCATAACCTTCATCTTTTTCTTCCACATACTGAAATCTCCTTTTCCATTGAACTTTTCGGTCTCTATCTTCGAAGTACCTATCTTCGAATCTTATTCTTGAAAAATCAGTAACTTTGGCTTGGATTGATCTTCCTCAGATACTCGGTAATCAAGCTCTGATGCCACTTATTAGTGAAAACAACAACTAGACCAATCAAATAATCAAGAACAACATGGAAAAACCAGAGCAAGAAAGAAACTCAACATGATTTACTTGGTTATATTTTTCAATGTGAAAATTATGCATTCAAGGTAGGGAACTTGTCCCTAGTCATATCCATTATCAACCACGAAGATTACTCCCTCATGTACTCTCAAATTACAGAGTAAGATTCTCACTATAAGCTAATCTCAAGTCTATAAATAGTATAATCACAAATCTTTCAACTCGCAGAATATAAAGTCGATGTTGCAACATAAGTAAAGCAACATAAAATAGAAAAATTACTTAGGTTGCAACATGTGCGATATAATAGTATCTCTTAATAAATACTCAGTTCTATACTCTATTTTTTCACTCTATTCTTGGCCTTCGAAACAGAGTATATATATACAGAACGAGTCTCATATTTTGAGCTTGAAACCAAGGACTTAATTGACACATCATTAAGAATAGTTGAGTAATTAAGCTCCAGTCTAAACTAATTTCTAACTAATATTTTATTATAACATCCCAACTAACATACTAAATTAGCTGTCACCAACTGTCAACATACCCCAATATACGGTGTGAGTATATTCAAGCTCCCTTTTACCCTATGTGAAGAAATAGAATCATGACATCTAACTTTTGATGGGGAGGTAAGGATGGGGAAAGGAAAATCCATTGGATGCGTTGGAAAGTCCTCTGCTGTCCTAAAAAGTTAGGAGGCATGGGCTTCAGAGCATTAAGTCCTTTTAACCAAGAAATGTTGGCTAAGCAGGCCTGGAGATAATACAGTGTTCAAATTTGCTTATGAGTTGAGTGCTAAAAGGTAAATATTTTCGAGATGATGTGTTTCTTGATGCAAAAACTAGTCCAAATTGTTCTTTTGTGTGGAGGAGTATCTTATGGAGGAGTGCACTCATTCGGTGCGGGATTAGATGGAAGGTCGGTGCTGGTAGGACAGTTAAAGCTTTCTATAACCCTTGGATTCCCAGACCTACAACGTTCAAGCCAATTACCCCTACCAATCTTGTGCCATCCTCCTGGGTTGTCTTAGATTTCATTTTGAACAATCGGTTGAACATTGAGTTTTTGAACCAGATCTTCTACCCAGTGGACGTAGAAGCAACAACTAAAATCCCGATTAGTGTGTTGGGCTCTGAAGACAGGTTAATCTGGCATTACGACACATCTGGTTCCTATACAGTAAAATCTAGCTACAAACTCGCTATGTCGATCTCTACAGAGGAGAGCTCGTCAGAAGAGGGTATGGATTTGCCGTGGTGGAGAAGTCTTTGGCGGTTGAACATCCCGAATAAGATAAAAATTGGATTATGGAAGGCGTTTCATGATTTCCTTCCAACTCGCGCTAATTTGGCGAAGCGAAACATTTACTGCGCTTTTAAGTGTCCTTGGTGTGGTGTTAATTCAGGGACTTCATTACACGCGTTGTGGTCATGCCCTTTTATTGAATTAATATGGATGTCTAGTTCTCTCTGGCCCAAATTGCTCAAGTATCATGGTTTCTCCTTTGTCGGTCTGTGTTTACATGCTCTTTCCGTTCTTAAGAAATAACATAAATAGGAGTAGAAAAAATCATTAGAAAATAAAGAGGAAAAAAAGACATTGGAAGAGACAATAGATTTTTTGACCATAAAATATCTAAGTTATATCTATCTTACTCATTTTATTCTATTTATTTCTTTTTTCTTTTGAGTTTTATTTTTATCATATCTATTCTATTTTTTTTTTATTTTGTCAATTTGATTTTCATGCATGCATAGTTAATATTTAAGAACCATGTCTAATAGAAAATATGCATCGGAGTATGAAAAATTTAAAAAAATAGAAAGTTTAATTCAACCTCAAGAGCTCTTGGAAAATTTTTCACAAGTAATAAGAAGGATGTCAATAACTCAAGTGGAGAAACAATTGAACACACAAATTTAAAAAGAAGGATGTCAACAACTCAAGTGGAGAAACAATTGAACACACAAATTTAAATGAGTTAGGGGATGTTGAAGTGATAATAAAAAAAATCCCACAGAGGACAAAAATGATGAAATATGTGATGATGTAATGGATGAAATATGTAATTTTATTTTGGTTGTTATTAGTTTTTCCTTATCAATGCAAAATATTCTATAATTTTTTGTTTAAAAAAAAAAGGCCCCTTAAAGATTTTGTTTAAGGCTCCAAATTATGTTAAAACGGCCTAATCAAATAATCCAAATTAAACTAGTAATACCCATTGAAAAGGCACGATTGCAATTCCCTTGGGCACAGAGTTTTAGTCACAGTCACATTGCAACCATCCTTAAAACATTTCACGGGGGCTTTGTTCTTTATTTTTCACTCTTAACTTTTATAATTTTTTACACAATTATGACAGACTATATATGATTTAATTGGAATAAACTAACAAAGAATAAAATTTCTCATAAATTATATATGCAGACAGTGATTCAACAACTTATGCTCTTTTAGAACTATACAGAAAACATTTCTATAAATTTCTAGGAATAAATTCTTGCATTGACTCCGACAAAACTGATGATCCCAACATCGTGGCCCAGAATACCAATGAAGTTCTAAAATATCATCAACATCAGTACATTCTGTCATTAATTAAAAAGAAATAACAAAAAGTCAGAAACTGAAATTTAATTCTCTTTAACTAGTTGAAGATTGTACCATATTTTTCCAATATCTTAATCTTTACTATTTTAAACTATTTTATTGTCCTACAACCAACGGAATTTTGTTTACATGCTCTATGTGACATATTTTTCTAGCATTCCGTAGAATATGCCATGACAGGATTTCAGATGCCTCAATTTAGATTAGGATCATAGTACAGGCTTACAATATGCGATAAATTATAGTATGCCGAGATTTCAAGCCAACAAGATAGAGTGAAAAAGATATAGGAAAATATAATGGAACTTTTCCTATATAATTTCCTTTAATAACATGAGGAGCAAGAAGAGAGACATCGGTGACTACCAAATTAATTAAGTACCATACGTAATCCTTAATTATAATAGGCAAGCATATGGGAGAGTAACAACTAACAACTACTTAAAGCCTAAAATTGGGTATAACCTTCCAAAAAAAAAAAAGGGGTGTCTATCACATTGGTAATACTACTAACCTGCATCTTGTTCAAGAAGATGGAAAACATGAGTATGACAACCAAACATATGAATTTAGTATTTCTAGTCACTGTTACCTCTTATTCATACGATAACATGATTCACATTTTATAGTTAAAATTGCTTCCAATAACTTATTCTTTTGTTTTTTTCAATAATTTTTTTTTAAAATTCTTTAAACTCATGTAAAAGAAGCAGCAAGTTCCACCATGATTACAGTTAAAACATATAATTAATTACACGTTAATCAATCATCAAATTATAAACTGTTTTATTTTTCTTTCAAGAAAAATAAAACCTTACCTTATTGTGGATCTTTTAATTTATTTTTATTATTTGTTGTATATGACTGTTACTGAAAGCTACTTTAAGAGTTCACAAACATGAAAAAAAAAAAAATAAATAAAATATTGGTTATATAACACCACAAATAAGGATTTAATTTTCATTCGCTTTTACCTTCTTTTTTTTTTTTTTTTTCTCTCTTAAAAATGGATCTTTCACTTTTACCTTGGATAATACCAAACAAATCATCTAAAGCACCATTATTTTATTTCTTTCCTATTCTTCCAAAGAGCTTAAACTACTTAAACCTTTCTTTCTATCGCTTTCCACGTCCCAAGGTGATAAAATCTGAGACATTGAGAGACTTTAAAGCTAGGGGTGAACAAAAAAATAACCAATCCGCCCGAAATCCATCCGATTCGCCAACAACCACCCGCCAAAGACCGTTAAAAATGAAACCGCAATAAATGTACGGGACGATTTATAACCGCCTAAGAAAACCGGCGGTTTCGGTTTCTCTTTTCTTGTTGCGGTTTGAAACCGTACTGCCTGCCGAGAGAAAAAAAAAAAAAAAACGAAAAGCAAAAAAATTCATATCATACATAGACATGAGTCACACTACACTCACAGAACACATCTTTTGACTTGTCTTTTCTTTTTTTCTTTTTCATATATTAGGTCGATATGGGCTAGGTAGAAAAAGCTCATAAATCATTGATTTTTTTTTTAAGGGCAATTAATCATTGATTCATTATGATGAACGAGACTAATATTGATACAAAATCTTCTTCATTGTCCCACACGCCATTTAACTTAAAATTTAATATTTTCTTTAAAAAGAAACAAATACATAATTTTCCTAAAAAGCAAGTCTTAAGTTTATTCTCGTCAGTCGTCAGAAAGACAAAAACTCTCGCATTCTCCACCTCTCTCCATCTTTACTCACCATTCCACACTAGTCGTAGCTTCCTTCTCTACCTCTCGATCTCTACACTCAGATTTCGCCATCTTAGAACGCAACACTGCAAAAATTGCTACGATCTCTACATCTCTCTGGTATTTTTAGAATTTTCTTTTGTATTAATGTATTATTTATTCTTTCGCTAAATGCTTTTTTCGACGTAAATTTCTTAGTTCTATTTTACTTAATTCAAACATTATCTTGTTTTGGATCTTTTTTTTTTTCCCCTCAAGATATGAATTTATAGCAAGTATTTTTAACTAGTTAATTTTCTTGTGGGTTAGTCATTCACAAATAACGTGGATTGTAGCTTTGATAATTTTTTTTTTTTTTTTTTATAAACTTGAATTCAACACTTTGGGATTATAGTTTGTTGGTTGGTTCTGTGAGAATGATCTCTAGCATAGTAAAGCGTTAACGTGTCATGAATCATGATATCAAATTTAATATCTATTGCTAATGGCTTACCTCACATGTGAGTATAATTTCTAATATTTTATCACAGTAAAGCATTAAAGTGTCTATATTACAAAAAACAAAAAACAAAAAACAAAAAAAAAAAAAAAACACATTAACGTGTCATGAATCATGAAATCAAATTTTAATATCTATTGCTAAATGCTAATGGCCTACCTCACAAGTCTCAAAGTCCCCTTGTTTTTTGAATAAACAACGGATATTTATTTATAAATTTATATTGTGATAGTTTCTTTATAGTAATTTATGAAGGGTAAAAAATGGATAAGTAGTTAGATCCAAATATCAGCGAAGCAGAAGAGAAAGAAGAGGAGAAAAATATAACTCATCTGAATATTAATCAAGAAAAAGATGGAAAGAAAAGAAAAACTAGGTAAAATGCGGATATTTGGCTATCTTTCACCAGGGTTGAGGGTGGTTATCCAAATGATCCTAAAGCATCATGTAATTATTATGGAAACTCTGCTCACCCTAAAAGTTTTAGGACCAGCACTATGAGGAATTGTTTGTTGAGGTTATGTCCGAAATATCCTCATAGGGTGACTAAACAAAAAAATATTTTCTTTTGTACTTCAAAAGGAAGGAGATGGTAAAATATTCACAAAATTATATCGCAAGTGTATGGTGTCAAATTTTATAGTAAAATGGTAAATAAAGTTGTCATACCCACAAAGATTAATATTGAAATTCTATTAAGTACCATAATTAGATAATCTTAATTTTATCTAGATAATTCAAATTAATTATAGAGGTATAGTAATTAAAGGAAATTTAAAATCTAAAATTAAGAGTCACAATGCAATATAAAGGAAAATAACAATAAGAATGAATTCTAGAGGCTTAATTTCACCTAGTTATCCACTGTATCTTTCAATTAATTATAACATCACTTTATTGATTTTTCTAGTTTATAAACAAGAACCCTAAATTATTTCTACTCCCTCTTTCGAATGCCGAGTGAAAATTACTCTTATATTATAATTCCAATATCTCTATTCGAAATTGAGAAAACAAGAATTCATCAAGTTTTGTAGTTCTTAATGACAAATTTCAAAAGATTCATAGGTTTTTTCAAATGTTATACAATCTTAGGTTGTATTATTCTACAATCATATCTAAAATCTCCTCACTCAAGTACTAGATTCTAGAAGCCAAAATATCCTAATGGTGGTCAGTTAAATAAGAAGCATAAAGAGCAAAAAAACATAAATAAACCAATGAAAAATCCTCATAAAATTGATATTGATAATCAAAACATAGTTTCAAGTATTGGTTATTCTTTTAGATAAAATGATTAGTTCATAATAGAAAAGATTAAAAATAAACTAATAAACGTCAGCATCTAAAAAGGAAAAGATGAGAAAGAAAAATCCTTTTGGTTGGAAGAGAATTTCTCCACATATGTTCTTCATCTCCCTTCGTCTAAGATAACAGTTGCCAAAAGCCTCCAAAAACAATCCCCAACTTTCTTAGATCCCTAAAGGATTTATTTATAACTTCTCTAGCAGCT